>JAAGEH010000293.1:25794518-25949632 GCA_011751065.1 Lasiurus cinereus | reverse complement strand
TATATATACACACACACACATATATATGTGGCACAGTGCATGAATTTGTGCATGGGTGAGGTCCGGCCAGCCTGGCCAGGGAGAGGGGACATGGGTGCTTGGCCGGCCTGCCTCCTGGTCGAATTCCTGGTCGAGGGGACAATTTGCATATTAGCCTTTTATTATATAGGATATATACTGAGTGGCCAGATTATTATGCGTTCAGAGGTCATAATCTGGCCACTCAGTGTATATATTTAAGATTGCAGTGTGGAAAGATAAAGGATTAAAAGGGAATATGACACATCTCTTTTAAAAATATGATGCACATGGCCAGAGACACTGACTTAGTTACTGAAATTCCTGAAGATGAGACCTGGGGTAAACCAGGAAGCTTAAAAGAAGTGGTTTATGTTGGAGGACTGAGCCCATGCTGCACTGAGAGCAAGGCTTTCCAGCCCTTCTAAGAGGCACACCACTGCTGCTGGGAAAAAGCCATGCTGGCTGCCACCTCATCGACAGGGAAAAATGACCCTCATCAAACAGAACAGAAAGAAAGCTACTGGGTTTTATGAGCTAGAGATGAAATAATCTGTTTTTTATTAAATAGCATGAGAAAGTTATTAATTCATGCCAGAAGCACAAATGTAAATATTATCATATTGCAAGCACTCGTTCTGAAGGAGGCCATCTGGCAGAGCCACGCAGACCACACTTTGAGAAGCAGAGGGAAAGTGTCACCACGCCAGCCCATCCACGGAAATGGCAGATCCAGGTGCAGTGAAAATATAAGGGTTTTGAGGGGAGCACTTTGCAGTAATGACACCTGCTAGAGGTGGGCCTGCTTTTACAAATGCTATTGTATGAAAACTGAAAACTTCAAAACAAGGGGTGGTTATTATTTCAGAACCTCTCACTTGGGCACCAAATTCCAGAAGGGTGTTTATGGGCAATCTTCTGGAGCATTCGTTGTTTAATGTATGGATTGGAGGGAAGAGGGAGGAGAATGTAGGAAATCTAAAAAATAGGAGCCACCATCCATTCTAGACTAACCCATAATTGAAAAACAGCAACTTTAAATTAAAGTATATGCATGGGCCCTGGCTGGTTTGGCTCAGTGGATAGGGCGTCAGCCTGAAGACTGAAGGGTCTCAGGTTCAATTTCAGTCAAGGGCACATGTCTGGGTTGCAGGCTTGATCCCCAGAGGGGGACATGCAGGAGGCAGCCAATCAATGATTATCATCATTGATGTTTCTATCTCTCTCTCTCCCTCTCCCTTCCTCTCTGAAATCAATAAAAATATATTTTTTAAATAAAGTATATGCATGGTTGATTTGTTGTTGTTTTTCTAATATAAAAATGCAGTTTTAAAAACCTCACACTGTCACATCTTTTGCAGAAGGAGGGGATATAAATATATCATTTGGAAAGCACATCACCTTCTGGGAATGGATCGAGCACCCGTTACACACAAAGTGGAGGAAACCTTGCATCCAGAAGAGAAGAAATGCCGACCCAGCTGGCAGAAATATTGGGTTTCCCTGAGAAGCCCAGCGAAGAGTGTTCACCTGGCCACCCTACATTTTCAGAGGACTCCCAGACTTAATTTTGCTTGTATCTATCCCTCTGTTTGCTCAGAGATGCAATTGTGGGTTGAATACGAGTTCTGCATTTGACCTTATTCCAAATATCTCTCCTTTATGTCACATGTCAACTCCAATGAGTGGATGTAGAGAATCTATGGAACACATTCCACAGTCTAGACAAGGGAGGTTAGCAGAGCTTGACCTTGACAGCTTTCAAGTATGTGACAGTTCATTCCCTTCAAGACCATCAGGCATCCACCTGCCCAGGTTCAGTCACTATGCATGAGTCATCTATAATGGGTCATGTTACACATCAAAATGGCATTAGTATAACACCCTACTTGCTTGGGATGTCTCAAATTCTAGTAAGAATAGCAGCAACTACCAACTAGGAGCTCCGTGCTTATCAGGGGTGGTGGGGCTGCAGCTGCTGAAGCGTAATTACCGTCTAGTTAGGAGAGTAATTCAAATTATACAGGCTGCACATGTTTGCTGTCTCTCATATCAAATACTTTAAGGTGTATATTACAAGTGGAAGAAATAGCTAGTTCTTGTGAGATCCAAATCTCCTAGTCCAAGTGGTCAGCAATCTCATTAGTCAACAGAGCCAAATATCAACATTACCACGATTAAAATTTCTTTTGAGAGCCAAATTTTTTTAAACTTAAACTTCTTCTACTGCCACTTCTTCAAAATTGACTAGCCCAGGCCATGGTATTTTGTGGAAGAGCCACACTCAAGGGGCCAAAGAGCCGAATGTGGCTCGCAAGTTTTAAAAACCTCACGGTTTGCTGACCACGGTCTTAGAGAATTGGGGCCCTCAGTGGATACTCTATATTCCTCATACTTTTGAAAGTTTAATAACTTATTTATGTTCTTTTTAAAAGGCAGCACATGCACATGATAAAATAAAAACAAACTCAATGATTATGTTTCAAGAGGAGTAACTTCATTGTTTGCATCTTCTGCCTTTATTTGCTCAGAGATGCTACTGTGGGTTGAGCTTTCCCAAATCTCTCCACTCTGGGCCACACGTCAACTCCAGTGGGTGGACTGAGAGAATCTCTGGAAGGATTCCTCAGCATAGAAGACTGAGCTTCTGGGGAGGCCAGCAGAGCTTCATACCCCACCCCTAAAGCCAAGAATCCTGACCTACTCTAAACTTGGTCACTGCACTGTCTTCTCTGTCCAAATCTGTAATCTATTCCTGACAGCTCAGATGGTGACAAATTGCAGAGATGAGTGAACAAACTATTTGTCTATTCTTCTTGTAAGCTACTAGCCATAAAAAAGAACATTTAGGTAGGCAATGAAAGATGAGTACGAGTGAGAGAATGAGAGGTATAGAGAAATGGCAGGACTTCAGAGCATCCTATTTAATAAAAGAGTAATATGCAAATTGACCATACCTCTACTACACCCACAAACCATGCCCACCAGCGATGCCCACCAGCCAATAAGAGCAAATATGCAAATTAACCAACCAAAATGGCTACGGCCACAGAGAGAGCAGGAGGGAGGCTTGGGTTGCCCCTGGCAATGGAGGAAGCCAACCTTTCTGCAAACCCTGGCTAGCCCAGGCCTCCACTTAAGGAAACAAAGTTTCAATGGCTGTGAAAGCTGAAGGCTTGGCTCTGCTCCAGACTACAAAGTTTCAGTTGTAGAAGATAAATAAATCCCAGATACCAAAGCCTCCACTTGGGTCACCAGGGGGGGCATGGCCAGTCTACAAACCACCACAGACCCCTCACCCAGGCCACCCCATGCCCCAAGGGGACACCCACCCTGATCCAGGACACCCTTCAGGGCAAACCAGCTGGCCTCCACCCATGTATAAGGCCTCTATTCTATCTAATAAAAGAGTAATATGCAGATTGACCATCACTCCAACACACAAGATGGCTGCCCCCATGTGGTCAAAAGATCCTGCCTCCATGTGGACACAAGATGACAACCACAAGATGGCCAGCAGGGGAGGGCAGTTGGCAAGGACCAGGCCTGCAAGGGAGGGCAGTTGGGGGTGATCAAGCCTGCAGGGGAGGGCAGTTAGGGGTGACCAGGCTGGCAGAGGAGGGGAGTTGGAGTTGACCAGGCCTGCAGAAAAGGGCAGTTGGGGGGAGACCCAGGCCTGCAGGGGAGGGCAGTTAAGGGTGACCAGGCCCACAGGGGAGGGCAGTTAGGGGCAAACAGGCTGGCAGGGGAACAGTTAAGCATTAATCAGCCTGGCAGGGGAGAGGTTAGGGGGTGATCAGGCTGGCAGGCAGAAACAGTTAGGGGCAATCAGGAAGGCAGGCAGGTGAGCAATTGGGAGCCAGCAGTCCTGGATTGTGAGCGGGATGTCTGACTGCCCAT
Organism: Lasiurus cinereus; assembly: GCA_011751065.1. Classification (NCBI taxonomy): domain Eukaryota; kingdom Metazoa; phylum Chordata; class Mammalia; order Chiroptera; family Vespertilionidae; genus Lasiurus; species Lasiurus cinereus. Next base: position 25,945,714 of record JAAGEH010000293.1, on the reverse strand, counting down.
TTAGGCCCGATCCAGGTAGGGCAGTTGGACATCCCTCAAGGAGTCCCAGATTGGAGAGGGAGCAGGCTGGGCTGAAGGACAACCCCCAACCCCCATACATGAATTTCATGCACCAGGCCTCTAGTCTAATTATATTTACTCATAAAAGAAGAAACCAGCCCTGGCTAGTTTGGCTCAGTGGATAGAATGACAGCCCACGGACTGAAGGGTTCTGGGTTTGATTCTGGTCAAGGACACATATCTCGGTTGCAGGCTCGATCCCTGGTCCTGGTCAGGGCATATGTGGGAGGCAATCAATCGATGTATCTCTCTCATATCAATATTTCTCTCTCTTACTCTCTGTCTCTTCACCTCCTTTCCACTCTCCCTAAAAATCAATGGGAAAATATCCTCGGATGAGGATTAACAAAAAGAAAAAGAAAAAAGAAGAAACCAAGGCCTGGACAGGGTGGGGAAAGTAAAAGAGGAGAAAAAGATCAAAAGCTATTTGCTTAATAATTAAATAATAATTGTTTCTATAACTTCTATTAACCCCAGGCAGTCTTGTGTTTGTCTCAGCATCAAATCACAGAAAAAAAAACAGTCCCAATGACAAAATGTAATTAATAGCCACACAAGTCAGAGCCTCTCCATAAAACACCAAAGAGGGAGTACATTCTTGATTGACATCCAAAGATGTTAGAAATCTTCTGAGGGCATTTTCCTTACCTCCTGGCAATGAAATCCTCCCAACCTCATTCTTCTCCGTCTCTCTAGAAACCCTTAAAATTCTTCCCAACACTCAGCCTACAATCCCCTTTCCCTTCTCCTTAGCACCTTAATTATATAGATCGATGTAATCTTTCTGGGTTTTAACTTGCCACCCTGCTTTCTAGAACTAAAGAGAGACCTGGGCTCACAGAGTGAACAAGCCTATCATTGCCCAGCAAGACAAACTTAAAAATAAATTCACACGTGGAGATAGCATAATAACACTCCAGAACACCAAGGTAAAAAAAGCAGTCCTGAAAGGCCAATAGGACCCAGAGAGATGATATACAAAGGAGAGACACATCAACCACAGCAGTTGCAAGAAAATAATGGAACAGTAGCTTAGAAATGCTCAGGAAAATTTAATTCAAACTTAGGGTTCTGTAACAAGCCAAAACTCTCAAGAGAGAGATTTAAGTGCAAATCAAAACGACAATGAGGTACCATCTTACACCTGTCAGAATGGCTATCATCAACAAATCAACAACCGACAAGTGCTGGCAAGGATGCGGAGAAAAAGGAACCCTCATGCACTGCTGGTGGGAATGCAGACTGGTGCAGCCACAATGAAAAACAGTATGGGGTTTCCTCAAAAAACTAAAAATGGAACTCCTATTCGACCCAGTAATCCCACTTGTAAGAATACAGTGGTACCAGGAGATATGAGTTTAATTCGTTCCGTAACTTTGAGGCGTGGGAAACTATGAGACGCTTGAGTCGGGGTAAACTGGTGGGTCGTGTGCAGCCGGCCAATCTGCCAGTTTACTCCTATCTCAAAGGTTGCTCGTATTTCAAAGCAAAAATCGCTCACTCCACGGCTCGTATCTCAAAAATCTCGTATGTTAGGGCACTCGTATCTTGAGGTACCACTGTATATCCCAAGAAAACAGAAATACCAATCAGAAAGGTTATATGCACCCCTATGTTCATAGCAGCACAATTCACCGTAGCTAAGATTTGGAAACAGCCCAAGTGCCCATCAGTAGATAAGTGGATTAGAAAATTGTGATATTTACTCAATGGAATACTACACTGCTATAAAAAAAGAAGGAACTCTTATCATTTGCAACATCATGGATGGACCTGGAGAGCATGATGCTATGTGAAATAAGCCAGTCAGAGAAAGGTAAATATCACATGATCTCACTCATTTGGGGAATATAATGAACAACATAAACTGATGAACAAAAATAAAGTCAGAGAAAAATAGTTTAGAATATAATAGAAGACTGTTATTTGTAGATTTTTAATATTCTCTACAACTTTTGTAATATTATATTATGTTAGTACAGTTTTGGTAATATTATGTTTAAAATCTTTTTTCTTGAATTATTAGTGTTTATTGCATGTAAATGGCTAATTATTTTGTATCTACAATCTGGTAATAGATTTATTTTGTATATTGTAAAAAATGTTTTAAATATATGCTTTGAAAAAATAAAGTCTATTTTATCTAAAAGAGAGAGATCTAAGTAAATTCTTAGATGCAGAAGCTCTCAGAAAAATGTATGATCCACAGACACTCTCTGGAGGAGATAGGAAGGAGAACAAAAGAAAACCTATCAGAGGATGTACTCCAGTAAGAAGAAAAAGGAATCCAAAATGTAATCAAAAGGCAAAAGAGAATTAATTTTGTTTTATTTTGATAATTAAAAAGTATTTTTGAGAGGATTGGGGAGAAAGGAAAAAAGGAACCAATTTAATTCTTTATTTTTATTTCCATAGCATAATGTCATTACAATTTACAAAATGCTTTTAGATAAATTGTCAGTAGTCAAAATCACAGGACCTGCAAAAATATGTTTTAAGAGAGACCATAGTGGGGGCCAATAATCATTCCAATAAAACTTGGAAATGCATTCCCAAGTGTAATAATGCTTCCAATGTCATGGAAGCTGGCTGCCTTGCACCAGTCATCATGATGACAGCGACAGAGGTTGGGGTGATGAGCTTCTGATTTAGCAGAATGATTGTTTTTCTTACTCTGCTTTCCCAGTGGGACTAGGTTACCAATTGCCAGAGAAGGAGATGAATGGAGGCAAGAACCACAGAACTTCAGACCAGCTGACTCACTGGAAAAGGACTCAGCTGTCCCGGCCACGAGGCCTGGGGACTTGGAGGCCTTGCTGCCAGGTATGCAGCAGGCAGGACCTGCTTTGTGCAGGTCTGCTCATGAAAGCTCTTAGGCGCCACAAAGGCTTCTGGTGAGAGGCTCATGGCACTATGGCCCATGACTTTCACCATGGATTTGGGGCTTGGAAACTTTCACTTGAACTTTTTGACGCCATCCCAGTATGTGTCAAAAAAGGAGCAGCTGCCAAAAAGCAAGCATTTTCCTGTCTCTAAAAATAAAGTGCTGGCAACCCTGCAGGCCCCTATGCCAAGACCTGGCCCTTCCCAGAACGAACAATAGGTGTCCAAGCTGATCAGAGGCAAGCACTGAGCCCTGATGCAGGCCTAGTCCAGCCTGGAATGCCCAGGCCAGGGCATGTGCAGCTGTAATGCAAAAAGCCAGAGGTGGCCCTCCCTCCTCTGGCTGGTGGAAGACAGCTACTGTCCCCCAGCCAGGGACCAGGTGTGGTTGAGAGGGGACAGTCTTTGGTGAGACCAGAAACCTTGACCCAGAGGAGGGAACAGAGTTCCCACCATCCTCTGCCTCAGAGCTCTGGGATGCACGGTGAGAGATCTGAGATCCTATGCAGAGAAAGCTCTCCAAAAGAAAAGTTTCATAAATGCCCATTTGCACTCGTCACTCGGGGCTGTGCCCATCACCTGTCAAAACCCCTCATGCCCAGATGAGTGCCCTCACCTGTGATAACAGGCCCAACGAAACCACCTTAGTGCATAAATGCTATAATAACAGCCATCATTCCGAGTCTAATTGCCTCCAAACTCGTCCACTATTCGTGCAGCGCTTGTTCAAGCTCCTGAACCTTGTCATTAGAGTTCAAATCCTCCCCAGACCGTAAGCTTGGCTTTTTGCTGGTTTGGGGAATTAAGAGGGCTAAGAGAGGGTTAGGGAAGGAGAAGACTAAATATAGCGACTATTTGCAGGCATAATCACTCCATAAACATGCTTCAGTGGGACAGAGTGTAGGGCCAACCCAGATGACGGGTGTCACTCACCCAAGTGTCCCAGCATAAATAAAACTGAATGAGCCCATTCTCCTGCAGAACTCGGAGTGACGCCTGTTTGCACTATAAATATTTATGAAGTCATGGTCCTTAAAAGACTTTATTTTTCCAGGTAAGTAGACTTTAATGAAAAAGTGAGCAGAGCTCTTCCTGCAATTACGGAATAGTCACTGTAGCTTTTCAATGGGTAGTCCCTGGGAAGGAAAAGAGGAAAAGAAGAAAAGAAATAAGGCCTTGTGTCTGTGAGGCTGCTGTTGGAGATCTCATTTGCACCAGTCAAGGTTCATTCTCATTCAGAAAGTGACAGCCTTCGCTGGGGTGGCAGAAGCCAGAGGCCCGGTCAGCCCAGACCTGTGTAATGAAGAGTCACAAACAGATCCTTGTCCCTCAAGTGCAAACCCCTCCCACCACCTCGGCCAGCAGAGACGTCTCCTTAGCGCTCCCAGCTCTCTCAGACAGTCTCTTAGTAACAGAAAAAAATGTGCACCTCACCCCAGTACTGTGTTCATTTGAAAAGAATTCTCAGAATGTGAGGAAGTGTGCCTGGATGTTTATGTAAAGTCCACCTCTCCTGTTCCTAGTTACCCCTCCTGATTGCATTAGCGATGGCATCTTCAGAATCCCCACCAGAATCCGGCCCCCTTTTCCTGCACTCTTCACCACGCACCCCTGCAAAAAGCAAACACCTCCGGAGCTCAGCAGCACCGACACACACTCCTCCTCCTAGGCACTGTGACAATCCTGCCACCTGGAGCTCACAAGCCATTGTCTCCACAGCAATACAGGCTGACTTCCATGTCCCTTTGCAGCTTACATGTGATTCATCATCTTTTCAATGCACCAAAAGCCCTTGCCCAAGTCCATCAGGCCTATTTCTTTCCCAGGGATGGCCTTCTGCCCAGGCTCCCTTCCCCTCCAAACCTCAGGGTGGCCCCTGCTATGTCAGGCTGAACTGGCCCCGTAGGGAAACGTTGATGATCCTTTGGCTCTAGCCTCCGGAGAAGTCTTGTTCCACAAGGAAGAGAGTCTCTGGTTTTGTGAAATGAGTCACAGGCTGCCCTGACCAACCTATCTGGGGAGGCCAGGCTACCATGTATGGTCTGTGCTCCGTGCCACCCACCTCTCCATGTAAGTCAGGGTTCTTTGCCAGGACAGCCTGAGTCATAAAACTCAGCACATTCCTTAGGCGTTGGATAGTCTTTCCTTGTTATTACTCTGCTTTTGTTTTATGCAGCACCTGGTTTCATTTTAAAATCCCCAATAAAATCTCATGGTCAGGGCTCCAGTGGGGTAGAGGGTAGGAAGGAAAGAAAGGGCGAGAAGGGAGGGAAGCCCAGGTGAGGAAGGGAAGGAAGAAAAGGCTGTAACTCCCCAAATAAGCAAGGACAGGGAGGGAACTACAGAGTGAAGAGAGAGAGAGGGGGGAGGGGGAGAGGAGAGGATGAGCTGCAGTTGAACTGAGGGTGATCAAAATCCTCTTGGCTGCATTTGATGAAACACTTATGTCTAGGTCGCCTTCCCAAATTAGGCTGCAGTTCTGAGTACTTTACTCATAAACTATGGGACCTCCCCTAAGCCCCACAATTTCAGAGTCTCCTCCATAAATGAGCAGACTCGTTTTGGTAAATTTTAAAGAACTTTCCAGTTACAACACTCTATCATTCTATGAACCTGCCTGTTCCCTTTTTCCTTGGACCACAAGCCCCAACCCAAGTGTAAAGGAATATTTTCCCACATGCTAACCTTTATGTGTTGTTTTGTCTTTGGGAGGTGGGGGTATAAGTAAATGGGGACAGCAGGGTTGACCCAGCCATACAAATGTTACTGCTCAAAATGAATTTCTTTGGCCAGGTTATTTTGTAAAATCATCTGCAAAGATGTTAAACATAGATTTTTAGAATTTAAACAGAATTCTAATAAGGGATGCCTTGCATACAATTAAGAAATACTGAATGAATGAATAACAACCATAATTTTCTTGGAGTAGCAAAGCATATTAATTACAGGTAAGACCGGGCTCACTAGGGACAGGACTGAAACAGAGGCCGGAGAGCCTCTGACCCAGCTGCCAGGGCACAAATCCTGGCGGTTCTGAGTGGCTTCAAGGCCTGCATTTTCAAAGCAGGGTTTGGCGAGCTTAATGGAAACCATACTGGCCAGGAATGTATTTTGCCTAACCTGGCCTAAAGAACAAAGGTAACCACTAGCAGGTTCTGTTGTTGTTTCTTTTGTTTTGTTGGGGGTAGAGGAGGGGGGGGTTGATGGTGTGACTTAATTATCATTTCAATTCAACATCAGACATAAAGAGAAGGAACAGGACAATCTTGGTAACCGGGAGTAAGTGAAGCAGAGGCAGAGAGCCGCTGGGGTGGGGAGGCAGAGGGACAGGAGGGGGTTACTTTCCAGATCACACCTGGTTCGGCCTCCCCTCCCAGGACAGAGTATCAGGGGCCGTACAGCCGGACAGCAGCGGGGTCCCCCGCCCCCTCCACCCCTCCAGCGCGCTGAGTATGCGTGGGAGCAGATCGGGTCTTGGGGGGCTTACAGGGGAAGAAGGGCTGTAGAGGGGGGAGGAGAATCGTGAAGGGCTGTAGGAGGAGGACCTACTGGGAAGTGGAGAAGCAAACCGAAGGGAGGAGGATGGAGAGGAAGACCCGGGGCGGGGCCGTGGATGGGGCGGGCCGTGGGCTGGGCTTTGCGGGAGCAGGGCCCCGGCAGAGAGATCGGGTGTGTGAAAGGCCCCCCACTCTCCCGGACCCGAAGCTCCCGCTCCCGCCTGGAGTCGGGTCGCCCCCGCCTGCCCCGCGGCCGGAGCCAATTTGCTTCTGGCGGCGCCTCGCTGGGAGGACAATGTGGCCGCGGAAGGAGGCTGCGGGCGGGCGCGGGGCCACCGCTCTGAGTGCAAACGCGCCTTTCTCACGCCCCTGTGCCCGCCCGGGCGCCCAGATGGAAGGGTGGGCTCTTTGACGCCGGAGTCTACAGTGTAGGGGCCCCAAGACTGTTTCTGTAATTCTTCAGAGTCGTGGGGTGCCAACATGTACATTAAAGGAAACTTTAATAATGGTAACGATAACATTTGTCCCCTCTTCCCATAAGGAGAAGGGAAAATAGGAGGGAGGCAGGCGTTTGAAGCCCCAGGGAAGGGTGCAAGAAAGGCAGCCTGCCAAGGTCCAGGTAGTCCTCGGCCCGCTCACACCTCCAAGTCTGCAATTAGGCCAACGCCAGGGCGTGCAGCCTGGTGGCTTTATTTTCCGACTCAGCGAAATTACCATAAGGGTCCTCCCACGCTGTACACGTAGTATTGATCAGCATCCGAGTCCTCAGACGATTCAGGCTTGCTGGCCGAACTACAGGGTTGCCGCGGCTGTTGAAAAATGGCCCGGTTGTCAGCGCGCGCTCAACCGCAAAGGTTACTGTTTGCACAGAATTGGGAATGAAATTGCCAGACATCATTCAGGAGTGGGGAGTTGGGGCTGTGCCTGCTCTTTACTCCAGCTCCTTTAACCTTCCTAATTCATCTGTCCCATCTCTGTCAGTAAGGCCAGTTCAATACGAGGAAAAGAGGAAAGAAAACCAGGCAAGAAGTCCTGGAACCACTAACCCAACCGCCCACTGCTCCCTACCGGCCCCCTTAACCACCCACCCTTCATCGGCAAGATTCTTGCCTGTCTTCCCTCCATCCTTGGGTCTGGACCTTGCTGGGTAGGATGAGTTTCTCTGCTTTCATGTTTACATCATGAACTTCTTGAAGATTGGGCCCAGAAATGTAAATATTTAGAAGTTTCCTTATCAAAGGCATTAGACACCAAGCAAATGCTTTTTAAAATGAGAATGTTGTTAATGATGGTTGAAAATTTCATTGAATCCTTATTTGTGGCTGATGCAAGAATATGTACGTTTTTATATCTCAAAGCTGTTTTCCTCCTCCAAAACACAGCATCTATTTAAAAATCATAATTTTCCTTATCTAGTAAGTAAGAAGTCCTGATTTATTTTTTGGCCAGAACTGTAGGCCATCACTGGCCAGTGGGGCTCAGCTGGTTAGATGTCATCCCATGCACTGAGGGGTTGCTAGTTGGATTCCGGGTTGGGGCACATGTCCTAGGTTTTGGGCTCATTCCCTGATCCCTAGTGTAGGGTGTGCAGGAGCCACTGATCAGTGTTTCTCTCTCTCCCTCTCCCTTCCTCTTTCTCTTAAAAAAAAAAAAAACCCTATAGGCCCAATGCTTCCCGAAGACGTCCCTCATATGAATTGTGGTGTGTGTGTGTGTGTGTGTGTGTGTGTGTGTGTGTGTGTACTTTTAGTTTGCTATTGCACCATAAAAACAAGAGCAGGATGTAATGTCACTAATTTGTCAGGAATCGTGGATTTTAAAGAGGCTACTGTGATATAGAGAATTGGCTTTAGGGGAGGGGTTTGGGGAAGCAACTCAGAGAGAAAGGCAACTGTTGCCCAGAACAGCTGCGGGCACTGGCATGGAATTGCTTGGCCGGGGTACAACTCCATGCAGCAAGAGGGTTTTATTTATTTAACAATAGTTAATGATTCTCCCAAGCAACTCTCAGGGGCCCAGCGAGCAGTAACTATACTTTCAGGAAATCATCTACCCTTCCTCGAGGCATGTACCAACGCTTCAGCAAAGGGAGATCTGGCTGCCGTACACTATAATGTTCCGTGGACTGTCCAGCGTTAACCCTCAAATAACTCCCTCTACAGCCGGCCACCTTGCGTTTGCCTTCCCATGCTTAAAATGCTCCAGAGGAAAGTTACCAGGCCCAACAGCAGAAAAATCAAGAAAAATGCATTATATCTGGAAGACCGCCATTAAGTAGACCTGGGAACCAAGGTGGGCCATCCAACCCCTGTCCCATTATCTAAATTCATCAGATTAGCAAGTTGGTGCCTATAGATAGTGCTTTCCAGAGTGATATCTACATCAAACTGGTGGATCTTGAATAACACCTTTTATTTTAATGGTTGGGTTTTCTTTTTTCTAATTCACATAACTAGCATACCAAACCCAAAGTACTGCGACTACAGAATGGAACAAAAGTAGGTTTACAGTTATGAGTATGCAAAACACAGTTTATTCTTATAGTATTATTTATTAATTATTGTATTATTTTCCATATGAACAACTATTGATCTACTTTTGCCCCATCCTGTATAATTACTTAAAATAAGGCTGAGTTGTTATTGGTGTTTTAAGTTAATTTAGAAAAATCTTACTAGCCAAAAGCAATAGGATAGCGAAAGCAATTATAACGTGTATATAAATGAAGTGAAGTCAGTAGGTTACTTGCAGGAAACAGTTTTTATTCTTTCAACTCATTCTCTAAGAAGTTCTGCCAGAACTCTAAGACATAAAACATTTTTAACATACTGTTAAAAATTACTGGATAAAAATCCTAGAAGAAGCCCTAGGCAGCAAAATTGCAGACATTTATCATAGCAATATCTTTACCGATACAGCTCACAGAGCAATAGACACTAAGGAGAAAATAAACAAATAGGACTATATCAAAATAAAAAGCTTTTGCACAGCAAAAGAAACCATCAACAAAACAACAAGAAAGCCCACTGCACCCTAACTGGTTTGGCTTGGTGGATAGAGTGTTGGACTGTGGACTGAGGGGTCCCAGGTTCAATTCTAGTCAAGGGCATGTACCTTGATTGCGGGCACTTCCCCAGTAGGGGGTGTGTAGGAGGCAGCTGATCAATATTTCTCGCTTACCAATGTTTCTAACTCTCTATCCCTCTCCTTTCCTCTCTGTAAAAAATCATATATATATAAAGCCCACTGTATCAGAGAACATACTAATATTTGCTAATGTTATCTCCAATAAAGGTTTAATCTCCAAAGTTTGCAGAGAACGCATACAACTTAACAAAAGGAAGATAAACAATCTAATCAAAAAATGGACAAAGGACTTAAATACACCCTTTTCAAAAGAAGACATACAAAAGGCTGAGAGATATATGAAAACATGCTCTAAGTCACTAATCATCTGAGAGATGCAAATCAAAATGACAGTGCGATACCATTCCACACCTGTCAGAATGGCTATCATCAACAAATCACAAACAACAAGTGTTGGCCAGGATGCGGAGAAAAGGAACCCTCGTGCACTGCTTGTGGGAATGCAGACTGGTGCAGCCACTGTGGAGAATAGTATGGCATTTTCTCAAAAAACTAAAAATGGAACTCCCATTTGACCTAGTCATCCCACTTCTAGGAATATATCCCAAGAAACTAGAAACACCAATCAGAAAGATATATGCACTCCTATGTTCCTAGCAGTACAATTTACAATAGCTAAGATTTGGAAACAGCCTAAGTGCCCATCAGCAGATGAGTGTATTAAAAACTGTGGTACATCTACATAATAGAATACTACGCTGCTGTAAAAAAGAAGGAACTCTTACCATTTGCAACATCATGGATGAAACTGGAGAGTATTATGCTAAGTGAAATAAGCCAGTCAGAGAAAGATAAATATCACGACATCACTCATTTGTGGAATATAATAAACAACATAAACTGATGAACAAAAACAGATGCAGAGTTATCGAAGTATCAATAGACTGTCCAACCTATAAGGGAAGGTGGGGGGTGAGGAGGTAAGAGATCAACCAAAGGACTTGTATGCATGCATATGAGCGTAACCAATGGACACAGATTGGGGTGGGGGGGAGGTGAGGGCATATACTGGGGGGTGGGGGCGGCCGGGGAGATGTCAATGGGAGAAAAAGGAGACTTATGTAAAACTTTAAAGAATAAAGAATTTAAATTTAAAAAAAAATACTGGGCTTTGAGAAAATCTGATCAGGCAAGACGGAGCAGCCCCTGCTCCGGAAGGCCATTTTAGGGGGCCTGGGGTCAGTAGCTGCCAGGTGCCAGAAAAGCCACATGAAGAGAGGGTGCCCAGGACGCTAGGCATCCATGTGGGAACCCAGAGAGGGGGACAGTCTGAGAACTTAATGCCTTGTTCGAAAGAGGCAGGACCCAGGCAATCACAGATGGAAATCTGGACAGAACAAGAGAAACTCCAATCCCCTTTGCAGCTTGCTTCCCACTGGAGAGCTGGAGATGAGAAATGTTCACAGTGCTTTGAGGCAGACAGCTTCTAAGAACAGTCTACATGCCTTTGTCACTTGAATGTAAATTAGGGATTACCTTTACTCCAATGCTAAACACACACACACTAACACCTGCACTGCCACACCAATAGGCACACCCACTGGCATTATCCAGGCACACCCACTGGCACTACCCTGGGGATCCACTGTTGAGTGAGAGGTAAAAAGATTCTTACACATCTCAGCAGGATGTCTGTCCTTCCTTTATTGGCCTTCACCAGGCTCTCGAGTGCTGGTTTTTTCATTCTCACATCTAGCGCAGAGACACAGAAAGCCAGGGGTAAGTGCTTATGGTAAACAGAAGCTCCAAGAGTATGAACAAATGAAGTTTACTGACTTTCCTGAACCTTTTTAAATCAATTATTCTAAATCCTTTCCTATACTCTACCACACCCCCATCTCTGCCACCACCACCACCTTCTCACATTTGCTCTTTTCTAGAGCTGCACTGGCACATCTCTGGGAGTTCTCCCTCCTCCATGTCTGCATCCTACCATCCTTACTGTCAGGAGAGGGACAATGAAGTAACATGTGGTGACAGGAGGGAGTAGGCAGAAATGCAAAAGACCTTAAGCAGCCTCAGACTCAGAAAGGGCTGAAAAAAATATCAGATGGAGATCATAATTAAAATAAAGGCAGCCTGGCCAGCATGACTCAGTGGCTGCCCATCGACCTACAAACCAGGAGGTCACGGTTCGATTCCTGGTCAGGACACATTGCCCAAGTTGCCAGCTTGATCCCTAGTGTGGGGCGTGCAGGAGGCAGCCGATCAATGAGTCTTTTTCATCATTGATGTTTCTATTTCTCCCTTTTTTCTCCTCTCTGGGATCAATAAAAAAAAAAACATTAAAAAAAAGTAAAGAATTAAAAAAAAAAGAATTGGTAAACTCTTGGCAAAATGTATATGAAAGTATATTTAAAAATAATAAAATAAAGGCGGGACATGGCTATAATGTGATGGTTTAGGGTAGGATTTACATGATTTTTCATTATTTGGAGGCACTGCAGAAAGATCACGAAACAGAATCTGGTGTGCCTGTGAAGAAGAGAGATAAAAATAAATTAGCAATCACTCTCCCAACCATAGAAATGTAACAAAAGTCCTTTTCCAGCATTGTCCTCCCCATTCAAAAGGCCCTTTGGTACTGTTGCCAAAAGCCATTATAATAACAGACACTAACATTAAAAGGGAAAGACAAAATTGGAGAAATTGTTTATAAAATAGGATTGGCAGAAGAGTCCTATCCCAATATGCAAATATCTTATACAAACCAATAAGAAGAGCTAAACATTCTAATAGAAAAATGGACAGAGGAAATGAATACCATCAATGCTTACTATTCATGGATTTCATATTTGCGAGTTTGCCTGCTCATTAAAATGTATTTTAACCCCAAGTTAATACTCCAGCACTTTTGAGTTCTTTCAAGGACATGCACAGAGGGGCAAACAATTTGAGTCACTTGACATGCACCTTCTCAATCAAGGTCGGACAACAGGACACATGTTCCCCTCTTACTGCAGCTCTCATGCTGTAAACAAGTGTTCTTGTTGGGATCTTTTAGTGCCCTATTTTCTAAATTTTTATGCTTTTTGTTCTTGATTTATTTGTTTAAACTGCCCCCCATCTTCAGTGCTATCTAGTGTCCTCAGCACAAGAAGGCTGTGATGTACCTTACAGAGAAAATATGTGTTATGTAATCTTCACTTAGGCATGAATTATATAGTCTTGTTGGCTGTAAGTTCAATGTCAAAGAATCAATAATATATATTCAATAAGGTGTCTTTGCACAGAAACACACATAAGACAAATTTGCATATTGCTCAGTTAATGAAAATGTTGTGAGCAGAGGCTCATGGGAACCTGACCCTGCATTTCCCCTAGGAGCAATGGTGTGCCATTGGTTAAGCTCTCTACAAGTAAACCATCATTGAAAAATGTTGGACTTGCCGAGACCAGTTTGGCTCAGTGGATGGAGTATCGGCCTGCGGACTGAAGGGTCCCAGGTTCGATTCTGGTCAAAGGCATGTACCTTGGTTGTGGGCACATCCTTAGTGGAGGGTGTGCAGGAGGCGGCTGATCGATGTCTCTCTCTCATCAATGTTTCTGACTCTCTATCCCTCTCCCTTCCTCTCTGTGAAAAACCAATAAAATATATATTTTTTAAATGTTGGACTTACCACTCTGTGCTTGACATCAAGTGGCTTTTTAAAGGAACTAGTTATTTGAGGAAATAGACCTGCATGCAAACAAAGAGGAAAAACCAGGCTTAAAACCAGAGTTAGAACATAAAATTTCCTACACTCCCAAGTGGGCTATACCAACAAGTTGAACACACACACCGCATTTCCTTTTAGAATCTGACCAACAGAAAAGTAAGAGTTAGGTAAGATGAAATTGTGACTAAGAGTTAATTCATAGTAAACATTCTGGAGCTTTTGGTGGGAGGAGTGTAAAACATTTTTTGTATAATACACATTTCTTTTACTTTTTAAATTTATTTATTGTATGTGTATGTGTGTGTGCGTGTGTGTGTGTGTGTGTGTGTGTGTGTGTGTGTGTGTGTGAAAGAGAGGGGGAGAGAGAGAGAGAGAGAGAAAGAGAGAGAGAGAGAGAGATTTGTTGTTCCACTTATTTATGCATTCACTGGTTGATTCTTGTATGTGCCCTCACCTGGGTCAAACCCATAACCTTTATGTTATCAGGATGATGCTCCAACCAATTGAGCTACTCAGCCAGGGTGGTATGGTACACATTTCAATTTTATTTTAAAACTAGAGGTCTGGTGCATGACAATTCATGCACTGGAGTAGGGGTCCCTCAGCCCAGCCTGCCCCCTCTCATAGTCTGAGAGCCCTCAGGGGTGGGAGGTGACCGGGTGATCAGGGGAAAGCAATGCTCCCAACACACCTCTCCTGCTGCCATTGCCTGCAGTGCAAGCTTCTGGCCCTGTTACCTGAGCCTCAGGTGCCCCTGGACGGTTGGACAGTCACCATCTGAGCCTTGCCTGCGACTCGGTCCAGCCCTGGGTGGCTAGGGGCTGATGGCAGGTCCAGCTGCAACATGTGCCTGCTACCACATTCTCTGCCCCCTGCAGAGCTGAAAGGACTGGGGGATTCCTGTGGGGCTGAGGGGACTGGACGCCTCCATCTTGTGGCTATGGGCGCCACCATATTTGTGATAGTGTGATGGTCAATTTGCATATTCCCTCTTTATTAGCTAGAATGAAAGTGGTGCTGATAAAAGCTGAGAAGACATTGAAATTATGAGATTATAATAAAAATGTTATCAGAATAATTTCGTTTTACATGCGTTTTGGGCTTTCTCTATGATTAGGTCTCAGTCTTAAGTGATCAATGCCTCTGGACTAAGAACTAGTGGTTGTTTTTCCCTCCCCTCTTAGGTGAAACCAGATAGAGTAGGCTGGAGGTGGGTGTTCCCCTTCCCTGGGTTATACTGGGATAGTACCCTGGCAGATTAAGTTCTGGTTGCCTAGTTTTTCCTGAGGGCAGACCTCATTAAGAACCGTGTCTGAAATATTCCAAAATGGCTTCTTTTCCCCTCCCTCTGCTGGAAACAAAAAGGTGATTTTTCTCTGTTTACTCTAGGATCCCTGTCAAGTTCCTGGAACTAAATCTTACAATACTATAGGGACTCCCCTCTTTCTACCTGGGCCCCCTGGAGTTTTTAACTCCCAGGCTTGTCCGTGTTTAGCCTTCAACAGTTTGTCAATTACAGTTCAGACATTCCTGCCCTGGCTGGTAGCTGGTGAGTCTCCTGTGGGTCCTATCTGTCTCTCCAATTTTGGGCACAGTGGTTTGCCTGGGGTCCACCCTTCTCTTAATGGTCTGAGAAGAGTTGCTGATTTTTCAGTCTGCTCAGCTTGGTACCTATTATCAGGATGGAGTGATGATTTCCAAGCTCCTTACATGCAAGACCACAGGTTGGGGTAAAGATTTTTCTGCCCAGAATATTCTTCTATGATACACAGCTTAAACTCTTAGAATCAGAGGGAACCAAAACCATACTGAAATTCTAGGGCAAATTTTCTCAAGGTCTAAAGCAGCTCTGGTGTATATTTTAATCCTGGCAGATTAAGTTCCTAGTTGATGTATATAACTTATATACCATAAAATTCACCCATTTTAAGTGTACAGTTCAATGATTTTGAGTAAATATGTCAAATTATGCAACTATCACTATAATACTATAAACTACTAGTAGAACATTTTCATTATCCCAATAAGATCCCTCACACCTCCTTATGGCCTAATCTCCAGTCCCAGAGAAACCACTCACCCACTTTCTTTCTGTATAGATTTGCCTTTATTGGACACTTCATATCAATGGAATCACATACATCATGTGGTCTTTCATGTCTGGCTTCTTTTACTCATTATGTTTTTGAGGCCCATCCACATTGCAGCTTTTTAGCATGTTATTCCTAAACATGGTAAAACCTTTTTATTGATGAGTGGTATTCCATTGTATGAATAGACCATATTTTGTTATCCACTTACCAGTTGATGCACGTAAGGGTTATTTCCAATTTGGACTATTATGAATCACGCTGCAGTTAACATTCATGTGATAAGTCTTTGTGTAGACAGACTTTTTAATTTTTCTTGGATAAAAGAAAGTAAATACCTAGGTGTGGAAATGTTTGATCCTATGGTAAATTTGTTTCACTTTTAAAGAAAATGTCAATGTGTTTCCCAAAATGACTGCACTATTTTATATCCCCACAACCAATGAATGAAAGTTCCAATTTCTCCACAACCTTACCAACACCTGTTAGTGTCTTTGTGATAAGAATCATTCTTATAGATGTGAAGAGATATCTCATTGCAATTTTAACTTGCATTTCCCTAATGACTAATCATGTTGAGTTCTTTCAAAAGTCTAATTTAATTAAAATAAATAAACACTGATTAAAAAAAAGAAGGTGGAGGTTGTTGGCATAATATGATGGGGCCTGGATATTATGGTTGGGTCAAGGGAACTGAATAGCACTTATAAAATACTCATTGTGATTTGTGCTATTTTACACTGATGCTTTTTAAAACAAGATACCTTCAGCTAAAGGCAAATAAAGAGCCCAACAATTGTTTAGCTAAATTCAAGATAGACCCACCTATAGTGAAAGCAGGTGGACAAGAAGTTTATATTGCTCAATTAGCTCTGATTATCCCATTGGTCATGAATCTTTAGCCTTTCAAAGCTCTGTCAACCTTTATAAATCCTATCATCCTGCCAGAGGCTTTAACTAGTTCTTAGTCACCTTCTGTTAAAAAAATTATGTGAAATAACCATTAGTTAGTAAATGAAATTACAATAAAATATTAGAGTTTTACAGAGAGTAATATTGAGGCATTTGGTAGATTATGGAGGAGAGAGAGGCATTAGGTTTTTTGCTAAACCTTTGCATGTGGGATTTACACATTTATGTCAATCTTTTGGCCAAACTCGGCCATTTTTCTAACTGAGCTAGAAATGTCTGTTTATGAAAAGGAAGGAACACCAGCAAGCTCACATATGTTGAAGTATGGTTAGCTAATGATTTTTTTTTCCTTGTGAGTGCACAGTTGACAACAGAGAGCCCACAGTGCAACTTGACCTTGGCAGTTCCAGCTAACCTTTTCAATAGGACACTTAATGTTATCCCAGTTTGCTAGTGTGTATCCACCTCTCTGCTTCCACTTCCTCGTCTTAAAACTGCAACCAAACCGGGAGATTTTGTGGATAAAAACAACAGTGTTAGTAACTGCCAACATAGTCCACCTTCATGTATTAGGCCCTTTAATACATTAGGCTCTGATGAGATGCTACATATATTTGGTTTTTTTGAACAGAGTTATCAAGCAAAGCTAGTGTGGTTTGGTGACCATGGCTCTTCCAGAATCAGAGTAGCTCAAGTCTGGAAGTATTCTTCTAGATTTTCTAATCAATTAGTCCACCGACTGGGTGTCTGTCACAGTACAGCTCTCAGCTGTATTTGAGATTCTGTTTCTGTTTCACAGATTGGGGTTAATATGATCTCCTACCTACCCATATCTGAGTTCCTTGAAATTTTGAGTTTCTTGAAATGGAGCCTCATGAACACAGAACATAATGCTGGAAAGGGAAGACAAACGATTCTTATCTTTCTGAGTATGTGGTCTTACATTGTACGTACACAAAAGGGGAGACTTTAGGTCAAAGATTAACAACACTTAACCTAGAGTCCATGGTCACCCAGAGGGATCCAACGTGTGTGCTTGGTTGGCTTGCACAGTGTCCTTACAGATATTTTTTTGAAGGTAAGGGCCCAAAGCTTTCACCCAATTTTTTAAACTGCCTTAAAACCAGGAGGTGCCTTAGATAGAGCTGCTAACTACCGTGAGAGATGATACAGAAAATCTTTTCTGATAGATTTCAAAGAATAAGGCATTTAACGATCTGGATATTATGGTTTTCTAAAAGTTTTCTGTCAAATATGGAGTGGAGTTTCTTAAGGGCGGTAACAGTAGTATTGTTCTGTAAGAGAACATTCTTACTCTTTGGAGGCACACACTGGAGTATGGAAGGATATACTGTTTTGTTGTCTGTAATTTACGCCCAATAGTTCAGCAAAGAAGTCTATACAAGCCTCAATAGAGAGAGACTGAGATCAAACTCCATATAAACAAATGTGGCAAAATGCTCACAACTGGTAAATCTTAATGAGAGTAGGTGAATACTGTTGGTTCTACTCCTTAAACTTCCCTGTGGGTTAAAAAAATTGTGTAAGTAGTTGCCCTAACCAGTTTGGTTCAGTGGATAGAGCATCGGCCTGTGAACTGAAAGGTCCCAAGTTCAATTCCGGTCAAGGGCATGTACCTTGGTTGCAGGCACATCCCCGGTCGGGGGTGTGCAAGAAGCAGCTAATCGATGTCTCTTTCTCCCATCAATGTTTCTAACTATCCCTCTCCCTTCCTCTCTCTAAAAAATCAATAAAATATATTTTAAAAAATTAAAAAATTTTTTAAGTTGTGAGTAAAAGAGTGAGACATTCATTCATCGGCCTTAATTTCACAATGACAGGTAAAGAAGGGGTGCTATTATATTTTATCAATGGCTAAAGCAAGGCAGGAAAAGATTAGGAAGACCAGCCAGCAACATCCCAATTATATGTGAGCCATCACCAAGGACAGACCTAAAACAATGCCTTGCCTTCTCTTCCTCTTCCCCCCACTTCTCCCCAGCCCGCCCCGTAGGCAGACACGGGACTTGTTCACACAAGCCCACTGAAGGCACTGTGCTGCCACTCCAGTGCTCCTTCTCAGTTCCCAGGCCAGGGGGCATATGTAATACTTTCTACAATAAGACTTTTTTTTTTTTAAGATGCTCATCTTCGATTATAAAAGATATGGCAAAACTAAATTATTTTTTAAAAGGAGAAAGTTCACATGCAAAGCACATGCAGCCACCTCCTAGTGGAAGTGATGCTTGAACAGCAAAGCGCACACGGTAACAGATGGCATCTGGTGACCTTCTTAACAACAAGCTCGGCTGCCAATGTCCCCTTGGTCCACTCTCTGCAGGGGATTTAGAAACTGTTGCCTTAGACTTGAATATTTTCTGGCAAACACATTTAACCATTTATTAGATGGTTTTCTAATTCAAAATAGAGATTGTAAAACCAAGTTCCCAACCCCTGAGAGGGCGGTTGTTATTCCTGGGTCGGAGGGTTGAGGGGCCGCTTCTGGAATTCTCCGGAGCCTGCTGGCAGTCATCCAGCATATCTGTTATTGTAACGGGGTGAGGCCCTCCGTCCCAGGCTATTTATCAGGTTTTCTAGGTTTACTGGTGGCCATTGGGAGCTTTATTTTCTTCTGTAGTTTAAAAGAAATATAGGTACTTCCCACAGCAAGGCTGGCAAATTAGTCAGAAAACAAACCAAAGCCAGCATCCAAAGGACCCGCTGCTGTGACAGTCCCACACCAGCAGTGAATGTGGGAACCCCAGGGCGAGTCAGGCTTGGTCTAAGTCACCTTGTTCCCTCACCGCATGCCCTGGCTGGCCACCACACTTGTCAGCAGGAGGGAGGGGTCGGAAAGGGAGGGATGAGGACACGTTCCGGTGAGGGCACCGGCCCATCGGGCCTTCCTCGTCCACAGCCATCCCACAGGGGCCGCTTTCCTCTGTGAACCGCGGAAGGCAAACCAGCGTGGCCCTGGAAACAGACAGTGAAGACACACATGCCAAAGCCTGAAGAGTTCTCTTCTGTCCACACCAGAGTGGACTGGGAAGGCCTGGACCAGAGGGAGGTGGTACAGTCAGTGCCTACTAGGCAACGGGTATACGAGGTGGCAGAGAAAGGGCTAGAACGTCCCTGTCCCTGGGCACATGGTGGGAGTGGGAAGTGTGGAGCCTCAGGAAAGAAACAACTCAGCTGACAGAGGCAGGACTGTGTGAAGTCTCTCTCTCTCTCTCTCTCTCTCTCTCTCTCTCTCTCTCTCTCTCACACACACACACACACACACACACACACACACGGATGATAGCTGGGTTTCTGTTCGGGGGGAAGCGTCCATTTGGGGGTCCCACACTTGCACCCCTCTAAGATGAGCCCTATTTACCCTTTGCAAAAGGCCACGCAGGCCTCTTTTATTCTTGCTGGTCCAGGAGATGTAATATGTGCCAGGGAAGAGGTTTTAAATTGTATGACCGCATCAAAGCCCAGGTATGACAATATGTGTCAGATCTCCTTGGGAGAGTCCCTCGCTACAGGTAACACATTCCAAGGGTCTGAAGCAGCTCCTTGGAACTGTTTTCTTGGCATATACCCTTTTACAAGGATGACAGCGGTAGGAGAATGTGGACGAGAACCAAATAAGATTCTAGGAGGCAGCATCGATATGGTTTGTCATGTTACTTCAAGAGTGTATATGTCCATTTTTAACATTCCTTTCCTTCCCTGCCTTTATCCCCGCTTTTTATTTCTCTGTGAAGCCTTCTCCAAACCTCGAAAGATTTCTAAAAGCAAAAAGAGCTTGCCAGACTACCCCAGAAACTCTGCCTTCACACAGGGGCGTCTTAGAGCCTGCACAAGTCAATGTGGCTTCTGTGTCCTGTTGCACTCGCCCTTATTCCTCAGCAAGGCCTTTCAGGTCTTTCAGGAATGTGACCCTGCCTATCTTTCCAGGCCCATGCTATGCCTTTCCTTCCTTTTGCTCACTCCGTTCCAGCTACGGTGGCTTCTTTTAATAACTTCAAAAACGAAGCCTAAAAGTGGGGCCATCAGGGAAGACTCACCTCCCCCCGCAGAGACCAGGGGAGAGGTCATAGTTTGGGTTCCTGGTCAGGGCACATGTAGTCGGCCCTCAGTAGTCGGCATGCAGAACGCAACCAATCAATGATTCTCTCTCATCATTGGTGTTTCTATCTCTCTCTGCCTTTCCCTTCCTCTCATTAAAAATGGTTTTTTAAAAAAGAAAGAAAACAAACAAAAGAAGCACAAGGAGATGATATCTTGTGGCCAAATGACATAATTCTGCCTTGATACACTGTCACCTCTTAATGAAATGAGCCAATACATCCTCACTTAACTCTGTGGATATAGGTTCTGAACTTTTAAGTGAAACGATGTATAACAAAACCAATTTTGCTAAAGGCTGATTCATATAAGCAAAAGTAAGTTCCTAAAGCATCACATCAATGTTATAAGGAAACGACATTGACCGAAACATTATTTCAGGACCTGCTATAGCTATCATTTAAATTAAAATGACCATTTGAAGAGAGTGAAAAAGGGGATATGGGAGAAATCTATTAAGAAGTCATCATTATGAATATATACACTTATGTCATTTCCTCCTACCGACACTTCACCATGAAAACGGGAAAGGATAGGAAAACAAAGTCATACCTGTCATATAGTAGTAAATTATTGCTTTTGCTGCTCGTATTACTACCCTTGAAATACTCTTCCCCTTCCCCCATCTGACTGAGGGACTGCTGGCTCTCAGTTCCCCCAGGGCTCAGGTGATCAGCGGGTTAATCAGAATTCTGAAGGGCACACATAGAATATAAATGTAATAGGATTGTACTTGGCGCTACTCAGATCAGATGCGCTGTCATCTCAGCTTACAATGAATGATGTGACCGGGCTGTTTAATTTCCTGGACCCCAGCTCAGTCTTGTCTCTCAACGATGTAGTGTGTTTCAAATTTATGTTCATTACTGCAAAGGGGAGAAAGTAAGTCTTTCCTGATTTTAACAACTGCACAAATGGTTAGCTGTCCTTTTTTTTTGGCCTCAACAAAACACAGAGGAATGTATAAAACCCATCTCAAACATTCTAGTCCCATAAAGTCCAATTTCATTAGGAAAGCCAGCAGAACAATGATTATCCCAGGCAGCCGTTATAAACCGTTATCTCCATTACTTGAGAAAACCCCATAGGGCTGCAGGATAGCTCTTTCACTCTCACACCTTTTCCAATACACACATACCTCTTCAAGCTTTAAATACTACAGCAAAAAAGTATTTCCAGAAAATGTCCTAAAGTACTACACAATCCTCATCTGAAATGACATTAGTCTTATTAAACCTTCAAAGATTTAACCCTGAGAGATGGAAGTTATATGAGAAAAGCCTATTGTTTCTTCCTCAGAGCAGATTGGGTAGCAGTATGGCCAGTTCTTTCTTTGCAGTGTGTGTAGCTGGTACCAGGAAGTGCTGTCCAGGGAGGAATCCATTTCTGAACTCCTTGGCATTTAGGTGGGGCTTGGTGACTACTTCTCCCATTGGAATGCCAGTGTGAGAGATGCATGACACTTCCACCTGCCAGCTACAGACAAAGGACTCTGGGGTTCCAGGGGATGGAGGAACCCCAAGATGAATGAAGTCTGTTCTCCACAGTTTACCAACCACTGCCCTAAAGTAACTGTCATTTTTAAGAGTGACAGACCCAGAGTAGAATACATTCGTTTTCCTTCTGAAGACACCTTGTCTGTCGTCAGCAGATGGAAATCACTTGGACTCACATCAAGAACCTAGAAGTTACAATGAGAGCAGCCCTGCCCAAGGCTCTGTTCAGACTGATGGGCTGCACCTACCTTTACCATTTACAGTGTCTTGAGGACCAACACTGCAGAGGATGGGGCTGTTGGCAGAGGCCTTTGGCAATGACATCCTGAAGAAAGCAAATAGAAGAAACAAGTTGTAAGTTTATGGATTTATATGTCATAGCCTATGGACTTAAGAGGGATTTCCACTCATCTTTTCATTTAATTTCTGCTTCCTCTCATTCCCTTTCCACACTCCCAACCATAATCCTGCACACCCCTTAGGCCAACCCAAGTTTGACTTTTGTTAAACAGGTTCACTGGTGCCTCATCACCAGAATTTCTAAAGGGAATGGTTGAAAATCATCATTTTCAACAAAATAGATCATTCTCATGATCAAACATATGTAGGAACCATTATTCTCAAGAACTATCAAGGGGATGAGAGTGGTCAAGTTTCTATGCCAAAAACGCTGCTGTTTTTACCAAAGTTTTGCAGATTTCCTTGAAAACACTCCTCAGATTGTTGCACACCTTTGGTTAACTTTGAAAGAGATGATTTTGACAATATTTTTTCCAGTTTTTCTGCTTTTATGGAGGATTGCATTCTGGAAGTCCTGTCCTTCACAAGTTATTATTATTATTATTATTATTATTATTATTATTATAAAATGAACATAATATTTACCATTTTAGCCACCTTTAAATGTACAATTTAGTGGCATTAAGCACATTCACAGTGTTGTGCAACCATTACTACTAACATCTCCAGAACTTTTTCACCATCCTCAACAGAAACTTTGTGTCCCTTGACTGATAATTTCCTGTTCCCTCCTTCCCAGTAGCCCCTGGTGACCTGTATTCTATTTTCTGTCTATATGCATTTGCCTCTAGGTCCCTCCTACAAGTAGAATCATGCAATATTTGTCTTATGTGTCTGGTTCTTTCAGTTAGCATAATGTTCTTAAGATTCTATAAATAAGCATGTGTAGGGCTTTGTGCAGACAGAAATTTACAAATCAGTGAAGTAAATACCTAGGAGCATGACTGCCAGATCTTATCATGAGACTATGCTTAGTTTTGTGAGAAATTGCCACCTCTCTTCTTTTTTTAACCAATGTCCCCATTCCTTTCCTTCAAAGCACATACGGCTTGTTTACCTGTGGGTACTCCCTTACCAGACTGTAAACTCCATGAAGACAAGGGCCATGGATGTTTTCATCACAGCCCCAGCCCCAGCATCTAGCCTAAAAGATCTTACAGAAAAGCAGTATCCTAAAGAATATTTGATTAATGAATGAATAAATGAATAATTTAATATAGAGAGCATCAAGGCCTAAAAATTGATCCTTTTGCCATCCTTTTATCTTAGAAATTCCAAAATGCAACTTTTCCCTCATTTTAACCTCAGCAGACAACTGGAATTGATACCAGTATTCCATAGTAGCATAAGTTTTATAACACACTCACCTCCATGCTCCCAAAAAGCAGGAGCTTTTTTTTTCTGTATGGTTATGAATTTTAGATATTTGCTGTTAAAACTGGTTCAGAACCAAATGACCACCTTTCCTCCATCTTGCACAATATGGGTATTCAATGTATGTGATGGAAAAAAAAGTATTATATTTTGTATACTTTAACATATTCCTGACCTGACATTTTAAATGATCAGTCACTTCATATTTTATTCAGTAATCCCCCTTGGACCATTTGATTTTATAGCAGTGTAAAAATGTCTCTTCACAGCCTTCCCAAATTTTAATCAAACAGCTTTTGCTCCTAACTTAAGAAATTTGTCTTTGGGTCTAAAATTAACCAAGAGAAAGATTAAAAACAAAAAACAAATTTAAACTATAACCAGCACTTTCCAAATGAGCTGAATCTGTCCTCCATCTTCATTCATAACCCTTGCCGTGGCTTAGCCTATAATGGAATAGGCAGCCACTCTGCAAAGGATATATTTACATTTCTGAGGTTCCAAAAAACAAGTAAACCTCGTGAGCTTGTGTTCTTTGTGGTTGCAATGTCACAGGGCACTTTGGTTGCAATGATTCACATAATGATCACACTCTCAATAAGAAAGAAGTTCCAAGTTCTGTACATTTCCACCAGCTACTTCTGCATTTTTTCCTATTTATTAACTATTTCTTTCCTACTCTGATAGCAGCTTTCAAACTATTTATTTCCAGAGAGGACCCCAGCAGTACTAAAAAGATTCCCGATCTGGCCAAGAGATGCCTTGAAATTCACAAAATTAGTCAAGGTGCTTCCCAAATTAATTGAAGTATCAACATACTTGAGAGCAATTAGAGATGCAGAGACTGTGGAACAAACCAGACAAGGACCCCAATTGGAAAGCATTTCTGAGACATGGAGCTGTAAGCATTTTTTTGATCATTTGAAGAGCCCTGGACGGCAATATAACTAATATTTATTAGAGGATTAGTTGAGTGAGTCCTCTCATCTAAGTCGGAGCCAATAACCCAAATGATTTTTCATATAGATTTCCAAAATTTGGACAAGATAGTTGACAATTAACACACTGAGGGACATCTTTCATCCTGAGTCCTCATGTTTTCCCACATCTCCATGTGCTTTCCTGCAGCTCTAATTACACTGGGTATTAAACACTCCTTTCCCTCTGCGCATCTTCCCTCCAGCAGGGTGTATTCCCACTTTCCAGACCAGCTCAGCGGAAACCTGCTTCACTGAGATCTTTCTCACAACAGCCCTTCACCGATAGCATCTCCCTTCCATGTACTGGTTACTTTATCTCTGTGGTTTCAGTTACCATATTAAAATGAAAATACTTTATTTTTTTATTTTTTGGTGGGCCTCAACATAGGGCTTGACTTAATAGCAAACATTTGGAAACTATGTTTTGGGCCCTCAATACTGCAATTATTGTTAGACATTAGCAAGTGGAGAGCAAAGGAGGATTAGTCAACTTTCTTCCTGCTCTGGGGGAAGTTTCAGCTAAAAGTGGTAAAACTAAGTACCTTTTTGCTGAACAGAGAACACCAAATACCTACAGTTTATAAGCACTAAGTTGAAGACAATTATCATTCCAGCTGATAACTGACATTTACAGAAAGAAAATACGTAGAAGTTTCTCCCGGGGTTTTCAATAATACCCGTTTTCTCTAATAGTATTCTTGACTATTATAATGACATAATCAGGTGCAAATTACAAAAGAAATCTTACTGGTGACACTCAGACCTTTGCTTTCCTGCTTGCAAACAAAATTGGCTGCTTGTGAATTTATCCAGTTCTTTCCTCCGGTAACTGCCTTTGTAGGTTGTCAGAGAAGAATCTGACCATCGCCTTTCATTCTGCCAAGATGCTCCAGCCTTGCGTCTGATCAGATCAAACTCCTGAGAAGTAAGAGGGCTAAAAGGCAGAAGAATTTGTGGAGTCAAGTAGAGAAAGTGCGACATGGCTATGGATGGCCTGCTCTGGGTGACTTTTCACGCACTCTGCATAAAGAGAAGTTAATTTCCTTTTAGTGGCAAGAAGTAATTGACTGGGCTCGTCAAAAGTTGCCAAGCAACAGATTCCACAGATATTCCTGCCCTCATGCCCCCCAATTTTAACTAGCAAATTTGTAAGTTATTTAACTTTCTGGCCTTTGTTCTTCCAAGCAATATATATTGCTACGAAGTATGGCAAGAAAGCAGGTGGCAACCGCTTTTATAAATAGAACAATAAATCTTAAAGATGGTGGTTTAAGAGATGGGAACAAGAGATCATAGGGCAGTGCCAAGCATTCATTTCTTCTAACGGATCTGGGAGCAAACATGAACTGCTTGTGATGTAACAATAGCAGGTGACTCAAACTGTTTATGTCACAGAGTGATGGTGCTTAGGCTGGCTGCTCACAAGGTTGTTAAGATAAGCAGCAGCTCAGGCCTCACCTCTTCCCACCCCTGAAGATTCTGATCTAATTGGCCTAGAGTAGGACCCAGGTTTGGTATTTTTTAAAAGCTCTCTCTTGGAGGATTCTAAAGAGCAGCCAGGGTTAAGAATTCAGGTCATTGAAATGTCACTGTGAACCTTTTTTAGGCTGATAGGTCATGGCATTCAATCTTTTTTTATTCATATGATTTCTTGTATCCGTCATGAATAATTACTCTAAATTTGGTTAATATGTTTGCCTGTCTTTCTCCACATTCCCAAACAATCCATTGGCAAATAGTTCCTCCCTTCTTTAACTATCTCTTGGAGCAGTTCTCAACCCTTGTCCTTATTCACATAACCTGTGGAGTTCTTATAAATACAGATGTCGTGCCTCAACTGGATCAGCCACTCTGAGTGGATTCACCACCAGCACTAAGAATAAAGAATCTCCGCAGGGGGTTGGATCAGCACCTAGGGGGCAGGTTACACATTTTGAGGATAGAGCCCTACTTTCACAAACCACAGATCTGAGAAAAAGCCCCCCCAAAAAAACAGCGTATTTATATTGTTATATGTTCTGATGAAACTGATCTCTGAATACTAGTAATACTGCTCTAGGAGCTGAATCTAAACAGTCTTTCACAACGAGGCTGACATACCATAGGGCATGTTTCTTTGAGAATAGCATTATTTGCAAATAATTGCTAGTATTTAAAATTAGGGCCCTAGCAGGTTTGGCTCAGTGGATGGAGCATCAGCCTGAGGACTGAAGGATACCAGGTTTGATTCTGGTCAAGGTTGTGGGCTTGATCCCCAGTGTGGGGTGTGCAGGAGGCAGCTGACTAATGATTCTCTCATCATTGATGTTTCTATCTTTCTCCCCCTTTCCCTTCCTCTCTGAAATCAATGAAAATATAATTAAAATAATAAAGTAAAATGGGTGCACTTTATTGTGTAACAACAATTTTTAATAGGAATTTATTTCCTTAACTTTGAAGTTTGGACCATGGCACCTTTGCCCTAATAGGGTTATGTAGGTGTTGGCACACCCAGCTGTGTTTGCTCATGTAGTTGAAGGCAGGAATTTCTTTAGAGATCTCTTGGAGGAATCTAGATATGACGAGAAGAAGATGAAGAGTGAAAGGAGAGAAATGGACTTACCTCTCTCTTTGGCCCATCCAGTGTTAGGTAGCAACTGCTTGGGTGCTTAAACCTTTAGCCATTCAGGCAAAAATGGTGATTTTTAAAGGTATCTCTGCTAGTGATATATATTGTTTTGAGAAGGAAAATAAGTAGAACACATTATGTAAGATTATTTGTAGAAAATATTTTAAAACTTTCTTCTTATATTGTGAGATAGTCCATAAGAATGTGTAGTGTAATAAGCTCTTAACAAAACAAATTGTACTTCACCATAACTTACCACTTTCTAGTCCTTTATATTATTTTTATTTCTTCTCCCCAAATCAATTACAATATCCTTTTTACAATTATAACCTCAAGAATCAAGAGTAGTAAAATGTAACAATTTAAGTGACAATGTCTAATATTGGGTGTGGATGGAATTATAGCTTAGCTCATCAGTCTATTAGATATTGAACAAATCTGTTAAAATAACTTAGACTTTAAATTACAGAATGAATAGAACAGACTAATTAAATTTATTTTCATAGGTATTTACTGTAGAATGTCCTAGATTCTAAAGGCCTTTGTAAGTATATTATCTGAAGGCCTCTGCACTCATTCTTGGCTCCTATTTGATCAAATGCTTCACTTCCTTGTCTTGGACACTGGTAGTCGGCGCTGATTCATATGGTCTGACTTCCAGGTTGAGAATTTGCACTAAAAACTTCCTTTTGTAACTGAATATGGCAAAGTATGTTGCTCAGTCCCTGGTATGTTAAATGTGAAAAAAATATCTAATAAAGAACACCTTAACAATGAACTCTGTATTGTGAGTACATTTAGTGAAAATAGAAGCTTTCAGTGAGTGACTTCATACCCAATAAAACCAGCAGGTGGCATACATATCACCTGATTGGGAGGAAGAGTAGACCTTGATCAGGCTTCTGTCTAAACACAAGGCAATTATTCTAATAAAATGTTAATAGATACTAATTAAAAGAGTGTCAGGGTTAAGTTTCAGACAGTTGGGATACACGTTTCTTTCTGTAGGACTTACAGCCTTTACTATTTCAATGTTCATGTTCAGTCTTTTGAAGGGGCCTAAAAAGTGCAGCATTTCCTAAACTTACTGGACCACACACCCCTTTTGTGGGGTGGGGAGCATCTTAGGGTATTGCTGTTCTATAACAGTCCATGAACTGAAAAGGCTAGAGGTTTCTACCACTAGGACAAGGGCTGGTGTGGTCATCTATGGAATTTACTAGATCTTGACCAGATCTCTAGCCCCTCCAGCCTGGCAAGAGATTAATCTTTTTTTTTTTTTTTAACTGAGACATAACATCAAACAGTCAAGTACACAAGTACAATGATTACATGTGTGTACATCCATGTAACTACTACCCAGATGTATCATTCTGATCCCTTTCCAGTCAAAACAGCATGTACACACACACACATGCGTGCGCGTACACACACACACACACACACACACTATTTCAATTTCTATCACCACACACTGGACAGTTTAGGCTGTAAGCTGTGGAGGCAGAAACTTAGGAAGAAAACAAAGGCCAGCAAAAGCAGAATTCCCTTGAGAAGAACCCACATAAAGCTGACACTTCCACCTTAGCAAGAATCTGTCTCCTCCATTAAGGTGCCAAATTCTGATATTTGGGTAAGTGTGGCTAACAGCTGAATGAGTATACTGAATGTGTTACAGTCCATAACTGTTTGTGTCTGTCAATCATAATAATATTAATTCTCAGTCCTTGATCTTGGAATAATTTCCTCATGCTTACCAACTGTCATTTGGAAATTTTTAGTCACTTATCAAACACTGTATGGCCCATGGTCTAAAAAACATAGGAACCAGTTGCAAAAGGACTAGATAGGAAATAAAAGAGGGTAAACATGCAAAGGAACAGGAAAAGGAGATTGATAAAATTAGTGAGGATATACCTACAAGGAAGGAGAGTTTTCTTTTTAGAAATTTATTGTTTGGTTATTTTTACTATTTGAAAATTGAAACTGATTTTAAACCACTGTGATCCCAATTTTGTTCAATAAACCAGTTAGTTTTATAAGGGCAGAACACGTTTTATATGCTCCATCCTTTTCCCACTCCCTGGTGGGTATTATTGCCTCTGGCAGAAAAGCCTGCAGTGGCCAGACGGGTCATGGTGGTTTCTCTGTTGCTCATAGTTACTAGCCTTAGATTGTCTCTGTGATATCCTGAATCCCTCCCTACAGAAACCCAACCTCCTGGCTTATAAAATTTAGGCCCTTTGGGATAGTCAATGCAGTACTGAGTATCAACAGAAGCAGGGTACCTTGTCAAAAGAAGCATGAGGAATCTCTTGTGTTCCTTTGGTTTCATGGGTTTTTAAGGTCCTGTGAGAAAGGCAGAATTGGGAGTTCAAAAATGCATTCTTATTTGGGGTGGGAGGAGCATATTAAAACTTTGTAGAATGTCCCTCTTTGAATTAGACTCAGATGGAGGTTGAAACTAGTGTCCTAGGGCTTTTGTATCCAAGTACAACAAACTGGATGGCTTCAAACACAGAAATGGACTGTATCACCGTTCTGGAGTCTAGACATCCGAAATCAAGGTGTCAGCAGGGCCCAAGCCCCTCTGGAATGTGGGAAAATCCGTCCTCGCCTCTTCCGAGGTGTCAGTGGTTTTCCAGTCATCTTTAGAATTCTTTGGCTTGAAGCTGCATCACTCTAGTCTCTGTCTTCATCATCATAGAGTTCTCCCTCTGTCTTTTGTCTTCACATGACTGTGTTCTTATGAAGACATCAGTCACATTGGATCAGGGCCCATCAGACTCCAGCATGACCTCAGCTTAGCTAATCATATCTGCAACAACCTTATTGCCAAGTAAGGTCACATTCTGAGATACTGGGGATTAGGACCTCAGTGTATCTAATTCACACCATAACAATGATGCTGCTGCTCTACAAGTCGCTTAGTAAAATGATCTTTGTCAGCTCTTATTCCAAGAGCCCCAAGTGACTGGAGCTGGTGAGAAGAATGTTGCTGAGATCAACAACAACATTGGTTTTATCCAGAGGTGGTGTGATTTCTCAAGTTCTTATCTATACATATAAAAGCCAAGCAACAAGAATGATGGGACAACCAGAATGACCAGTTGCTATGATGAGCACTGTGGCGGCCAACTGGCCTGATTGGGACCCCAATCAGCCCCGATTGGCCCCTACACCCTGATTGGGGTGGGGCTGGCCAGCCAACCACCCATGGCCCCTTTACCCCACTGATCCAACCCCAATCGGCCCCCATTGGGGTGAGCCGACTGGAACCTGTCCATACACAAATTTGTGTACCAAGCCTCTAGTATGTATGTATGTATATATGTATGTATATGTGTGTGTGTGTATGTGTGTGTGTGTGTATATATATATGCCCAAATAACCAGCCAACCAGCCAACTGGCTGGTAGTTATGACATGCACTGACCACCAGGGAGCAGATGCTCAACTCAGGAGCTGCTGAGCAACAGCAACTTTGCAGAATGCTCTCTTGCAATCTGGGACTCCTTGAGGAATGCTGGTTTCAGCCCCATCCCTGCAGGCCAGAGGGACCCCGCTCACTCCACATATGCCTTTCGAATCCCGGTGCTAACCCAGGTGTGCCCGGCTAAGGGAGGGACTAGAGGTTGGCCCTAGGGGGTGTCCAGACTGTCTCATCCTGCCAGCCATCTTCTAATTAATTCAATATGCATGAATCTGTACACCGGGCCTCTAGTCCTAAATAAAGATGCAGTGTGTATAGCACATCTCCAGTAAACAATGATATTTCTAGTTAAACAGACTGATAACCTTGAAAGGAAGAGCAGGAATCATATAAAAGATTATGGTCATCAGGCAATAATTTTCTTTAAGAGCTGGTTTCTAATCCATGTAATAGATCACTGAGCAAAGAGTTAGGAGAAGCAGGCTTGAGTCCAAGTCACACTGGCTGCTTAAGCAAATCACTTCATCCCTCTGAAACCCACTTATCCATCCAATAATTTGTTCTGTGGTAGAAATATACGTCATGCCTGCCC
Organism: Lasiurus cinereus; assembly: GCA_011751065.1. Classification (NCBI taxonomy): domain Eukaryota; kingdom Metazoa; phylum Chordata; class Mammalia; order Chiroptera; family Vespertilionidae; genus Lasiurus; species Lasiurus cinereus. The sequence goes on along the minus strand of JAAGEH010000293.1, from coordinate 25,914,568 downwards.
CACCCAGGAACCTGAAGAAACTGGGCCCTACAAACTGCTCCTGCAGAATAGGAAGGAGCTGTATTTATATTTTATTCACCCCTGAAACAACCCACCACAGATCTCCCTCAGTGACTTCTGTTGCCTCCCAAAGATAAACAGACCCATCCTATTTCTGTCAGGAATTTGAAAACGGGAACCAAGAAACTATGAAGTATTAGAGTGGAAACTAGAGTTGTAAAATATGAGACAAAATTGGAGCTAGAAAGGCCTTCATGACTTGTGTGTTTTGGTAGCATATTACCAATAATTAGGTTAATAATTAATTAACCCTTTCCCTGAAGTTCACGTTTTTTAGCATGACAGTGCTTATTTTAGTAAGTGGCATGCTGCAAGAATAGTCAGGGACTAAATAGTCAGGGACACTGACCTCTTTTCACTTAGGTTGGCAAATAAAAAAAAATGACAACAACCAACACAACAATAGCCATTTGGTGTGAATAAATCAAACTTATACCTATTCTATTTGTCAGCTCAGCAAAAAAGATATTTTTTGGTGTGCCACAGAATTTTGGCAATTAGTTTACGTGTGCCATGAGCTGAAAAAGGTTGAAAATCGCTGGTATAACACATCAATAATACCTATTTATTTATACCTTACCTTATTTCAAGTATTTGGAGATTGAAGTATTTGCAGTAGACATTTGTTTTGCCTGCCTGGCATCCTACTTTATTCTGTAACTGACAACCCACTTACTTTGAAGACTGGGTCCTTCCCGAACTCCAAGTGTTTTCTGTCAATCATAGTATCCCACACACTGGCCATGGAGATGGGCCTGTGATCTTTCAGGCAGGCCAATCGAGTGCTTCCCTGGAACTTTCAGGATTACTAATAAATCTGTGGAGACAGGAAGTCCTTCCTTAGGACTAGGTGCTGCTGGCTGCCACAGCTCCATCTATGTGTGGAGGAAGCCAAGAGCATGAAGTCAACACACAAGAAGAGATGAGGACACGGAGGTTCCTCACATCATGTGTGTTCCTAAGACTTGCTGCACCCCTCCCCTTCTCCCTGTATAAATAGATGAGCCAATAATTCCCTTTTTGCCTAAGCTAGTGGGTTTCTGTTATTTCTAGCCAAGAGTCCTGGCTACTATAGAAGCTGATATTATGTTTTCTTTCGTTTTTTCTTTTCTTTTTTTAATGTCTAAAATAGTATCTTCGAACTTAAGCAGAAAAGTCTACTGGGAAAACTACCTTGAGGCACCATTTTCCAAAAGAGCAAAATCTAAGATAATGGTTACAGGAGAAAGGCCCTAAAGATAAACTACTGCACAGAAACTTAGGGTTTATGCACAATCCCTTATCCACACACTACACCACACCACAGAGATGTCTATAATGAAGAGAATGCCTGTTACTGTACTATCTAATAGAAAGCACAAGATGAAGGTCAATGAAGTGCTCTGAGCAACTTGGAAAATAATATTTTTTAAATCTATTGTATAAATACATCATATTTAGGAATGGTGAATTTGAATAAATTTCTCAGTCTTCCTTTTGCTCAATTTCCCTTTGTGTAAAGTGGGAGTAGCAATGCCTCTCTTGAGGGGAGGCTCACAGAATCAGCAGTAACATATAGGGCAAAGTAGGTTTACTGTTGCAAGTACGCAAAACAGTTTGTTCTTGTATTAATATTAGTTATTGTATTATTTATTTGTATTATACTGTAAACCCACTTTTGCCCACCACGGCATACATGAAGCTGTGAGGACACGACTTCACCTACGGATGATATGCCAGAAAAGGAGAGAATGCTAACTATCCGGGCATCCTTTGGAGTTGAAAGGCACTTTGAAAGGGGGCTGAGATTATATGTTTATTGGGTCCTGGGGGAAGAGGCAGGAGAACTACCCCAGTCCGAAGAGACATGAGGATCCTGTGCTCTGGGAACACAGTTTGGGAACATATAAGCAGGGCCGTATTCCCTACAGGAGCAGTGGCAGCGGAAACAGTGGAAGCCCAGTACGATCATGCCTGGCAGGAGTGAGCTGTACCCAAGAGTGTGAGCTTACCTGCGAATCAGTGAAGAACCTCTGGAACTTCCAAAAATACTTAGGAGAGGACTTTCCAAGGGACTGGGATCCTTTGTAATGTGAGGGAATCCCAAGCTAGCAAAATTTGGGTATAAAAGCTAATGTGACTTTTCTCTTAAGAAGAAGGTGTTGATCATTGAAATAGTTGGGTTCCATATGTAACAGAATTTGGTACCTGAATATGAGCCTAATAAATAGCTGTCCTGTCATCCATCATAAGATATCTCTCTATAGAATTCTAAGATTAGCCAGAGCTCTGAGAATGAAGTCGCGCCATGTCCTCTGTGTTAATTAAAAGCAACATTAATTAAGAATTTAGACTTGTGGAGAGTAGAACAGTTTAGTGGCTTACATGTGCCCTTACCTCATTCCATCAAGATGCTGAGGTCGCTAAGCAAAATAAAATACCCCAAGATTACTTTATGTACCAAAGTTTCAGGTACGTATTACCATACTTTGACTCACACTAGCATCATCTACCTTTTACAATACAAAATTCATTTTTTTCTGGGGGGAAAAATTCAATATTTTAGAACTATTTTTGTACCGACTCTAATATTTTGTCAAACTTACCACTAATGACAAAAAAGTAAACTTATATATACCTCATGAGACAGGATTTATCACTAAGCATTTATGTCAAATGGGTTTAAAAAAAAAAGTTCATAAATGTAGTAACCAATTAACCAAAATACTATTTTGGAAGCAAAGAAAGACAAATTGGCTAAAAATTTCTTTCAGATTGTTTCTTTTTAAGAAAAATTTAAACTTGTTCATCATTATTCATTTTCCTCGCATGACAACACTAACACTGAATGAGTGCCAGCCACCACGTGTTCACCAGCTTTCATCTTCAGGGTAGCCTGGGCAATGGCTACAGAGCTCAGGGAAGGAGGTGAGCAGCCATGCCTAGAGCAATTACGAAGAGAAAGTTCCTTGCTAGACTATATGGTGATTGCTAATATTCCCTGCAGCTATACCTGTACAAGGAACAGTCGTCACTTTAATGAAATTTGGTATGGTTTTAGCAACATGCCTGCCAATTTTGGGGCTCAGTTTGGAACACAGTATATTTTTGCCTACCTACAAATTAGTAGTAATTATGCCTCTGACAAAGGCAAAGTCAACTTATGAGGTTTTCTTCAGAAAAGAATTATCCTTCTAAGCTGGAGGGAGACTAATTCATTTAATCCTCACCTAAGAGGTAGGGACTATTGGTAAATATTTATTTAGTACTTACTATGTCCAGGAACTATGTATGTTAAATAAAATAGTCCTTTCAACAATTCTGAGTGGACACTGTTGTCAACCCCATTTACTAATGAGGGAAGTGAGACACAGGAGATTAAGCAGTTTGCCCAAACTAAAATTAAATGATGCCAGTCTGTATTATAGAACAGAGACCTGGCAGGAGTGTCCAAGTGTAATATTTCTAGCAACACCTACCAATTATTAAATGCTAGCCATTTTACAATTTCTCCTTTAGTTATTCCCACAACCCTGTAAAGTAGCTTTTCTTACCCTCATTTTCAGATAAGGAAACTTGAACGTTGTGCTCACATCACAGCACATTCAACTGCTTTGTCATGCATGTACATGGCATTTCAGAAATTCTTGGAGTAGTCACTCATGATTTTCGGCTCTTAGAAACCCTCTGTGCATGATTCTGGCCTCAGAAATGTGGTGACTCTTTGCTTCCAGGTTCTCTTGAAATTCCCAGAGAACACAGAATCAAAGGAGGTACTTTAAGGTACACAATCTACCACTCAGCTTTCTCTGCTCCTGACTGATGAGAAGAAACTATTTTACAGACTACAATGACGGGTACAAGAATAGAAGGGAACAGAAAAAAATGGAAATCAGTAACATACAATAGATACCTTATGAACACTGTCCGACCACCTGACCTTGGCCATCCATATCTAACATTCTTCAATTTTCAAATACAGTTCAAATAGGGAAGCCGAGGGCAACACAGAAGAATTACTTTTAATATTAAAATACTTTATGAAATGATATGTACAATTACCATGTAGCCTACATCTCATCAGTCTCTGCTTTAAAAGCTTTTAACAACAAATCTGCCGCTAGCCCTGGGGAGAGGGCCCCGCTGAGCACCTTCCTTTCCAGGAGAGGAATCTGGCCCCGCACGGTGGGGTGGGTCCTGAAATGTTCTAGAACACTCTCCTGAATGAGGCTCCACATCCAGATTTTCTGCTGCTTCTGTCGTCTGGATGTCAGCTCACCACTGGCAAGCATCAGGTCCTGGAATTCTCTCATTTTATCCCACATCTCAGCGATCCCCTCTCCAGTTTTGGAAGAAATACGAACTACCTATTGAAAAGGAAAAAACCATAACTGTGTTACTTAAAATGATATACCACACTTTCATGGGACTCTGACACTTGTCAATTCATTCTTACAGTCTAAGGATCTAGGCAAAGGCAAGGAGGAGACATTTTATTGATGTGTCAAAGTTAATATACTGGGAAATACACTGAGGTAACTTACTAGGATTCCTAAGTGCATAGCAGAAATGAATTACTGATTCAAGGTCAAGTTTTCTAGCCCAGAGATTTATTTGGATTTAGGACTGCTCAGATGGTCTTCAGAGGCATCCTGGGAAACTGTGAGAGGGTCGCAAGGATGAGAAGGGCCTTACTAGAGAGGTTTCTTTGAGGCCTGAGTGCCAGAAAATGAAACCCAGTTGAGCAACTCTGTCCAAGTTGCCTGATTCAGCAAATGTTAAGAGCAGAATATCCAGCACCTGACTGCTCTGGACCAACACACACGTGACTGGAGGAGGCTGGGAGTAAAGGTAACTATGTCATCACTGTTCTCACTACAATGATTACAGCTTAGTCTTTTTTTCAATCCTCACCTGAGGATATGTTTTTATTGATTTTTAGGGAGAGAGAGAGAAACATTGATGGATTGTCTCCCATATGCACCTTGACTGGAGAACAATCCCAAAACCTTTTGGTGTGCTGGATTTTGCTCCAACCCACTGAGCCACTTGGCGAAGGCTAGTTTAGTCTTTAATAACAGAGTCCATCCTCCTGCAGATAAAGCTGCCCACATCGGTATTATTGCATCACTTATTACAAGATTTTCCTTTTTCTTTTCCCTTATTGAAAACAGCACCCACCAAGCATAATGGGAAGTTATCATCAAAAGCCTTTTCTGTCTTACTCAAACTCTATTATAGATCATCAAATCATTAATTACTTCATAATTTTAAGGATGGTTCCTTTTGGAATGGATCTGCTATCACTACCAAATGGCTCAGGTCAAGCATTAAGTAATCTAATCTATCACCTCACATCTAGTTGTTGGCATCTAGTGGTTAAAGAATTATAGTTAAAATCATGACTACATACTCATAATTTTACATACAAGCAAAGACTGATTATATGTCTAGCTGGGGACTTCCACCCTCTAACATGCCCAGTATACTCCGTGTGAAAAATGCAGAACGGAACATAAGCTAACCTTTGGTCTCCAGATTTCTGAACGCTTGCGGAGTAATTTCAGCGCACTCACGTACTCTGCTTGTATCCTCCGAGCTGGCACAACCAAGTCTCCGTCAGACTTGGTGATAGCTACCAGATCTGCCATCTCAATTATACCTCTTTTGATACCCTGAAGAGAAAAGGAGAAGAAAGCAATTTATCAAAATATTTAATTTAATTGCAGCAAACAAATGGGCACCTATGGGTACTAAGGTTTTGCAAGTCATACACTTCATTAACTAATGTCTTCTCTGCATCTTCACAAGCCCTGGGTACCAGGAGTCACAATTACTGACAGAAATTACTAAAAAGCATCACCTCTCGGGATATGAAAGTCATCTGTAATGCCTCTTTTCAGTTTAGAGCTTAACCTGCTAAAATGCATTCAGAATTAGACACATGGCAGGAGACAGGCACATTGTCTCATAAAGGAGTCTCCTCAATTGCTAACAATGCAAGATGCAAAAGCACCTATCATTGACGTGCTTGAACAGAAAACACCTGTCACCACATCTATCTCTGGAAACAAAGTCTGTGAAATTTTCCTTAAATGTACACAGTGCTATTGTTTTTTCTAATTTGCTGTTGAGGAAAAATAACCTGAGGGCTAAAAATGCCTCAATCTCTTGGTTTAAATTATATTGCATAAAAACACTGGAAATCTAAGGCCAAAACTTACTTGGAAAATGTAGATTTTTCTATCTAAGATCAATATTTCTTTTCAAATATTTTAATCATAATTTTCAATGATTAAATCTAAGTTAATGTTTCTAGATTGCAGCATCCATAGTCTGCTGTCACTGTTTTTAAGAATTATACAATTGGGAGGGAGGTACTATATAATAAAGAATTCATTTGTTCTTTGTCCAAGGTTCCTGGGAATTTCCTGAGTGACAGGCGTGTCTGTGTTATTCCATGGGTGCCTGGACTATTCCTGAGTTCAGAATGGGAGCTGCTCACACTGGAAAGGGCAATCTTGTGATGAGAGGGTTGGGCCCTTGGGCCTGACCTCTGGGGAAGGATGGAGGTGGGGGAGGGCCTGCGGACTGAGATCAGTCATGTGGACAATGACTCTGTGAGTGGCGTGCGACTATATAAAGAAACCCTAATAAGAACTCCAGACACTGATGCACAGGTGAATTCCCTGGCAGGAGATACACATCAATCTGCCAGGAGGGAATGTGTCCTGAGGACAGAGAAGCTTCAAGTTTGGGACCTTTCCAGACCTCTCTCTGTGTCTCTTCGTTTGGCTGCTCCTGATTTGTATCATCATAAAACTGTGACTGTAATACAGTGCTTCCCTGAGTTCTGTGAGTCATGCTAGTTAATCATCAAACCTATGGGGAACCTCCCTCCCCCCCACCACTTGTGGCCAGTTGGTCAGAGCCATGGGTGGGCTGGGAACCCCCAAGCCTGCTGCTGGTGTCTGGAGTGAGGGCAGCTTCTGGAGGACAGTGCCCTCCACCTGGGTAGGATGCCAGCTCCAGGTGGTCAGTGCCAGATTTGAATTGCAGGAGGAAAGCAAGAATCCTATTTTACAATCCATAAACCATGGTAGTAGGATCCCAATAAAAATCAAAGTGGTATCTCATGAGGAACTTCTGAGCCAACTGTACTACAAACATCATGTGACAGTGGTCCCTTCCTATTCGAGCTGCCCATATACTACATCACCCCCATGTTCCATGTGAAAACATCCAAGTTATATCATTAGCTCAAGGTCATAAATTCTATTACTACAGTTAGGAAGAACAGATAGAATCTGCCTTTGACAAGTATTTCAGTCAATGTGAATGCTGCTATTTCTTTCTCCACACTAATATCAACTTAATTTACAAAAAAACAAAATCCACATTTGAAACTTGCACTTTCAAATAGGTATGCTTTGTGTTTTGGGTAGGGAAAAGTCAAAACAATTACCTGCAATTCATCCCCTCCTGCTGGTGGCAGCAGTAAAACAAACATGTCAACCATATCAGCAACGGCAAATTCCGATTGACCCACACCTGAAATTTTAAATCACAACCATACACTAAAATGTTCACAGTAATTTGACTTTTTCAACTACACTAACCATCATTTCCATCCCACTTCATTCACTCATTCAATCAGCCTCTCAACCCGATCCCCCGACTTAAACACACAATTCTGTAGGACTTATTACACGTCTCCCCCTACAGCACACCTGTCACCCTTCCTGTCTCTCCTGTCCTTCGCATTAGTCTCAGTCTCTAAAAGAATGGGGAACCCCGAGGCCTCCACTCCCTCCTCACTCCTGTGGCTCTCTCCTGGTTTCCCTTCATCAGTGAGCAGCTTGAGCACTGTGATTCTAACCTGCACTATGCCTGCCAATACGTTTTCTTGCCTTCTCATCTTTCTACACCAGCCCTGCAAACCCCTACCCTACGGGTCAGTGTGGTTATCTGGCCTCTATAGGCACACTGGAGAAACTGCTCAAGCGAGGAACTAAAGCACTACTATAAGTTCATGGATTCCAATGTCTCCTGCAAATTCTTCACAGCCCTGTAAAAGCAACGCCCATAAAAACCCTCAGTCAGCTCCTTCCCGTTTCTCACTGGCCATATAAACAGTGTCCCATAATCTCTCCACATGATGATGACCCTGGCACCCACTACTCAGTGAAATGACAGCAAAACTTCTTCAGCTTCTCCTTCTCCCTTCCAGCTTCTGCCTCTCCCCCTCCAGCTTTTTCCTCCCTCCTCCAGCTTCTCCCACTCACTCTTCAGCTTCTGCCTCTCACCCTCTACCTGCTCCCTCTCCCCCTCCACAAATGAACATATCCGAAACAAGCTCTGCCTCCTGCTTCCTCTCCATTCCCAGTATTACAAGCACTGGCCAATATGACCTTCTTTTCTGCCCTCCTCTGGAGCTACTCTGCTTTGTCTCTAACCTTGCTGGGTCTGTAGGCTCTTGTCCCTCAGCACATCATGTAAATTGTACTCAAGTTTTTCTCATCTGAAAACCAAACCAACCAACCAAAACAAAACAAAACAAAACAAAAACAGACCAAATCTCTCAACCTCCTCCAACCATCACTAGATTTCCCACCTTCTCTATAGAACTAAATTTCTAGGAGGAAAAAAAAGCAATACATGCTCATTGTCTTCATCTGATTACTTCACATTAATCTCAATTCACTTACATGGGACTTCCACATCCCCCGCTCCACTAAACTCTCAAAACTCTCTCCTTCCTCAGTGTGGCAGACTTGCAGTTGCCCATTCAGCATTTATTCTTTCCTACTTCCTGGCCCTAGTGTTACTAGGAGACCATGGACCTAGTGAGAGACCATATTCTCTCTCCAGACCGCCTTTCAGCTACAGGTGATAAATGCATGAAGCAAGTCATTAGATGGGGTTTCCAGCAAGTCATTAGATGAGGTTTCTGCCTGCCTTTTCCCGAAACATGACAGGTAGTGTTTCATCAGCCATCTTTGAACCATGAGCAACCTTGGGAACAAAGTGCTAAGAATGGGGCATTGAGGGCACAGTATAGCCCCCACATTTGCTCAGGACACCTGCCTCCAAGATTCTTTTTTTTGCAAAAGAAATACACCTCTTTCTCATTTAAATCACAGTTATTTTGAGTCTCTAGGACAAGCAGCCAAATGCAACTTCGAGGTTTGGGGTTTTTTTTTTAAATATATTTTTATTGACTTTAGAGAGAGAAAGGGAGAGAGGTAGATAGAACTATTGATGAGAGAGAAACAATGATTGGTTGACCCCTGCATGGCCCCCCCGGCCCCTCCGAGGGATGGAGCCTACAACCCAGGAACCCAGGCATGTGCCCTGACTGGGAACTGAACCGTGACCTCCTGGTTCATGGTCCGATGCTCAACTACTGAGCCACACCAACCGGGCATTTTAGGGTCCTCTTCTCTCTGGATTCTCCTGTTACTACTGGAGCAACTTTCCCTCCATCCAGGCTTAGATGGTAGAGTTCCTAGCCTATAGCCCCATTTCTATTCAAATCTAATCTTCATGCCCACTGCTCTAAGCATTCAGAGTACACTTCTATCCTATGAATGGGCCACATTACCTGGCTCCTCTATCTTTGCAAATGCTCTTTAGCCCATACTTTACGTTACTCCAATCCTTCCTTCAAGACTGAGTTCAACTGTCACCTCCTCTTGGAAGTCTTCCTTGATACCCCAAATCTGAATCAGGTTGTGTGACAAACATTTATCATACAATAACATAATAGATGGTCTCTCCATAAGAATGTTAATGCCTTGGGTTTCTATTTCAGTATTTTCATCACATAAAATTATGCAAAATAGGGATATAAAAATGAAATAACCATGGCCCTTATTCAACAGGCACCCAAGTATAATAATTTTGTTAGTGGACCTTGCAGACATTTGAAATGTGCTTAAACAAAATAGGTGTCATGTTAAAGTACTGCTTCCATAGGTTATCCTGGCACTTACAGGTCTTCTCTGACACTCACAACCCATCACCTGTGCAACAGTTATCCAGATACATGGCTTATTTTTCTTCTCTCTAAGGGCAGGATTATAGCCTATATACTCATATCTCTATACAGTTTGAGATATCTTGAATTTAATTATGCTTTTAATAAATATCTGCTGAATAACCAATGATATTAGTTGTCACTCATCTTTATACAGAGTTCATTAGAACAGTATTTTGTTAGGAAGCAGAAAATCACACTTACCTACAGTTTCAATAAGAATTATGTCATATCCCCCTCCTTCACACAACAGAATAGCTTCATTAGTAGTCCTTGTTACACCTCCCAAAGTTCCTCTAGTAGGAGATGGTCTGATGTATGCATTCATATCTCTTGATAACTCAGTCATTCGTGTTTTATCCCCCAAGAGTGATCCTAAAACACACAGTTACAATCATGGAAAACCTATAAGGACCAGTGATCAATGAGCCAAATGTTTTATGACATTTCTCCCAAAACCTCAAATTGTATTTCATATCATTGAGCTTTCCCTTTCCCCCTCCCCCCCACCCTGGCCCACATAGTGTATACAATGCTCCCCAAGTTGTTGTTGTTGTTGTTGTTGTTGTTGTTGTTATTATTAGCATTTCTAGCCCCTCAAAACCTATAATGGCTTCCCACTGACTAGAGCAGGGATGGGAACCTTTTTTCTGCCCAGGGCCATCTGGATATTTATAACATCATTCAAGAGCCATACAAAATTCTCAACTTAAAAATTAGCCTGCTTGCTCTAACCAGTTTGGCTCAGTGGCTAGAGCGTTATTGGCCTGTGGACTGAAGAATCCCAGGTTCAGTTCTGGTTAAGAGCATGTATGTTGGTTGCAGGCACATCCCCAGTAGGAGGTGTGCAGAAGGCAGCTGATCAATGTTTCTCTCTCATTGATGTTTCTAACTCTCTATCCCCCTCCCTCCCTCTGTAAAAAAATCAATAAAATATATTTTTTAAAAATTAGTCTATTGTATTTGATCAAACATTTAATTAACCCACCCCTAATGTCTTGACACAACCAGTCTAAATGATTTTGTGGGCCTTATGCAAGCTGGACATTCCCTACCCCTGGATTAGAGGTTCAAATCCAGGTTCTTCAGCCTGACACCACCTGTCTAATTTCCACTAGGCCCCAAACCAATCTTGCATTCCAGCTAGGATGGTTTCTTTACTGTCATCTTAACATTATTATTATGGTTCTAACTGGGGGTGATTTTGCCCCAGAGGAAATTTGGCAATACCTAAAGATATTTTCACTTGTCACAACTGGGGGTTAGGGTGCTGGTGGCACCAGCTGGGTAGAGAACAGGATATTGCTAAGCATCCTGCAACGCAGGATAGCTGCTGACACCAGGAATGTCAGTGCCAAGGTGCAGAAGCCCGGCTGTAACATCAGCTCCCCGCCCACAGGAGCATGTCTTACATATTTTGTATGCTGAATGGTTGTTCACAGTAGGCAATTAATTTAATTCCTTCAGTGATTTTCTGCAGTATTTTGGCAAACATCAATATATGCAAATTCTGCAGGACAGAAAGCCCTGGAACTATAGAAATCACCTTGAACAGAATCTTTCTTTTAGCCTCATATTAACATCTGAGAATGTAATGCTGTTCTAACCTGAATTTTAATTTTCACTCTGCCTACAAGCTAACTTTCCCACATAAAGTTGATGCTAAACATTGAGAACTTGCTTAAAAACACAATCCTTTCCCTTATGGTCCCAGTTCTCACAGATTCTAATTCTGGAGCATAGACTTATTACCTCATGTTTCAACTACCTCATTTACTGCACATGAAACTTCTTTCTAAAGTAATTTTCTGCATGAAATCCACTCTGTAAGTCAACTATCTGCCAAAGCTATACCTGAAATCACTATCCTATAGATCCTAACACACTGAACTCCACATGATGAAATTACTCTCCCATGTAATTGTCTTTGCCAGTGAATCCAAAACTGTTGGGTAAAGGCCCTTTGGAAGGTCTCAAAGCTACTGCAGGAGGTACATGAATGCAAAACACAAGGTTTGCTTCTCAAACTTTAATGTAATGCTATTTTTCAAATGTATATACTGTTGTAGTAACGAGGTAGAAATCTGTACTTATAGTATGCTGTGTATCTCTGTTTATTTTTTTCTTTCAATGTTTATATTTTGTTTTACCTGGGAAAGGGACCCTCATTTTGGGTTTGAGAAAGGTCAGGACCCACATAGCTACTCAACTTGGATCAGATTTTTATGTCACCATTTCTGCTAGTATTGCCCCAAGCTATTATTTTCTTTTGCTATTGCAAGTATTCTAAAGTATTATGGGGGGTAGGGAAGGGAGGGTAGCATTCTCACCTATAGGGAAATGAAGGCCACTGTAAAAAATTCTTCATTCAGGTATATACCTTTAACAAAGTTCTTAGACTGTAAAGAAGACACTACATTGATATGAATTTTATCTTAACCTCATGAACATAAATTTTATTTTATAATTAACCTTTTATTATAGTGAATCAAAAACTGTGAATGTTCTCAGGCAAATTTCTCAATGGGTGGTAACATGAATTGTTGTCAACCTCTCTATTAATATAAAGCCCCAGAAATATGACTATATTCTGTCTACTTTTTAGCCTTAAACCCACAGAATACAAAGCAAACATTCCACACAAAGTACACAGTACTTCCTCATTCACAACACACACTACTTTGTAATGGCCTGTGTTTCTCTCATAAGAAATAATGCTCCATAAGGCCAGGAGGACTGTGTCTTATTCACTGTTAGATGATACAGTACTTCCTTCCACAATGCCTCACCTATAGTAGGCACTGAAATACTTGTTCTGTGGGTAATTGTAATGTGAGAAGCTTAACTCATCAAGAGGGTAAGAGAAGAAAAACCTTTCCTATTTGTATGGGCTGCTTTATGTTTTTCTTAAATGATCCTTTGCAGAACTACTTTTATTCATTTATCTCTGATGTGCTGCAAATTAAATTGAGTGACTGCATGACCTCGAATCAGTAAGTAACCGCTGAGCGAGCACCCTGTGCAGTGTACTATGTTAAGTGCTGTAGCAGGACAGCGGGATACCACATGGGCCCTCTAAGAGCTTTCTGTTCAACTGAACATGTTATGTAAACAGGTGACAAAGCTATAAGGTGTTTTATTGTTGTTGTTGCTGTTGTTGTTGTTTTTAAGCTTAAGAAATGTTTCAACAATAAGAGGAAAATAATGAATGAGGAAGGACCCATTTTCTGAATTGTGTAGAAGCTGATATAGACACGAAAAACAGGAGGGAAGAAGGGCCTAGCCTCAGGCGTGATAAATAAAGGAATGAAATTTGCTTTTAATTATCTTTAACTTGTGGCAGTGTTCTCCTAATCTCTCTAAGTTACCCAGGCTACTCCTGGCCTATCCTGGTCTATAGAGCCCAGTACCTTCTTCAGCCTCCACCTCACCCCCAGAACTCCCTTCCTTCAGGGAGACCAAACTCAGCTAGAGGGTAGAAGTCACCTAACTGTGCCAATTCCCACTAACTTGTAACAGAGAGCTCCCTAAATCCCTGCTCTGTAATTTAAGAAGAGCTGGCAATACTCACCACCACTGGTACAAGAAGAAGGATCCACAGCCAGCACAGACAATTTGTGCCCTCTCTCAGTAAGCATCTTTCCAAAATATTCTATAAAAGTTGATTTTCCGGCACCAGGGGGCCCAGACAATCCTAAAGTGAAAGAAATCTTCTGATTTAATAAAATAAATGATGATTTCTATTAAAATGTTAACTTCCTTCTGTTTCTCCTAATTTATTAAAACCATTATTGTATTTTAACATTTCCGAAAGCAGTAAACATTTATCTATCTAGTTCCTAAGTAATAGAGATACAGGAAGGAAACCATTCTGAGTTCCCTATGTTCATCAAATTCGCTTTTTAAAATTACAAAATGTAATCTTCTTTTACTATAATGTAGATCTTTGGGACAGGCTTCATCACCTATGTTATTAATGTGCTGAACTTCTACAACATCTGCCTACCTCTCATCATGATCAGTAGTTACTCCACCTACCCATATTCTGTACACTTTATCTTCCTATTGGAAAAAAATAACTCATTACTCTAGGAATTGCTAGTGATTGAGAAAATAATTTTCTATTTATAAATTTTTCCCATTTCGCCCATAATTCAAAGAATCCTATATAAGAGGCTAATACGCAAATTGACCAAACAGCAGAACGACCAGTCACTATGATGCACACTGACCACTAGGGGCAGACGCTCAGTGCAGGAGCTTCCCCCTGGTGGTTAGTGCACCAGAAGCTGGGCTCACAGTTGGCAAGCACAGCGGCGGTGGCAAGAGCTCTCCCACCTCCTCAGCAGTGCTACGGATGTCTGACTGCCAGTGGGGAGCGGGCCTAAGCCGTCAGTCAAATATCCCCCAAGGCTTCCGGACTGCGAGAGGGTGCAGGCCAGACTAAGGGACCCTCCCTCCCCTCCCAGTGCACAAATTTCATGCACCAGGCCTCTAGCATAATATAAACTGAATCCTGAAAATAATAATTTGTCTTAAGAAAGGCAGGAGGTGCCGAGACCGGTTTGGCTCAGTGGATAGAGCATCGGCCTGAGGACTGAAAGGTCCCAGGTTCGATTCCGGTCAAGGGCATGTATCCTGGTTGTGGACCGTGCAGGAGGCGGCAGATCGATGTCTCTCTCTCTTGTTGATGTTTCTAACTCTTTATCTCTCACCCTTCCTCTCTGTAAAGAAAAAAAAAAGAAAGGCAGGAGGTATTATACTAAGTAAATAAGTCAGGCAGAAAAAGACAAACACCGTATGGTTTCATTTATATGTGGAATCTTTAAAAATAAAAGTACAACAACAAAACACACACACAAAACTAAAAAAACTAAAAACAAAAAACAAACTCATAGAAACAGAGACCAAAGGGATGGTTGGTTGCCAGAGGGGAGACGATGGGAGAATGAGTGAAAAGGGAAAGGGGAATACAGTCATTAATATTGTGATAAGTTTACACGATGACAGATGATTATTAGAATTAGTGAGGTAATCACACTGTAAGGTATAACATTGTTGAATCACTACATTGAAACTAATATAACTACTTGAAACTAATATAACTACTATAAGATTGTAAACCAACTATGTATATTTAAATAAAAATATATATTTATTTTTAAGAAGGGAGAGAGGGAGGGAAGGAAGGATGGACGGACGGAGGGAGTAAGGGAGAGAATTCCCCTACTTGCAGAGTTAGTAAAGCATGGCAGGTAAAGCACAAACTCAGGAGCCATTGGGCCAGTTCTCTTTCTAGTTCTGCCTTTGATAAGCTATGTAATCTTGGGTAAGTTACTTAACCCTTCTGTACCTAAAGATGTGCTTGCTGAAATAAAATGAATATAATAGCACCTATCTATTGACAATATGTTTAAAACAGCTCATGGCATAAAGTAAAAGATATATTATATAAGTGGATGTTCAATATAAGACATAAGCATTTAATTGCAACTATATTCAAAAGTGTGTATGGCATATATAGTATGCTTGGTTCAGGGCAGGTCTTTGTCTTAAACCTCTCTCTGGGCGCTCAATAAACATTTCTTGCTTTATTTATAATGGGGATAAAGTAACTGCAACCAAGACACAGGTTTATCCAGCCAGCCTCGCAAGAGCAAAACGGAAGAACCTAAAAGGCACTGAGAAATGGCGAGCTGCCAGTTACGTGTGAGTTACTGGTTAACATTAGATATTTCTGGGACATTTTGTCTTTGAAAATTCTTTAAAGCCTAAGAGATAAATACTTTGTCATCACTAAAATTTCTTTGGGAATTTGCTAGTTTGTCTCCATAAAGATTATTAACACCCTGTGTAGTATTCTCAAAGAGCGAGCTCCCTCAGTGAGGGCAGAAGAATAAGATGTAAGATGTGTGAAAAGTAACACTCTTTTTTAAATTATCTTTAAAGTATTTATGCCCTGTTACCCTAAAAATTAAAAGGTTTTAGTCCCCATATCACCAATAAGTTGAAACATAAAAGTGTAATCTAATGTCAGTCAATTTTTAAGTATACTTAACTCATTACTCACAAAATCTCTGCACTTTGCCCACCACTGTAAATTATTTTTAGTGAAAGGGTTGGTTGGAATCACCTAGTTTGCCATCATGAATAGCTCTCAGGCCACCCAAAACTGACTTGCTTAAACCTGATGGTTAAACATATCTAAATTGTTTTTAAAATGCATAATTTCAAAAATACAAGTTTATGTGCAATTACAGAAACAAGTAAACTATTCAAGAAATCAAGTGAACATTTAATATTTTTAGACAGCAAATAAATATGGTCTCCTCTTTAAAATACATTGTGGTATTGAGATGGCTATGCTTGGAGCCAAACCATTCCCAGAAACTCTAAAAATAGTACCTGAGAGAAATGAAACTTCCCTAAAGAAAGACTAACGAAACATCTAAGAGGTAGAATTTTAAAATGTGACAAGGATGATTATAATTGATATAACCACAAAAATTGGGAATTCACTCTAGAACAGTTAGCTGAAGAACTACCAAGACAAAGAAATAAACTAACAGTTCTTCCTATTCATATTTCTGTCTGGGAGACATAACAAAATTCTTGCTAGTAGAAAACTTACATTATTCTTTTTTTTAAGAGAGAAAGAAACACTGATGAGAGAGACATTGATTGGTTGCCTCCCCTACTCACCCTGACTGGGGATCAAACCTGCAACCTGGGTACGCGCTCTGACTGGAAATCGAATCCACGACCTTTCGGTGTATAGCAGCGGTTCTCAACCTGTGGGTTGCGACCCCTTTGGGGGTCGAACGGCCCTTTCACAGGGGTCGCCTAAGACCATCGAAAAATGCAGATATTTACATCACGATGCATCACAGTAGCAAAATTTCATGGTTGGGGGTCACCACCACATGAGGAACTGTATGCAAGGGTCGAGCCTTTGGAAGGTTGAGAACCACTGGTATATAGGATGATGCTCCAACCAACTGAGCTACCTGGTCAGGGCCCTATGTTATTCTTTTAAAATACAGAGCCTGGTTCAAATGGCCAGAAATCTTTTTTCAATATACCAAGACTAATATTTACAGTGAAAAAACATTTAAAATTCCTTAACATCAAAACAACGAGATACCATCTCACACCTGTCAGAATGGCTATCATCAACAAATCAACTGGCAAGTGCTGGCGAGGATGTGGAGAAAAAGGAACCCTCGTGCACTGCTGGTGGGAATGCAGACTGGTGCAGCTACTGTGGAAGACAGTATAGAGTTTTCTCAAAAAGTTAAAAATGGAACTCTCATTTGACCCAGTAATCTCACTTCTAGAATTATATCCCAAGAAACCAGAAACACCAATCAGAAAGGATATATGCACCCCTATGTTCATAGAAGCACAATTTACAATAGCTAAGATTTGGAAAGAGCCTAAGTGCCCATCAGCAGATAGGTGGATTAGAAAATTGTGGTACATTTACACATTGGAATACTATGCCATTATAAAAAAGAAGGAACTTTTACCATTTGCAGTAGCATGGATGGACCTGGAGAGCATTATGCTAAGTGAAATAAGCCAGTCGGAGGAAGATAAATATCACATGATGTCACTCATATGTGGGATATAATGATCAACATAATGTGATGAACAAGAATAGATCCAGAGACAAATGGCAGAGGAGGTGAGGGGGTTAGAGAGCAACCAAAGTTGTTGCTTGCATGTTAGCATAACCAATGGACACAGACACTGAGGCAGTAGGGGCTTGCCCAGGTGGGGAGGGAGGAGTGTCAAGCAGGGAAAAGGAGACATATATACAACTTTAGACCAAAAAAAAAAAAAAATCCTAACAAAATTCTGAAAAGGAAAATCCCCATTAGAACACAAATTATTTATATATAAAACTTAGAAAAATATTTCCTGGACAGATTAAGAAAAAGAAAAGACTGACCCACTCGAAATGCCCGTGGTTCTCCTTTATTTAATTGTTCTTGTTCTTTGTGGTAGACCAATACTTTCTGAAGAAGTACCTGGGCCAGCTCTTTTTTCCTGTGGTGAGTTGATTCTATAAGAGTTATGGCCTCTGCTAAGCAGGCCCTTTGCCCTTGGATTAGACCAGTATAAAGTTTATCCACAAGTCTTTGTTCTTTATCAGAAAGTCCTTCTGTATGTTCCTTTAAGGTTGTCCGTACACATAACTGTCTCTTTAAACCATTTGACAGCAGCATCCACTTTGTACAAGGAAGTCCAAGAGAATCAGATGGCAGAGCACATGAGCCTCCTAATCCGAGATGAGTTCCTGAATGCAAGATGAAGTGGTAACGTCGGAAAGGTGTTCGAAAAAGGCCTTTCAGGAAGCACTGATGAGGATGTAGCAGCAATGGGATATTCATTTTGTTTGTAGCTGAAGAAAACACTGGCCTTTTTTGGCTCAATGTGATTTGTAACAGCCTAAAAACAACAACAACAAATTTTTGCCAGTTCAACATACAATTAAGATGCTGAAGTAGTAAAATTACAAGGTTTAGTGTTTTTGCTATATCCTAAAACACATATAATTAGCATTCTTGGTAGTACAAATGGGTGAAAGTTTCTTACCAATCTTAAGAGAGAAAACCCCTCTTTGCCTATAGTGAATATTCTGAATAACCCAAATCATGGAACTACTGCTATATGGTGAAGGGCAATGTACATACATATTTTCTTTTAAACAAAAAGCAAATTCACATATACACACGCAAAAAAAAAAAATTAAGGCAGAAACTTTACATCATGCTTTTCTTCTGACTACATATCTTACATTCACCTTAACAATTTTCTCAGATCAAACCTTGTTCTGAAGCTCATTCAAAAAATATATATATATTTGTTTGTTTTTCTTTTCAGAGAGAGAAAGAAATATCGATGTGAGAAAGAAACATCCCCGACTGGGATGGAACTTGCAATGTGGGCATGTGCACTGACATGGAATCTAAGTGGTGACTTTGAAAGACGGAACAATGCTGAACCAAACACCAGCCAGAGCCAAAATGTTTTCTTAAAAAAATCCCTCTGATGAGAGCTAGTCTCAACACAATATATGTGACTAGTAGTGCAGGCACTTGAGGTATAAATTTAGATAGAGTATGTATTTAATAGACTCACTCTGTAACACAGATATTTGCAAAGGATGGCCTAACACACACACACAAGTGACAAAAAGCCTTCATGTGAAATGAGCTGGAGATCTATATTCCAACAGATCAATGTATCTCAAAGTATAGTCAGAACCTCCTGGGTGCTTATTTAAAATGCACGTTCTCAGCCCCACAAATCAGAATCTCTTTACGTAAGCACATTAAAGTTTGAACCACTATGGGATTAGTTGAGGATCCTTAAATTTACTGACCTTCTCCACTTCAAACTGTATTAGACAATGAAAGCTCAGCATGCTGAGAGTCAGGAAAATACAGAAGTTATGAACATCAATAACTCTGAGTCTCTGCCACTTAAGCTATTATGACCTTGGGCATCTTAATTAACCACTCTGTGCCTCAACTTTCTTGAAAGAGAAGAGGTTAGAGAATAGGATGGCTGTGAGAATGTAATGAGTTCATGTAAAAAGCTTGAAACAGTGCCTAGCACACAGTAAGAGCTCAATAAATGTTAGCTTTTATTATTATTATACCAATTTACAAAACTTAGTAAAAAAAAAATTAGGCCATAGACCTAGTTTGCAGTGGCAAACAAAAACTTACATATTGCCTACCAAGTTTGGGTTAATGATTATTTGAAAATTTTTAAGTACCTCATGGCACAATGAAATAAATTACTTTATTACTCCAAAGTACTTCTAAATTGCATCTCAATGCCAATCAACACAAAAATTATTTTAGCTAAATAAGATTCTATTGGGAAAAGAAAGAAATGTTTTGTTTATTAGAACAAAAACTGCTCATCATTTTCCTGTTTGGGTGGGAGAAAAAATAATGTCTTCTGTTTGTATAAAATTAGTCTTATTCTAAAGGGATAATGTATTAAAAATGTGTAAAAATATTTCTAAAAACAATTTTAAAACGTTCATTACTACCCCTGACACACTCAAAAGAACATTT
This sequence comes from Lasiurus cinereus, assembly GCA_011751065.1. Taxonomy (NCBI): domain Eukaryota; kingdom Metazoa; phylum Chordata; class Mammalia; order Chiroptera; family Vespertilionidae; genus Lasiurus; species Lasiurus cinereus. Next base: position 25,894,393 of record JAAGEH010000293.1, on the reverse strand, counting down.
AAAACAAACAAAATACAGTTGCTATGTTTAATAAAACACTCTTTAAGATAAAAATTAGAATTTTTAGAATTTTAATGAGAAATATTTAATAATTATTCATGACTTAATTTTTATCTTTGTCATCACTTATAATTTTCTTTATTCTGCATTTAGATTTCTTTATGAAAATCAAACTTAATGAGTTCCTAATTTAACCAGTTATTATGACTATCAGTATTCAATCAATGTATATTTATATGACATTTTCTAAATTAGAAATAAATTAGCCTATATACTAATATAGGCTAATAAAAACACCTAATAAAAAGAACTATGTGCAAAGTGAAAAAAGTGATAACCAAGTTTTAGCTATGTTTCTATACACAGAGGTCCTATCAGAATCATCACCTTAATGACTAGTAACATTTTAAACCATGGTAGTTTTAAAAAACAAACAAAACACACACAACAAAAAACAAAAAACACCTATATGCTACAACAAAAATAGATGTTGGGGAATGCATATCTTCTACTTTCTTGCCTGCCAAACTCCTACTTAGTTCAAATATCACCTCTCCTAAAATACTCTTCCCCCACCTTACCTAAGGCCATCAATGCTCCAAAGGTTTTACTCACATCTCAGGTAGAGTATGTCTTCTTGTGTTCTACTTTATCTATTTATAGATCTCTCTCACCAAATCTCACCCCTTGTGTTCCAGCTGATAATCCTCCCAGAGAAAGGACAAGATCTTCTTGATTTCCTCAGGATCTAGCACAATGCTTGCCACATAGTAACTGGTTAATAATTTTTGTTAAAGGTTCGTGAACGGATACTCTAGCTACTTTACATTGATCTACTGTACTATAAAGAAAAATTTGAGTAATAATCTTAACCTTAGAATCTTGACTAAAAATAGTCTACTGTCTAAATTCCCTGTTTTGAATCAAGGTATCTTTAACATTAATTTTCCAAAATAGAAAGACAAGTTTATAAGGAATAAAACCCAATAAGAGCTTTACGAGGTGAAAATATACCCACTTATGATAACGCAAGCAACACTCCCTAAGGAAATGAGGCAAATAAAAATCACCTAATGAATAGTATATAGATTGCTCTAATATTTAAAATAGTGATTTCTTACAATTTAATTGCAATCTTTCTCAGAAAAATCTGTCAGCCATCTGGCAAGTTTATACTAGTGGTTGGCAAACTGCGGCTCGCAAGCCACATGCAGTTCGAGAGCGCCGTTTGCTGCTCTGTGACTAATGAGTTTGCCTCGCTGACCAATGGTTTATACTGAAAAGTTTATCATAGTTTGGGATTGTAAAGTTCTCTACCCTTGGATGCCAACACAAATCTTAAAAGGTCTTTAAGTGAAAAGAGACAGGAAAAGGATGATACCATTTAAAAAAAAGTTTAATATTACAGTCCTAAAAATATGGAATGCTTCATCAATTTGCATGTCCTGTGAGTGGCTATGCTAATCTTTTCTGAGAACGATACCATTTTACTCCATTCTTTTGCCCAAACCAAAAAGCTATCCAGATGTACATTGTTCTAGGTTTTTTTATACCTTCAAATCTCTCCCTGGGAATTGATTTTCTTGGTGCCCCAAAATCTGTGGACCATCTGAATGTCAAAGCAGCAGCTGCTGCCTTTTACTGAATGTTTATTATGTGTGAGACATTGTGCATGCATTTCCTCAACTAAGCCTCACTATACAGATGAGCTTCGGGGAGGCTCAGGAAGGTCACACAGACTAAGGTCACAAGGCCTCTCAACTAGGGGCAGAACTTGGGAAAAACTATGGGTTTCAACTCTATATTATTGTATAAAAAAGAGGAGTGGTGTCACATCAAAGGAACACCAAGTAACCCTTTCCCTTTGAATATGGAATGATGATGGCAGGCTGTTTACATTTTCTGTGTAAACCTTATCAGTAGGAGATCTCAATAATATATTAGATGACAGAACAGACCAAGTTTCTAAAAAATGTTTAGTGTTTTTTGCTCCACAAAGAATAATTCACACCTGATAACTAAGAACGTAACACATTTGAACCAATTAACTTAACCAATCAGACTTTAAAGGAGTCTATACATTTTTTAAAAGTCAATATAATTCAGCCTGTATAAACAATTTTCTAGCCTTATATATATGCCGCAGGCACAAAAGACTAAGTCTACTGGAGTGGCAACATCATAGAAGTAGGGAAAAGGACTTCTCACCTGCTTGTGTAACTAAGCATCTATTCCTACTTCCTTATGGGAACAAATTTAAGAACTTGGCCAATAATCAAACCAATCTGTTTCAATGAATTTCCAGGATTCCTGGGAATATAGTTTCATCCTTTCTATGATTATAAGCTGAGCACCACCAAAATACAAGAGAAATTTTGTAGCATTTACAACATTCAGTAAGACACCTCAAAGCTCTGCCATTCCTAATAAATCAGAATGTCAATGTATTAATACACAATAGAAAGCTTCAAGTGGGCAAAAATAATGAAATGGGTTGGTAAGTGCATCTTCTTCCCCTACAAGAGGGTTCTCATGGACAGCAGCGTTTTAAGATTCACATTTGTTCTCCCCCAAAATATCTTTTATATCTAGTCCCTTCTCTCTAACCTCATTCCCACATTTCTCTACTATAGTGGCTTTTAAACTTTGACTACAGTCCATAGCAAGAAATACACTCACATCAGTCAACAGAGTGTCATATAACTGAAACAAGTTTCACAAAACTTTACATACCCCTATTACATGTGACACTTTATCTTTTTTCTATTCTACTTTTTAAATGTAGACTGCAACCTACCAATGGGCACAACCTTAATGAAAAACCTCAATCTACTATAGCCATCTCTACGACCATTATTAACTCACTTTCCGTATTAGCACTTATCTACACCAGTTCCCTGGACTCCTTTTTACGCCCCTTCAGTTGTCACTCCTGTCTCCTGTCACCACATACCAGTCACATCCCTCTATTATAGCAATGATCACATTGTTTTGTGATCATTTTTTAAAATCAGTCTTGCCTAGCTGCTCACTGAATAAATGAATAAATGTATGCTCTAATTTTGTACGGGTCAATAATTCCATTACATTAATTATCCAGTCAATCGATGTTTGAATACACACATTTTTTTTCTGGACTTTAAAAGTAAATATATATTTATTCTAAGAAGTTTCTTTTTAAAGTCTGGTTTCAATATATGGATATTTTCCTTCATTAAAAATTTGCTCAGCAGCAGCCAGTCTGACTTGGAATATTTGTCTTGAAATTGATCCAATTAATATTTTCAATTTCAATAACTACTCTGGCAAGTAAAAGCCTACAGGATTTCCAAAATCAATACATTAGGTCAGTGTCCGAGGCACACCACAGTTCATACAGTCAATGCAGTGTTTTACCATGTGTTTCCATTTCTCAATGCTAATCACTTTTGATTTGAAGATAAGCTGCCAGATGCCAATAATCTATTCAGCATCTCCCAACACCTCCAAAGAAGGTTCAAAGAAGGCTTTACTTTCTCCTTTTTAATCATTTCAGGAAATTTTGGTAGAGCAGGATGACTTTTTAAATAAGCAACCTTTAAACAGGTCATTGTTATATAGTAAGAGTAACACAGAACACACACTGAATTCATGCAGGAAACATTCTCAAGTTCCCTGTCCATTTTAACTCTATCACTTTTCCCAATTTTTACTTTTAGGTTTCAATCTCTCCCTCTCTCCTTCCAGTTTCCTGTGTTGGACTTTACAGTAAGATTCATATTGAACTATGAATGTGATTGCTCTTATTATCCACATCAAATTCCTCTAATGGAGGAGTGGGGGGAGGACCAAGATGGCAGCATAGGTAAACACCTAAACTGCTGCCTCACACAACAATTTCAAAACTACAACTAAAAGACAAAATGGACATCATCCAGAACCACAGGAAGGCTGACTGAGTGGAAATTCTACAACTAGAAGGAAAGAGAAAAGCACACTGAGACTCAGAGGAGCTGCAGAAGGCAGAGACGCGCTTGCGGAGAGGACTAGCAACTGAGTATGCGGCTGGCTTTCTCAAGCGGGAGGGAGACAAAAGCTCCCAACTGTGCTGAACTCCAGTTCTGGGCAAGGCTCTGGGGACCCAGACTCATTTGGGGAGAGACTGGACTGTCTGGCAGCAGGCAAAACTCAAGGCGGCTTTCTCTCAAAGGTGCTTGCAGCGATTACTGAGGGACACTGAGACCCAGGGGCCTCTTATGGAAGGGCTGATGGGAAACCAATGTTGTCTGCTCCGCCCTGACACACCGCCCCATCCAAGCTGAGCACAGAGGCTTTTGCAAGTCTTCTCCCATAAGGTTGTCTCTAGCACAGAAGTTCTCCCATCATAGACACAGCTGATCTTCACAGCCAATCAGCCTGGAGGTCAATTCTTCCCAGTGATACCAACAACAATCAAGACTTAACTATAACAAGACTGTGCACACAGCCCACAAAGGGGTGCACCAAGAGTGTCCACCTCAGGTGCCGGAAACCAAACATTGTTTCACTAATAGAAAGATGTGGACAGGAGACCAGAAGGCTGGTCAACAACCTTAATTGCTCTGAAAGGTCAGAGCTAATCACTCACTGTTTAGTTGAAACATTGTTAGCTGAAGCAGCCTCTACCTGTTTGCTTCATGTAAATTTCTGTTCTTGTAATTTCCTGCCTAAAGGTCATGGGTGTATCCCATAGTCTTAATAAAAGGGATAGCAAGGCCAAAGCAAGGGGTAGTCTTTCCACTAGAGGAAGGCTCCCACGTGGCCCCCCAATATCACCAAATTAATACTTTTCTAGTCTCTCTTTTAATTTGCGTGCAGCCTCCTCCAGAACCCAAACCCTGAACCAGGAACCCTGAATGATGCAGGACATGAAAGGGGCTCCCACACTCAGGTAACTGGGGAGGCTGAGCCACTGGGCCCTATAGGACACCTAGCACACAAAGCCACTCTATCAACTCAAGGAAGCAGTCAAAATGTGTGGACAAAGAAACATGTCACAAATGAAAAAAATGGAGGAAAGCAAATGACTGGATATAGAGTTCAAAACCACGATTATAAGGTTTTTTCAAGAAATTTCTAGAAAAGGCTGATAAATTTAGCAAGACCTTCGAGGATATGAAAAAGGACCAACTAGAAATTAAGCATACACTGAACTGAAATAAAAAATAATATATAGAGCCCCAACAGCAGACAAGAGGATCATAAGAATCAAGTTAAAGATTTGAAATACAAAGAAGCAAAAAATACCCCACTGGAAAAGCAAAAAGAAAAACAAATCCAAAAATATGAAGATAGTATAAGGAGCCTCTGGGACAACTTCAAGCATACCAACATCCGAATTATTGGGGTGCCAGAAGAAGAGAGAAAGCAATATACTAAAAACCTATTTGAAGTAATGACAGAAAACTTCCCCCACCTGGTGAAAGAAATAGACTTATAAGTCCAGGAAGCGCAAAGAACTCCAAACAAAAGGAATCCAAAGAGGACCATACCAAGACACATCATAATTAAAATGCCAAGAGCAAAAGACAAAGAGAAAATCTTAAAAGCAGCAAGAGAAAAACAATTAGTTACCTACAAGGGAGCACCCATACGACTATGAGCTGATTTCTCAACAGAAACTATGCAGGCCAGACGGGAGTGGCAAGAAATATTCAAAGTGATGAAAAGCAAGAACCTACAACTAAGAGTACTCTATCCAGCAAAGCTATAATTCAGAATTGAAGGTCAGATAGAGCTTCACAGATAAGAAAAAGCTAAAGGAGTCCATCACCACCAAACCAGGATTATATGAAATGCTGAAAGGTATTCTTTAAGAAGAGGAAGAAGAAAAAGGTAAAGATAAAAATTATGAACAACAAATACATATCTATCAACAAATGAATAAAAAATATGATGAACAGAATAAACTGGTGAATATAATAGAATCAGGGGCACCGAAAGGGAGTAGAGTGACAATTCTCAGGGGGAAATGGGTGAGAGGGGTGCAGGAAGAGCCTGGACAAAAATCATACACCTATGGATGAGAACAGTGTGGGGGGAGTAAGGGCAGAGGGTAGAGTGGGAACCAAGTAGAGGGGAGCTATGGGGGTGTGGGGAGGGGGAGTAAAGAGGAATAATTGTAATAATCTGAACAATAAAGATTTATTGGGGGAAAAAAATTCCAACAACGGTTCCCTACACCCTAGGACAGTGGTTCTCAAAGTGTGGATCCAGACCAGATGCAGATGCTGATGAGAAAAGGAAATTCTCAGCCCCCACCCCAGACTTTCTCAATCAGAAATTCTCCAGGTGGGAGCCAGCAATCTCTTTTCATAAGCCTTCCAGGTGATTCTGATGTATGTTCAAATGTGAGAACCACTGACCTAGAATAAAGTCCAGCCTGGCACTGTAGAGTTTCCCAAATCAGTTTCCTCCCAGTTACTGTACTTGCTTTCTTGGACTTATTCCAAGGAAAGTTTACTCATTATCTCTACTTACTTTTCCCACTGAGATTTTACTCATCTTTGATGTCCTCTCCCCTCTAAGACACCTCTCCTGTCTGACTCAGCTTAAATCCCACCGTTTTCTTAAAATCCTTACCTGATAATCCGTTTCAAGGAATTTTTTCCTCATTCAATATCAATTATTTACGCTGGTGAAATTGCCCGTTCCTGCGGTGTGAGTAAGTTGATTGCCAGTAGCATTTAAAAACTTTTTTAATTACATAGAAATGCAAACTTTCAGCCTGTGTTGGGGGTTGTTCCCACATAGCGACCAGCAGTGGAGAGGCAAATGTTTCCAGCACTCACCACCACTTCCCAAGGCAAGCACAGGTTTTCTTTAGGCAACTTTGAGTATCTCAAACCATGACTCCCTCTTCTTATGGTCATGTAACTTTTCACATGTTTATTTGTGTCTCTAAAAGAATACAAGTCTTCAAAGAACTGAACTGTTTCTGTTTTTCTTTTTAATTCTTATGGCATCAAACAAAAAAGATGATGTGCTTACTACATAAAGAATATTCTGGGCATCCTGGACGACCCCAAAATGATTTAGAACCTGCCCAGACCTTCAGGAAACGTTTGGTTTGCTATCAGCTTGGGGAAAAAAATATATATAGCCTTTCTTTAATTTTGTTTTCGAAAAGCATGTGTGCTAGGGTACAACTTTTAAGAAATATCATTTGGCACAGGTTGTCTTTTAACTGCTAATGAGAAATGCAAATTATCTGAATACAGTATGCTTGCCGGAAGAGACTGACTTTTAGCCCGTGCCCGGGGAGCAGTATTTGACAGAACCGGGTACTGTTTAAACCCTGTGATATCCTGGATTTGACCTCATACAAGATGCGTTTTAATTTCACCTCTGGCAGTAGCTGCCCTGGACTATCGCACTTTTCATGGGCCCACGCTACGGTTAACCCCTCGCCGGGATTGGCAGCGGCAAGGGGCGAGCCGCCTTCCTGCGGCACCACCGTGAGCCCACAAACCGGCCCCAAGTGAAGAAAGCTCGCACCCTGGTTTCCAGAGCTTGTCCTTCTTAAGGAGAAACAAACAGGGAAGCTTCCCTTGGAGCCCACTTCGCCGACGCCGGCCCGTGCGCCCACACATCCGCACACCCCACATCCCCCCCTACTCGATACTATTCTTCGCTTCCTTCCCCGACCCCAGATCCTCCAGGGGGCGCCCCCGAAGTCGACTGGGCATCCCCAGCGGACCGGCTCCAGCCGCGCACAACCCCCACCCCATACTCACCCACCAAGGCCGCGGAAGTGCAGCCCCGCCCCGGGCCCGCCTCTTCCGCCGACCGGGTTCGCCCCGCCCCGCCCCGCCCCGCCCCGCCCCGCCCCGCGCTCTCCGCGGCGCGCAGGCGCAGTGCTCACTGCCGGGCGCTTGGGAGCCGAGTGACAGCTCGGGGCGTGGCCAGGGTCGCGGCGGACGTGGCCGCGGGGTTCCGGCGTGTGGCGGGGGCGTGTGACGTGACGGCCCGCGGGACTGTGGCGGGGGCCCGGGAAGTTGTCGCTCAGCGGAGCGGGGAGGCGGCTTACGGCCTCTCCGGGGGCTTTAGCTTTTCTGCAAGTGCCGATTGGATCGCTCTCCTGCAGGGCTCGAGGGGCACGTTCGTGCCCTCCCGGCCTCGGAGCTTCGCGATGCCGAAGGTGCCGGGGAGACGGAGCCAGAGTCCAGCCCGGGGTCCGCCCACGCAGACCTCCTTCCGCTCCCGAGAATCTTAAAGTTTGGGGTCCAGGGAGAGAGAGAGAGACTTGGGACGATGGGCTAGCTGATGCGATTAAGAAGACACACTCCGCAATTTCCAGCCGGTTGGAAAAAATACTCAACATGCCGCCGAAATATAACTCAAAAAATTTTTTTTAACCCTGGCGTGGTTTTTTTAAAGGTTGAAAGCCTCGATATTTTTCTTTTAAAAGTCACCCATTCGTATAGATTAAATTTATTAATTTGCACCAAAAACAGGGACCCCGCGCTCACTTCCTTCGGATAGAGAGCCATCTGAGAGGGGGAAAGGCCCTCGCCAGAAGTGGAGGTGGAAACGAACGTATTTAAATATATTTGCTACCTCCCGGCAGGGCAGAATGGGACCTAATATTTCGAAAACCTATCAGATTACGCGATAAGGAGTAAAACCTGAGTTTCATCTGAGCTCTGGGGTTTGTAAGGAAAACCCATGTCTCCGGAAGGTGTGGCGTCCTGTAACCATGACAGACGGACAGCGTGGATGGGCCACAGCGGGATCGCGTTCTGGCCCGCAGGAAAGGTCAGAGGCGGGGCCGTCTTACCATCAGCACCGCGAACCCAGACCCAGCTTTCACATGGGATTGCATAGTTGCATACGTTTGTGAGGAGGCCTTGGTCAACTACTCGATATAGGTTGATTCTTAATATATAGAACAATAAAACGATTTCTTAGCGTCTTCATTGTTATTTAGATTAAAAGCACCAGCTTTCCCCCCAGAGTAATAGTAGAGCCAAGAATAGTCCATCGTGCCTTGGGGTGGCGCAGTGGTCGAGGGTGGACCCATGAACTAAGAGGTCGCTGGTTGGATTCCAGTCCGGCCACATGCCCAGTTGTGGGCCGCTGCCCAGGTGGGGTGTGCAGGAGGCAGCCTCGTTGATATTTCTATCTCTTAATCCCTCTCCCTTCCTCTCTTTAAAAAATCAATAAAAACATTTAAAAAAATAGTCAATTATAAAAAAATTAAGTCCAAATGAAGCAGGGGGTCTAGTGGAAAGAACATGGAAGCAATCAGACCTGATTTCAAATCTCAGCTTCTGAACACAGGAAATATAAAAAGGATAGAATTTGGGAGAAGTTAATTTCCTTAAGTTGGGATTGCTTATCTGTACAATTGGTGGTTGTTTTGTGTGTGTGTGTGTGTGTGTGTGTGTGTGTGTGTGTAAGTTAAGTTTTGTGGAACCTCAGTTTGATTTTTAATCATTACTTGCTTTATAGTCTACAAACCCTTAAATACTTCAGTGCATTTACCTTTTTTTCTTGTACAGGTGTTCCCTTAACTATGTTCCACAGAACAGTAGTCCTTTGAAAAATGTTAATAAGTGTTTCATGGGAAATTTTTCTAGCATCAATAATGGGAAAAACACAAACCTGTTGCTGGAGTTTATTGGAAGTACACCTATGTAGCTATCATTCTTGCCAAAAATATTTAGTCTGAATCTGTAAGGAAACACTCAGATAAATTTTTTTTTTTAAGATTTTTAAAATTGAGTTTAGAAAGAGAGGAAAGGAAAGAGAGAAAAACAGTGTGGAGCAAAACATTTATCAGCTTGCACGTCCCCCACTGGGGATCAAACCCGCAACCTGGTCATGTGCCTTGACTGGGAATCAAACCAGGCACCTTTTGGGTGTGCGGGATTACATCCAACCAAATGAGGCCAGGGCACTCAGATAAATTTAGAATGTGATTTGTTTGGACTTTTCAATAATGTCAATATGGAAGACAACAAAAAAAGATAGGACTCATCTCCATTAAGGCAACTGTGAACTGTATAGGATTATGAAATTTGCAGGACAATCTGTGGACAATTGAGATAATTTGAACATGAAAGCATAAATAGATATATTGATGAGTTACATTTTTCAGATATGATAATGATATTGTGGTTATTAGAAGAATGATTTTGATCTTAAGAGATGTATGCTCAAGTGTTCAGGGGTGAAGTCATGATACTGCAGACTGCTTTCAGATAGTAAAAAAAAAAGTGTGTATGTAGAGAGAAAATATGGTGCTATTTTCATTGTGGTTCTGTGTGAATAATACAGTTGACTCTTGAATAAGGCCCCTGCACAGTCAAAAATCACAGTGTAACTTTTGACTCCCCCAAAACCTAACTTCTGATAGCCCACTGTTGTCCAGAAGCCTCACTGGTAACATAAACAATTAACACATATTTGATATTGATTTCTTCCACGCCCAAAGTACCTATATTATGTTTTGTTCCATGGGATGGCCAAAGTTTTACAACTTCTAAGGTCATCATTCTTGCCCTTTAAGGAGGCTAGAAACCCATTTCTGCCTCCCAGCAGGTGGCAGCAAACCAATACTCCATAAGGTGCAGTGAGCTTGTAATTTTTGTGTCCTGGTAAATGTTCTGCAGGTTACCTTGCTTGCGGGCACATCTCCTCTGTGGGTCCTGCAGGAGGCGGCTGATCGATGTCTCTCTCCCATCAATGTTTCTGACTTTCTATCTCTCTCCCTTCCTCTCTGTAAAAAATCAATAAAAATATATTTTTAAAAAAAATGTTCTGCAGGTTATAGATTGTGACTTTTCTTAGCTAGAAGAGAAAAAAGAATACTGCTGCCAGGTTGTAGGAATGTATATCAACTTATCAACTGGTTGGGAGAATGTATTTAATTTATGTGACTAAATTTTATTACATAGTTTTATTAATATTGTTCTTCATTGCTTGCCTCTCACAGAACCAAAAATCCATTTGTAAGCAATTCTGTTGGTTAAGAAAAAAAATGCTAATTTGTTATCTCCATAGATAAATAATACTCTTTATAGCCATTCATTTGTTAATATCCACTAACAACAGCATTTCAAAATTTATGGGATACAGATCCTCTTAGAGGAGAATACGTTTTCATTCCTTTATTAGAAAAGAAGAGTTGCCAGGCTAATGTGGCTCAGTGGTTGAGCATAGACCTAAGAACCTGGAGGTCATGGTTCAATTCCCTGTCAGGGCACATGCCTGGGTTGTGGGCTCAATCCCCAGTGTGGGGCGTGCCAGTGGCAGCCAATCAATGATTCTCATCATTGATGTTTCTATCTCTCTATGCCTCTTCCTTCCTCCCTGAAATCAATAAAAATATTTTTTTTAAAAAAAGAAAAGAATAGTTAATGATCTAAGTCAAAGTCAGCAAGATGATCCACAGGCCACAAATGGGGCATAGCCTGCTTTTGTTTACCCTACAAAGCTCTTACAAAACTAATTTAAAAATAAAGATACTACACTTGATCTTAGCCAAAAACAGAGAAGCGATAAAAATAAAGAGACAAAGTACTAGTATCTGGAATGAAAGCTCACTACAAGATTCTACAGACATTAAAACAGCGGTTCTCAACCAGAGGCGTTATATCCCCAAGGAATATTTGGCAATGTCTAAAGACATTTTTGGTTGTCGAAATTGGGGAGGCTGCTCCCAGAATCTAGTGGGACGAGACCGGGATGCTGCTATTCTACTCTGCATGCAGTCCCCCACAGCAGTTTTCTGAGGTTGAAATATTCTAATTAAAACCATAAAAAGAGCCCTAACCGGTTGTCAGCCTACCGACTAAAGGGTCCCAGGTTTGATTATGGTCAAAGGCAAAGGTTGTGGGCACATACCCAGTAGGGAGTGTGCAGAAGGCAGCTGATTGATGTTTCTCTCTCATCAATGTTTCTGACTCTCTATCCTTCTCCATTCCTCCATGTAAAAAAATCAATAAAATATATATTTTTAAAAACCATAAAATGTTAAATTTAGGTCAATAAAATTTGCTAACTTGGAAGAAATGAACAAATCCTTTGAAAAACAAAATCTACCAAAATTGACTAAAGAAGAAATAGAAAATCTGAGTTGCACATATATTACAGAATTTGAATTTAGAATTAAAAAACATTTTACAAAGAAAAATCCACGACTTCACTGGCAACTTCTATCAACATTTAAAGAACACATAATGTCAATTTTATAGAAACTGAAAACTGAGGAGAGAATATGATACAACTAATTTGTAACAACAGTAGAGGTCCAATGCATGAAATTCGTGTAAATAGAATGCCTCCTCTCACTATGGCTGCCTCTCAGCCCCTGCTGCCTAGCAGCCCTGTGGCCCCACAGCCCCGTCCACTGGTCGTTCTAGAAGATCTTTCCATGTCTGGTCTAATTAGCATATTATCTCTTTATTATATAGGATATTACATAGGATAGCTCTACTAGAAAACCTGATGAAGATTAGGGGAAAAAATAAAAAACAAATATCACTTATGAATATAGAAGAAAAGATTCTATGCAAAATACTAGCAAATTGAAAACAGCAATATAGAAAAAAAAATACAGTAGCCAGTTGGGGTTTTTCCCAAGAATGCTAGTTTTGCCCATTGTTTAATAAATCAATATAATTTACCACATTATTAAAGGAGAAAACGTCATATTTCAGTAAATTCAGAAAAAGCATGTGACACATTTATTGCCAGTTCATGATGAAAATAACCACAAAACTAGAAATAAAAGAAAACAAACTTCATTTTATAAAGAACATCTATAAAAGACCTGTAGCTACTTTGTGGTGAAATATTCAATCCTAGGCTTAGGAAGAAAGTGAGAATGCCTGCTCTTCTATTTACTTTTGCATCAGAGGCTGTAGATAGTGCAGTAGGCAAAAATTAAAGTGAAAGGTGTAAATATTGGAAAGGAAGAGTAAAGCTGTCTATTCACAGTTGTCTATATGCAAAGTCTTTTTAAAAACTTTTAATTGCCTTTAGATGAATAGATTGTCCATGCAGAAAAAATTTTAAATCTACTGAATTAATCCTTAAAATTAGTGAGCTCATAGGATGAAAGATCAGTATATACAAATCAATATTTTATGTATTAGCAAGCAGCAATTAGGAAATAAATTTTTAAAATATATCTATAATAGTATTAACAATATTTAGGAATAAATTTAATGAAAGATGCAGGAGATATATTAAAAACTCCAAAGCATTGCTGAAATGAAAGATTAAGTAAGTAGAGAGATATACTACATTTATGTACATAGAACATGTACCAAGAAAGACCATAGGCTAGAAAACACATTTCTATACAAAGTATATTCTGACTACAATGAAATAAAAATAGTAATCCATAAGGGATGTCTGGAAATCCCCAAATATCAATAATTAAGGGCATAGGTTATTTAGACTGCTGGCCTGAGAAGTTCAGGTTGACACCGAAGACATTTTTCTTCTCTGCAGAGCCAGTTGACTCACATAGGAATTGATTATGGACATGTTAACGCCACATTCTAACCAACTGCACTAACCTGGCATTGCCCAAGATTGGGGTATGCTGCGAGCAACCACAGATGGCTGTTACGTAGTTGAGTATTGCAGTGAAACAGTTATAGCATTTTTGAAATTCATTAAATCATCCTCCCGCCCTCTTTTCCCCATCACATTCTGAAAATACTGATGAAAAAATCTGGGAACAAGACTGTGGGTGTAGTTGACAAAACAGAAAATCTGTTCCTGGACAGCTTTTGATGAATTTAATAAGTAGAAAGATAATGAGCATAGACTACATTTGCATAATAGCGTAACGAAAATTCATTGAACTATGCTAACTATCTGGGGAAATTCAGTTTGAAAACTGAATGTAAGGTTCTGATTCTGGGAAGATTACCCATTCCATCTAATAAAGATGCACAGTTTTAGAGGGGGTAAATAACCCCACATGCTTTATTCTCACTGACTTTTATTCTATTTCTCTAAGAAAATCATTAAAATTCATTTTCAAATAGAAAAATTTCTAACATCCAGATTTGTCCAAACTACAGTTCTTTCAAGGATCTATAAAAGGATACTTTGCTCTTTAATAGACCTTTGAAGGAATTTGGCACTATCAACATTTTTAATATTAAAAAGTTTGTTCTACCCTCAAAAAAGATTATAAATTACTATCTCATAATTATTTATTTGACTATCAATTGTGGTTAATTTAGCCAGAGATTTTCAAATTTCATTTTGGAAGTAGTTTATAAGACCATTCTTTCCAGAAATTTTCTTCCTTTTTTCTAAAAAAAAGAAGTAGCATTTTAAGTGTTTTTTCAAAGTCTACTGTTGGCAGGTTTTTTGTTGTGTGTGTTTTGTTTTTTTTTGTGTGTGTGTGTTTTTTTTAGCTACATGCTGCTTCTGATCATTCTGAAAATAATTTATCATTTTGGTATAATTTTATAAATCCACAGGGGTTGTCTGCTCTGATAGTCTTTCTACTCTAGGTTTGAACATAAACTATCACAAATGTGATAGTTTGTTAGCAGTTAATCATAGCTGATATTATGAAACTATTTGATGGCCGTCGTGCTATGATCATGCAATTAATTGTTCCTCTCAACATGCCTGTGAGATAGATTTTCCTGGTATCCTTGTGTTTATGAGGAAATTGGGCTCAAGGATATTAACCAATGTGCCCAAGTTATATAAATAAGTGGGAGAGCCATGGTTTGAATTCATTCATATAACTAAACACCAGTGTCCACATATTTAATCACTGGTGTTTATTAGCCCCCATTTCGCTGTGTAGTTACTAAAGTAACTGGATTATTTCAGATTCCCTAACTTTGTATGACCTCTCCAATTTCATTTTTTTTTTAAGTTTATAGCTTATTTTTCCTATAAAGGTACATAAAATGTGATATCATGGCAGCCTACCTTAAATATGCAGCCATTTTCTTATGTGATACACAATTTCACCACATGATGGTGCCAATGAGGTGAGAAGCCCTATGCTTCTAGTATTTGACATTGGGCTCAAACCTAAATATAAATGTCAACGGAATGTAATTAAAAGTGTTTAAAAATAATATGTGGGTTTTTTTTTAAAGCAGCCATAAAGAATTACAATCTAGAGGATCTTTCCTTAAAAACATATAGAATGAAAAGATCACAGCTACAAAAAGGGGAAGATTAATTGACTAATAAAAGTTAAAAATAAAAAGATAAAAGATGAGCTTTTGTATTCATAAAGAAGTGTGTGGGACAGATGTCAGAGACTTCCCACAGGAAGGAAAGTACCAAAGGAAATGAAGTAAATGAGAGCAGGTGATGTATCAAAAAAAAAAAAAAAAAAAAAAAGAGAAAGAGAGAGAGAGAGAGAGAGACCAGCTGTGTAGTGATGTAGCTCTACGGTCAAATGGATATCAGGGTGAGTGTTTCAGTAAGATTCCTCAGTAAGTACAAATGGGTTAGCACAAGCCAGTGACTAAAAGATTGTAGAGAACATTTTAGTAGACATCATTGCTTCCTTTCAAACCAGGATAAATATTACTGTTTCTTTTCCCTGGATAGCAAAGGCATAAACTATGAAAGGAAGAAGCATCATTTTTCAGAAACAAAATTCTAGAAAAAAATAGAAGGAAAAAAGCAAAACTAGTTAACAGCAATTGCCTTGGAGTGATGAAATTAGAGCAAACTTTTTTTCTATCCTATATAATAAAAAGGTAATATGCAAATTGACCATCACTCCAATGCACAAGATGGCCACCCCCATGTGGACACAAGATGGTCACCACAAGATGGTTGGCAGGGGAGGGCAGTTGTGGACAATCAGGCCTGCAGGGGAGGGCAGTAGAGAGGGACCAGGCCTGCAGGGGAGGGCAATAGGGATGGACCAGGCCTGTAAAGGAGGGCAGTTGTGAGCAATCAGGACTGCAGGGGAGGACAGTTAGGGGCAACCAGGCTGGCAAGGGAGAGAAGTTAGGGGTGACCAGGCCAGCAGGGGAGGGCAGTTGGGGGCAACCAGGCCTGCAGGGAAGGGCAGTTAGGAGCAATCGTGTTGGCAGGAGAGCAGTTAGGGGCAATCAGGCTGGCATGGGAGTAGTTAGGGGCAATCATGCAGGTCCCCAGTGTGAGACTGGGCCTAAACAGGCAGTCAGACATCCCTCTCACAATCTGGAATGCTGGCAGTGGATTGCGCCTAAAGAGGCAGTCAGACATCGCTGGAGGAGTCTCAGATTGGAGAAGGTGCAGACTGGGCTGAGGGACATCCCCCTCCCCTCGTGCATGAATTTCATGCACCAGGCCTCTAAGTTTCTTTATAATGCAGTATGTTTTTCAAAAATAGACCTTTCCCTACTCTCTCTACTGTCCACCACTGTCCCAACCAGTGATGGAAATGTGAGGTCAAATTTTAGGGGAAAATAATCAATATTTTCAGGTATTTAAATATTCTCCAGTTTATATAGAGCTCCATAATATGAAAAATTTAATTTCCAAAATAATTACCATAATCTAATTTGATGTCTCTAAACACATTGTCTTACCTTGATAGTAATATGTGCAATATAACTGACATGACCATATTTCTTTAGAGGTACCACGTGTTTTGCTATATTTCTTCAGAAATGTTATGCTTTCTTTCCTCTCATTCAAGAGAAAAATATGCTAAGGATGATGGCATAAAGCAAGCAAAAGCTGTTTTCTAAACTAAAATGAAGAGCAATGCAATGTATTTTTTTAGATTGTATTTGGTGATGGACTTTTATTTCCAAAACTAGAGGAACACAAAATTCATGCACTGTGATGGTGGGAGGAGGGGTTTTCCCTCAACCCAGCCTGCACCCTCTCCAATTTGGGACCCCTCAGGGGATGTCTGACTGCCGACATCCAGGATTGCTGGCTCCGAACCACTCACCTGCCTGCCTGCCTGATCACCCCTAATCACTCCCCTGCTGGCCTGATTGATGCCTAACTGCTCCCCTGCCAGCCCAATTGCCCCCAACTGTCCTCCTCTGCCAGCCTGGTCACCCCTAACTGCCCTCCCCTGCAGGCCTAGACCCCCCCAACTGACCTCCCCTGCTGACCTGTTTGCCCCCAACTGCCCTCCCCTGCCAGCCATATTGTGATGACATGGGGGTGGCCATCTTGTGAGCACAGGGGGGCAGCCAGCCTGTGCGATGGCCTGGTGATCAATTTGCATGTTACCTCTTTATTATATGGGACAGAAAGAAAGAAATTTTGGGGGGAAAAGTAGATATTAAAGTCTGAGCAGTTGCCTTGAAGCATAATTCAATATACATCAATTTCTGTATTTCTGGTACTGCTTTCAGCACCCCTGCTGAATTTGGAAAAAGTACCTTTGGACTCAGATGACCCATATTCAACTGTTTATGATAAATATTCTTAGTCCTATTTACATCAAATTCAAATATGTTTCTTTTCAGCTTCATAAGAAAGGGAGACAAGTCTGAACAGTTCAATGATGCTTCTTTGATCTTACACACTATTTCTACTTCTTAGGATGAATGAGAAATATCTGTTTATTTAAGTGGAATAACTTCATGACTGTGTTAGAGTGTGTCCCTACTGATAGAATCAGAAGTTGTGAGTTCAATTGCTCCTACATTTTCCAGTCTATTTTGACAGCTCTTTGTAACATCAATGAATTTTTTTGAAAATGGTTTATTATAAACCTTGAAATAACCATTTCATACCTCACATTCTAACTTGTTATATTTCTAGGAATAGTTGATGAAGTGCCTCCCAGATACCTCATCATTTTAACTAATGCAAATTACTGATTAGAAAGAGAATTCACCCTAAAGCTGGTAGTTTTAAGGGGAAAGCCTGCTTGGTCACCCTGACAGGGGTGATGGGGGCAGTACCTGGGGACTGATTGCTCCATTTAGAGTCAGCCTTTGGCTACGAAGCCTTCATTAATAACCTCTCAGGTAAAGACTCATGTTAAACACACTCTTTGAGACTAATATGTGTGACCAGATACCAATTTATTGGTTTTTTATAAAAATATAACATATACTTATCAAAAATTTCCTCTATAGGTAAATTTCTACTTAAGGCCATATTTTAATCCAAAGAGAAGATGATACTAATGGCTGGTGTCATCAATCTATAATACCTGATACACCAGCTCCATTTTAGGCTTTTATATCTTCTACATTGCTGATTACCAGTTGTGATTGATACCAGTTGTTTTTTCACATAGGATAAAACATTCAATCAGATTATAGTCAAGTATTGTTGGGCAAGGATGTATTTCTTATCCTCATGTTGCCTTTGCATTACTGATGAAATTATGCTGCATAAGCTTTTAAAATAGTTTGCTCCAGGGTTTATCTATATTTTTCTCTTCTCATAGTTGGAGGAACATCCACTGAACAATAGCTGCTTGCGAACAGAAATCTTATCTGTCTCATTCACAACAGTACACAGAGCCTAGAACAGTGCCTGTAACATAGTAAGCACTAACAATAATAGAATGAAAGAAAAAATGAATGTTGTCTCAAGGTCTTCCTACACTACACAAATGTTATCAGAAAAAAGAATATATGCTAAGAACCCATGAATTATTCCCCTTTTGGGGGATATCAAAGGAAATTGTTCAGAAAGCCCTGGCCTTTGACCCACCAATTTAAATTAGATGTCCCCACTCCCACCCACCACTTTATTATTCCACTCATCTTTGTTTTCCCAGCATTTTCCCAGTTGGTAATTTGCAGTTTATTTATTTAAGGTCTGAATTCTGAGCTCCAAGGGGCAGCTATGTCTATTTTATATATAGACAGTACCCACAGCCTACCTGTATACTGTGAGCTTCATGATATTTAATAAAATTCACCTTGAAACTTATGAGCCAGAGCTACCTTGAAGTCATAAAAGGAATAACTAACAATATGGGGACTTTGGATATCAGGCTAGTTGGATGATGAGTTATATTGGACAGCAGGCAACTGTCATCTTGACACCCCAAAATCACACCCAATGGAGCTTGCTGCTCACAGGCAAACCAGGGATCATCGGTATTCCCCAGGCTATCTGTAGCAGGAAGGAGCACGAAAACAGTTTAAGTTCGCATTCATTTTTAAATTTGAAAGTTAAGATTAATTATTGTATTTTATAGAAATCTAGTTGCATATTTAATAATCACTATGTTCCTAGAAGTTGTTTATCTCAGCAAACACTCAGTTAATGGTTTCCTTGGCCTTGACTATTGAATTTTATATATAGAAATGTTATTTACATCTGTTAATATTACATTTTTTACTGTGTGTTAGGCTAGCCAACTCAGAGAAATAAATCAGGTGCTTACAGGTAGTTAAATAAAGTGTAAAATGGTCATGTGACTATCACAGATCAACACTGTAAATGTAAACCGTGAACAGGAGTCCAGTGTAGATATTGAATGTGAAGCTGTGTGCTAGAACCAGTGAATCCCGATGAATATGTGAAAATTGGATTTTATCAGACCAGCAATCAATTTGCCTCTAGTTTCTATTGCATTGTCTCTTACAAAACTTTGTTAAAGAATGGCAGGAAGCCACCGGAGCTTTTGCATTGCTTTCAAAGGACCGTGACCTTTCTGATAAGCCAATTGAGTTTTTCCTGAACAAGCAAAAAATAATGCTTCCTAATGTGAAATTGATAAATGTTGTCATTTAAAGGTGGAGAAGAGACCAAAACTAAAGAAACACTAGCCAAAGTTGTGTGCGTACACACACACACAGAAAACAGAAGTCACCCTATTGCTAAAAGTTTATAAATCCAGCTATAAGGTTAATGAATAATTACCATGCTCAGGAAGAAACTTTAGCCACTAGGAGTTTCATAATCAATGTGGACTGTTGTTCATCATATAATATTAATGGCATACAGCACAGAAGGGCAATGTCTATCATGAATGCATGCTAGCAGATATTTGGCTTACATTTGGAAAGAATCACAGATGTGCACAGTATCAGTCCACACTTGGCAGACATGTGTAAGAATATACAATAGGGAAATGCTCAGTGACTTATTGGTTAATTTATGGCTCCACTCCCACGCTAGAGGAGATTTCCCCCATAGTTAGCAATTATTTTGTGAGCCATGATGTAGGCTGCAAAGACTGACAGCAGCAGTAATGCATGCAATGAGGGAGTATTTACTTATTTGGAAAAAATCCTTGTCCCTTCTCCCATGGTTTCATCATCCCCAGAACATTGTTGGTGAAAGTAGTTTATACATTCAAACTATGGTCAACAATCGAGTGTTTATCTTTGAAACATGCTTTGTGAAGAAACTGGCAGTAAGAACAAGCCTTCTAGTCCACATAGAAGTAAACTGTTTATTGAGGTGAAAGTGTTTAACAAGCTTTGAAAATTAGGGATGAGATAAAAGATTTTTCATGACACTAGCAAAGCCAAATTTGTAAAAAAAAAAAAAAAGTAGTATTTTCAAGTAGCATATTTCAGTGATATATCCTATATTTTAGTAGCCTTTGTCTATCATGTCAAAGTATAAATTTTATTATTTTAAATATTGTGGCTATTAGGATTTCTTAAGACCAAACTATGGTTTAAATATATTAGTCAACAGATTTGATTTTAACACTTTATTTTTTTTTATTCATTGTAGAAACCCAAGACATATGGAACGTACTTCTACGTCATATGCCTCAAAAGATAGAATAAATGAACACAAATGCTGTCCCCAAAATTGGAGAAGCGCTTTCCAAAGCCAATTAAGTCAAAATGCAGTAAGACCCCATTTACATCATCTCTGAGGTTGAAACATTCCATGTATTGTGATATGTACATATTTTTTAGCCTAGTGCATGACTTAGTGTGGAAAGAGAATTGGGTACATGTTTGAGCCATATATTTAGAATTATTAGATGTAGTCCTAAACAACTTTGCCAATCCTGATGACCAATGATCATGATTAGGACTTTCAGTAGAAATCAGAGAAGAAACTGACCGGATGTGACATGGGCTCTAACCCATGCCTCCAGCTGTTTATCTCTTGGTTACAGAAACCTTGGTGAAAGATTACAAACAGCACCATCCCTTTCACAGATATGACATATTAATAATTATTATCAATTGAAAACTACTTTTTGGATGAACCTGGAAAACATTACGCTAGGTGAAATAAGCCTGACACAAAAGGACAAATATTGTATGATTCCACTTATATGAATTACCTAAAATATTCAACTTCATAGAAACAGAGAATAAAATAGAATTTACCAGAGAGGTGAGGTAGGGCACAGTCTTGAGGGACTGAGCTCTTAACCTGTGGGATCTGACTCCTTCTCCAGGTAGTATCAGAATGCAATTAAATTATAGGACAGCCAGCTTGTATCCGAGCATTGCTCAGTGGTTGGGGAAACCCTACACATTAGAACTGGTATCAGAATGAAAGGAACCTTTATATTACTATTTTTTCCTTCTTACTCATTTTTATGTGACCAGTGAAGGTTAGTTGCTATCAAGTGATCTTAACATTTTTTGTTATATTAAAGTAACATTTATTATTTTTCTTATTAGAAAAATACAGTCAGCTAAAAGAATAAAACAAAACACCTATGATCCTACTGTCTAGGGCAGTGGTTGGCAAACTCAGTCAACAGAGACAAATATCAACAGTACAACGATTGAAATTTCTTTTGAGAGCCAAATTGTTTAAACTTAAACTTTTTCTAATGCCACTTCTTCGAAATACTCACCCAGGCCATGAGCCACACTCAAGGGGCCGAAGAGCCACATGTGGCCGGCGAGCCGCAGTTTGCCAACCACGGGTCTAGAATAATCACTGTTAATAACTTCTA
Organism: Lasiurus cinereus; assembly: GCA_011751065.1. Classification (NCBI taxonomy): domain Eukaryota; kingdom Metazoa; phylum Chordata; class Mammalia; order Chiroptera; family Vespertilionidae; genus Lasiurus; species Lasiurus cinereus. Next base: position 25,872,561 of record JAAGEH010000293.1, on the reverse strand, counting down.
GATATCAATTTAGCTCCCTTTTTTAAAAAAAAATATTTTTTTTATTGATTTTAGAGAGAAAGGGAGAGGGAGAGAGAGAAACATCAATGATGAGAGAGAATCATTGATCAGTTGCGTCCTGCACGCCCCACACTGGGGATCAAACCCATGACCCGGGCATGTGCCCTGACCATGACCTCCAGGTTCATAGGTCAGTACTCAACCACTGAGCCATGCCGGCTGGGCTGCTCTTTTCTTACGATAAATTACATACATTTATTTACTACAAAGAGCCCATTTAGTACACATTGTTTTTTTAATCTAATTTTAAGTTGTCTACCACAAACTTCTTCCCATGCCAATAAATTTTTATTCACAGTGTAATTTTTAATAGCTAAAAATTCCATATTTGTAATATGCATGTATAATATTAAAACGCAGTCCTGAATTATTGGCATAGACTTTGCAGTTCAGGAAATACATCAATGTCTTCATTTTATCTCGTCTATGTTGCACTTTAATGTAATTTTTCACAAAGGATTTGGTTAGCCTTTCTTAATCCCTCCACAGCTGCATTTTGAATCTTTAAATGTAGCCACAGCTGATCCAGGCTATGGGTGTCATTAACATATTTGCCTGTAATACAGATAGTTCCTAGTCGTATCCTGAAAAACTACTATAATTTCTAGACACCTGTTAGCCACTCACGTGTGTTTATTTATTCATTGACTGTCATCTCATTGTGTGCTCTGGACTACCAACTGAAATGCAAAGTTTAATACAGAAAATGGAGAAGGCACAAAACTTCTTCCGAGAAAGGAATTTGGCTTTTAATTGAAATCTGTAGAGAACACCAATCTTTTCCACAGATGATGCGACCTAAGTATTTCCATGTGCCTCCCACAACCCTATTTGTAATGAGGTTCCTATATCAAAGGCCCTTGGAGATCAAAAGGGGTTGAGGGCTGCATTCTGCTCACAGAACCACTGTTCCTTGGGGAGGAAAGAACATGTCAGTGAAAGGGAAACGTTTCTCCATCAGCCTTTCTCCCTGACCCCAGTGAGGCTCCCCACCAGCCTGTTGGTCATGTCTCCTTACTGCCTCAGTATCATCCAAAGTAGAGCAGCATTTCCTGTGAGTTTAGCTAAACACAACTGAGTTCTCACCCTGTCCATGTGAGAGGGACTGTTCCTCTAGTGAAATAACAAACTCCCTTGAATTTGAGGACCAAATGGGTCACCGGTGCAAAGCTCCTGAAGGTTGGAGAGTTTATTTCAAAGGAGGAATTAAAAGTATGAATATAATCAAGGATACTTATGAAATTAAACTAAAATAAAACATGGGTGTATATATTTTTATTTTTTAAGTAGTATATAGGCAATTGATCCACTTAGAGGTATGACTGTTTCCAAACCAAACCCATTTCTAATCAAGTGCAAGAATAATCACAAGCTTGAAAACAAAGGACTGAAGATAACATATTTTGAGAAGAGAGCTGACAAAATTCTTACATCTATGTTGGTTTAGTGATCATGTATACAGTTTCCCTTTCAATTTGTCAAATCACCCAGGCCATTTCTAAGGATATTTATGTGGACTTAGAAAACAGACCTTGTGTTTTTCCAAAAGAGGGCTTTGTTAAAAATAAATAAACTATACACTCTGAGATATACTAGTTAAAAGAAGATAGTATAGCTATAAAATAAGAATAGAATCCTATAAAAAGATACAGTCAAGAAACAATAGTTCTTGAAAATTGAAGCATATGCTATCTGAAATAAAGCATTCAACTAAAGGAATGGATGATAAAGATGAATACATCTCACCACACAAAAAAAAAATCTGTATGTGTTTCCTATTGCCACTGTAACAAGTTACCACAAATTTAGTGTCTTAAAGCAACACAAATTTATTGTCTTAACAGTTCTGGAGGTCCGAATCCAAAATGGGTCTTCCTGACAAAGAAAAGATCCCAAAAGCTTTCAGTGGAAAGAACAACAACAGGTCATAAAAAACTAATAGGTTGGCATCAGTTTTTCAACAGCAATCCTACATAGCAAAAAATAACTCTATCAGTGCCTTCAAAGTTTTGGGCACAAATTATATTCAACCTGGAATTCTGTACCCAAACTATCTTTCAAAGGGGACAGCAAAATGTAAAACATTTTTTCAAAGTTAACCATTTTAAAAAATATATTTTTATTGATTTCAGAGAGAAAGGGAGAGGGAGAGATAGAAACATCAGTGATGAGAATCATTAATTGGTTGCCTCCTCACGCCCCTTACTAGGGATCCCGCAACCCCAGCATGTGCCCTGAATGGAAACGAACCACAACTTCCTTGTTCATAGGTTGATGCTCAACCACTGAGCTACACCAGCCAGGCTAACGTTCATTTTTTAATTTATTTATATTTTTTTGTTAATTCTCATCTGAGGATATTTTTTCCATTGATTTTTCAAAGAGTGTGGAAGGGAGGGGGAGAAACAGAGAGAGAGAAACATCAATGTGAGAGAGACACATCAATTGGTTGTCTCTCACATGTGCTCCAACCAGGCCTGGGCATCAAGCCTGCAACCAAGGTACACTCCTTGACTAGAATCAAACCCAGAATTGAACCTGGGAGCCTTCAGTCTGTGGGCTGACGCTCTTATATACTGAGCCAAACCAGCTAACCCCCCCTCCCCCCCCCTTTTTTTTTTTTTTAAAGGAAGTAACTTTTAGCTGCACTCCGACAAAATGAGGATACAGTATAAACCAACAAAGAGGTTGATATAGAATCCAGGAAATATAAGTTTGCTCTATGAGAGCAGTGAAGGTAGAGTACTGGGAGAGTGCCTGTTCAGGCCTAGAGAGTGACTTCTGTAGTGACTTCTTGGCGGGGAAGGGAAACAGCTACATAAGGGAGGGCTCCGGACAAAAAAGGGGGATTTGGTAGACTAAATAGTATGATGAAGACATTGGTAAAAGTTGAAAATGAAATAAAGGAACAGAAGGGTTGAAGGAGAAAATCAGAACCAGTTAGAGATGATAGAAGATAGGTATGTAGATAGGTAGGTAGGTAGGTAGGTAGATAGTAGATATGATAGGACGATTGCTTTGTTACAAGGAATTGGCTCACATAACAATGGGGGGCTGACTCTGCAAGTCCATGGTCTATAGGCGAGGTAATCAGAAAGGAAAGGTCATGGCACGCTTGACCCCACAAGCACAGGCTCAAGCTGTAATATACAGGAGAAATTTCTTCTTTTTCTTTGAGGAAAACTTCAGCCCACTCTGTTTAATCAGCCTTATTTAGAATCAACTGATTAGGAACTTTAACTCTTCAAAGTCCCTTTACAGCAACACTAGAGTTTAGGAACAGGATTCTAGACTAGCAAGTTGACATATCAAAAATCTCACTGCATGCAGACAAAAGAAAAGGAATCAGGAACTATAAGAAAAAAAAATCCCATTGTCAGAAAGTTGGGGTCCAAATAAAAAGGAAACTAAAATTAAATGTAATTTTGATGACATGGTAGAACCCACAACAGGAGAATCCATTTAAACTTTACTCTCGAATCATTTTCCATTGAAGGACACAGCTGTGATGTGGAACCACAGAGGAGGCTGGGTGACCCGAGCTCACTATCTGGCTCTAGATAGATATAAATGTAAATGCATATTTATGATCATATAAAATGGTGCATATTGACTTGGACTATTTAGAATGAACCTGTGGGCCAATAACAGGAGACTTGACTCTGTGTAATACAGTGTAAATGCCAGAAACTTCAACATTATACAAACAGAAGTTGAGGGCAAACTGAGGGAAGCAGGAATCCCTGGGTAGAGACGTGAAGGGGAAAGCTTGTTATTTAGAGCTGTGGAGGATGGCAACCAAAACAAATCCCTCAGGGCAGCAAAATTAAGAAAGGGAAGAGCAGAGTCCAGGATTTTTGCTTTGTAATTTTATGATTTTCTCTATTATTTAATTGTTAATTAATCATGTGCATGTTGCCTTTGTAAAACAAGTTAAACAACTGTATTTGTAAGCAAAAATCTTAAAAACTAAGGACCCTGTGAGATACATAAAAGATGAAAGTTAGACAAAAAGAGAGCACGGTAGGAATCATATTATTTCCAATGAGAATGCAGAATTACCACCCAGTCTTCTGCCTGTGTTCTCAATGAAACCCCCAAGGTTGGGGTTTGTGCGCCAATGTCCAGCATGGTAATATACACAGCTGGCTTGGAGACTGGGGAAGAACAGTGGAAAATGGGTCAAGAATAATATAATAACGTAACAACCAACTCCTAATCAGTATCACAGGGCATTTCTCCAATTGCCTGGCATTCAATTGTCCACTCATACATACAATCTAGTCTGTTCAGATGAAACAGAGACTCGACAACCATGTGAAGGAGCCTGGGGAATGGGGGCCATTTGGCCAGTGACCCCAATTCTATTAGGATGTAACCGCACACTGCAGGTGATTAAGGCTCTTGGAACGGTCCCAGGTTTCACTTTCTCATCGTCATTTCCTGGCATCCCTGCTCCAAGGCTAGATAGATTAAGTCATGACTCTTGCCAGAAGCCATTCTCAACAAACGTTAGCTGAATAAATGCTCACATACATGAATGAATGATTGGAAGCTAGAGGAATACACTTCCAAGGGGAGCTTGAAGGGGCAGGGCAGCAAGCGGGTACCTTGGGTATCTTTGCAGGCAGGATGGGCTGAGGAGTGTCCAGTGAGAGAGTGGGGAGTTGAGGGCAAATAGCAGAAAGCTGGCTGCCCCTCCCACTCTTCCTGGTCCCCTTTTGTCATCAGCTCTGAACTCTCCTGCTCATCTCTGCCCTGTTTTGCTTTGCCCTTGGTCTGGACTTTCATGCCTCCTTCATGCCTCCTCCTGCTTCCCTGGGTTCTGTTATGCATTGACCATGTACATGCATTTGTCTCTACTTGAACACAATGCCAATGCTTTATTTCTCTGTATTTACATCATGTGCCTAGCATTTTCCTCCTGGCCTTTCTTCCTCTGCACGAGCCAGTCTTTTTTAGGAAATCTTAGAGAGGGACAGGTCTCAACTCCCCATCCACTACCCCCACCCTTTACCTCCAACTGAGCAATCTCATAATGATAGTGTACATGTTATTGAGCTTTTCTGCAATTGGGAGCTTCCTCCCCTCACCCTTGCCACTGAACACTCCAGATGAGACTTTCAGCAACAATCCTAAGTTCTAAGTAGAATCACCATAGGCAGTTGTGCGGCCTGGGAAGAACCTCCCGCTCTCTTTCAGTATTATTTAAGAGCCAAGAAAACAATCCTGGATGATAGACCATTCCTGTCCCATTTGTCAGCAATTGCACGAAGGCATGAACTGAAGAGGGATGAGTTTCACAAGAAACAGAAACAGAAATAGCCCGTCTTTCTCACTCTTCCAAACCAAAGGGCCTGAGAAGCATAAAAATGGAGTCGAAACAAGAATTTTCCAAGGAATTTCGTCATTTTCAACAGAGAAAACAAAGTTATAAATTACATAGTCCCTTTAAAGGAGTTCAATAACTTGGCTGATCTATAATAATAAAAGTGTAATATGCTAATTAAACCAGACAGCCAAACAACCTTCTGGATGTCATTCCAGATGTCCTTCTGGACAAAGCTGCAGCAGCTGGGGTAAAGGCAGAGGTGGTTAGGGGCAATCAGGCAGGCAGGCACAGTGGTTAGTGGCAACTGATCAGGCAGGCAGGCAGGCAGGCAGGCGAATAGTTAGGAACCAGAGGTCCTGAATTTCGAGAGGGTGCAGGCTGGGCAGAGGGACACTCCGCCCCTCCCTCCCCCCGTGCATGAATTTTGTGCACTGGGACTCTAATGTATAAATAAAGCAAGTCATGACAATTTTAGAAATGAAGAACCTACAAAACTGCAATTTTAAAAGCTCCAGCAGAGCTCAGTAATTTTATTATAAAATGTGCATTCTAACCTGCAGTACAAATTTAAACTAAATTCAAAGGTGTCTTGGAGTGTGTGTGGAGCAAAAAATGAAAAGTATCAAATAGCACTTAATCGTAGCAGTTACGTAATGTGGTGTAAAACGGAGATCAAATGCAATACGCATATTATTTACCCTGGTTCTGAAGGGGGTACTCTTTGATATGATATTTAATTTAGGACATGTGGAACACTGCCATCAGTTTAAAAAGCCTTTCTGAGGAAACTGCCAGAAGCATCAGGCTTCTCTGATGGGGTGACAACTGGGCCATGCCGGGGAAAGATCCCAGGGAACTGGGTGCTGGACACAGGCCACCCCACTGCCCAGGCCTCAGTTTCCTTCATAAAAGGAAGAGTTGATCCTGGGCTACCTCTTAATCTTTTATTGGTCTCAGATGGTTCTCAGGTTTTAATGAAAGCTATGGGCCCATCCACCCCCAGGGAAAACACACCTCAGTACTTAGACAAAACATGTTATGTGCAACTTCAAGGGCTCAATCCCCCACCCCTAAAGCCCACGCATGGACCATCAGAGGACCTGGGGGCTACGTGCTCTCCCTAGTCCCTCCAGGAGCTCTCTCCTCCACAACTGTCTGCTCCGCCACATCCTTCCCTCTCAGAAACCCGATTGTAGCGATATGGTCCCCAATGCCCTGGATAAACCTTGTAGAATTTAACATACATAAATATTGACGTGCCATCGCGCATCACCTGTGTTTTTACTGAGCAATAGTTTGAGGAGGTGGAACCTACGAATCCAAGGAAAGTCCAGGTCTCACATTCCAGCTCAGAGTGAGCCTACTCTATGGAAAAAGTGAATTGTGTCCAGCTCTCAAACAATAAAAATGATATTTAAAATTGCAGTTTCTGGGGTATCAGTCTACTCCAGCAGGAAGAGTTATGAAGCTTTAGAGCCATTTCTTCTTTCATTCAGACCAGCGTTTTACTGAGTGCCTATTCCATTGCAAGCCCGAGGGTATACTGTGGATCCTAAGACAAGTGAGTTTCAGTCCTGTAAGAGACAGCTGCTGCTTGAGTGGAGGCAAAGAAAGAGAAAAATTCAACTAGAAATGATCATGACTTACCATGGGGATATGTTGCAAGTGCTATGGAAGCAAAATGAAGGGGACACTCAGCGCCACCTGAGACAGACATCAGGAGGCTACCCAGAACAGGTGATGCCGCGCACACTTTTTATGATGAGTTAGAATTTTCTAGGCCACAGTGGAAGAGACTCTCAGAAGAAGGCTGTGTGAGGGCGAGTGGTTGCTGTGGGTAAGGATGACATGTTTTCCAGTGTGACTGGAGGCTGGGTCCTGTGCAGGAATACACTAGGAGACAGGCACTCATGTCACATATGCTGATAAGGACTTACTGAGGGATTTTTATCACAGTTGAGAAATATGATGGCATTTTAGAAAGAGGGTATAGAATACATTAGAGGAGATGGAGGGGGAAGACAGATTAATTAACACTCTACACATCTCTCAGATAAAAGTTTTACTCACCTAAGCTCTATGCTTATATGCCAATTTTTTTTTAGTTTTTTTTTTAATTGACTTCAGAGAGAGGGAGAGGGAGAAAGAGATAGAAACATCTATCTATATAAAAGGCTAATATGCAAAGTGACGCCTCAGGAGTTCGACTGGGAGACCAGGAATTTGATCACTCGCTATGACCTGCGCTGGCCACCAGGGGGAAGTGCAGAACATGACAAGCAGCCAGAGGCACTGAGGGAGTGAGGGGTGGAGGAGGCAGGGAGGTGGGGGTGGGCGGGGAGAGGGATTGGTGGGGAGAGGGAGGAGGAAGGAGGAGAACCTGATGGGCCCTGATCGCCTGCCAGGCCTAGGGACCCTAACCATGCATGAATTTTGTGCACTGAACCTAGTGATATCTAGTCAATGATAAGAATAAACCATTGATCGGCTGCCTCCTGCATGCCCCCTACTGGGGATCAAGCCTGCAACTTGGGCATGTGCCCTGACCAGGAATTGAACTCTGACCTCCTGGTTCATGGGTCAATGCTCAACCACTGAACCACACTGGCTGGGTTTATATGCCAATTTTTGATGCAGGTAATTTGTTTTTTAGTAACCAATGTTTGCCGGGAGTCATCTGACCTTTTGTTATGATGTTTCTTTTTAACCCTAATTTGAGCTGTTAACTGCCATCCCAAATGCCAACAAACAGACTCTCACTAAGAAATACCATACCTAACTGGAAAAGAAGAGCTTGTCAAATATTGTGAATGTTACTTTCGGTCACCACTAATCTGCAGTCTCTGAAATGGTGAGTATGGGTGCCACTTATGCCACCCATATTGGTTCAAATATCTAAAGATTTGATTTCATAAGGCAACACTTTACAGTTTTACATGTTCTTGAATTATGAATGTTATTTACAAATCAGCACCAAGACGCTTTACCTGGCCTCACCTTATTCATTCTTTCTTTCCATGTATTGGAGAATGGAGGCGGTGGCCTTAGGGGAGGGGGAGTGCGGAAGAGAAAGGGCAGCAGGAGAGAGCGGGGGCTTCCACACCCGTAGCTGAGGCTCACCAGCACTTACTTCAGTAAGAGGAACACTGACGTTTCACATCCGTTTGAATGGGACCACTTAATGATTGATGATGACATTGGTTTTGGCTTATGAACCCAATTTTTGGAACTAATTGTACTCATTTGTCAAAATATGAGGATGTACTTCTTCATGAATTTCAAACTCTTTCCCAGGGCACATGATTATCGTAACAATGATACAAAAGTAGTAATTAATGTTTGGATTAAGGACAGGCCACATGTTCTCATGAAAAACCACAGATGAAGTCCATTAATCAGTATTTAGTGGTCACCCTCAGAATAGGCACTGAGGCTTCTCAGTTTAAAAATCACTTTTATATTTTTCTAAGGGAATTTGATCCATTCCATTTTCCAAATTAAAAATAAAAGTTAGCTTTACTGAGATGTAACTCTCACACAATGCACCTTTAATGTTTTTGATTTTGAAGGCAGCTATGATGAATCTTCAAATAGACAGATGTTAATTAAAAGATAAATCACCCTGCCAGCTCAACCAAACGTAATAATGGCAACTACAACTTATTGGGCATCAACTCAGGTGACAGCTAGCACTTTACGTATCAGTTCCTAATCTTCATATCCCACCTGAAGACTTTGTTTCCCATTTTACAGCGAGGAAATCCGGCCTCCCGGGATCTGGAGAACGTCACAGAGATCACCAGGGAGGGAGTTCAGGGACTAGGATATGGATGCAGGTCTCTGACTCAAAGCCTTTCTGTCTTCCTTCCTTCATCTTGCTCCCAGTCTCGGGAAAGACAGAAGCTAGTGTTTGAAATGTATATAAAAACCCTCCCCCTGTTTTAAAGATAGAGCAATGTCACAACCCATTGGGACTGGGATTTTTAAATTTTATTTTATTTTTCAATTACAGTTGACATTCAATATTATTTTGTATTAGTTTCAGGTGTCAAGATTACTTGTTATTCAGTCTTATACTTTACAAAGTGATTCCCCTGATATTTCCAGTACTCACCTGGCAACATACAGAGTTATTACAACATTAATAACTATATTCTCTATGCTTTATTTTACATCTCTGTGACTATTCCGTAACTACCAATTTGTACTTCTCAATCCCTTCACCTTTATCACCCAGTCCCCCAACTCTATCTCCATCTGGCAACCATCAATCTGTTCTCTGTATCTTTAAGTATGTTTCTGTTTCATGTGTCCATTTATATTGTTCTTTAAATTCCACCTATAAGTGAAATCATGTGGTATTTGTCTTTCTCTGACTGATATTTTTTCCCACTTACTATAATACCCTCTAGATCCACCGTTTTTTTATGGCTGCGTAGAGATTGGCATCCCTATAGTTCACATTTTAAGGCATTTTACTGTCCTATGGGGATTAGCTCAGAAATATTTTTTAGTGGTGTTACATTTAATGCCTTATGTTTAAGCAAAATTATATATCCTATAAAGATTAAATGGGCTTTTCTTGTCTTCTTCCTCTCAAAAGAACCTATGCTAATTAAAGTTCCTAAATATATTTAGGCAAATGCAGGGGTGGGGTAGGAAAATTGGTAGGGATATGAGTTAATGGCTTTTACTAGATACAAATGAGTGATTAATATATGATGACTTGTAATGGTAGAATCTGTTGTGTATTTAGGCAGACACCCAAGGCAGAGTGGCTGCCAGGTCACCCAGTGTAGACATCATATACTAGTATGTCCAAGCCCTGACCAGAGGAGAGAAAATTACACTACCCAGTGAATCCTCACCTGCAAAGGGATAACCAAGAATTTGGAATGTGGACTTACACAGAAAGACAACAGCTAACATTGTGACGAAAGCATACTCTGGGTAAGAATTTCCAGTGGGGTGTCCTTTCCCCAAATGAAGTCAAATGTGTGTGAAATGAAGAACTGAAAAATAGCTGGAATCCTTTGGGGTTAATAGCACTCTAAGACTGGTGTTGGGAGCTGGTCTAAGTCTGGGATCAGGTGTGGCAAACATCCAAGGTAGAGTAACACATGATGGAATCAGGAATAAATAAATTATTTTAATATTGGAAATCACAAGTGTAAGAGCAGCTAGTCTATAAATTAGAGGTGGCTTAGGGAATAAATGAAAAAAAATCTATATTTATAAGACCCCCTAAAAGCACAAGTACTTAGTAAACAGGATAAAACTTGTAATACAATCCATCCAAGGTTCTTCAGTCAAGGAGCTGCAGATGGGACTCTTGTTGGAAGCATCCAGGGAAATGGACAAGGCTTATGCTTTATTACCATTTGCTGTGCTGCACCCTGAGCACTGTGTGTGTGTGTGTGTGTGTGTGTGTGTGTGTGTGTTTGTTTTTTGCCAGACTCCCTGTATTTTTCTTTATTGTATTGACTATCGTTGCTGTGGGGATTTAAAACATTCTTACTGTGTTTTGAATCATCTACCATATTTATCCAGTGTTACTGAAGATCCTCCCACCTCCATTCACTGACAGGTCACTAAACCTGTATTTTTTAAGTCCTCTCAGTGATCATCATTGCAACCAAGCCACTATTAAGTGCTTGGCTCCGTGGCAAGGATTTTGTATGCAGCACACCATCACACACCTTGGAGAGTGTGATTGTATTTTCTCACTTTGCAGATAATGAGACTAAAGCTCACACATTAATTCACTTGCCTCAGATGACACACCTAAAAAGTGATGAGCCAGCATAAAAAACAAGTCTGGATAACATGTACCCAGACTCTTAAGTATCAGATCTGCATGGCATGAAAATGCAGTGGAGGCGACTCTATTCTAGTCTCCACCTGACCCACAGCCAAAGGAAAGAAGAAAATTTTCTCTCATGTTCCCATGGCTGTGTTTAGATATAAAGGGTCACAGTGGCTCAATTTTTTTTCTTTAATTTTCCCTTTTAAAACTTATTCTAAATTTAGGCATAATGGGAGCTGTGTTACTCTATTTCCTTTTGGATCGAGGGGAAGAATTTACAAATTGTCAGATTTTACAAAGGATGTCTTAGAGAATGCACTCCCAAGCCTTTGACTATAATAGGGCCCTGACTTTTACTTATTGTGCTACATTCAGACCCAAATGGATTGGGGCCTCCCAGTCGCTGGCACTGAGCTTTCAGATCCATCCAAAGTCCTCGGTTCCAGTGCTTGGAAATGGCAGGCCTGAGGGGACAACTGCCTTAAAAACCGCGTGATAGTTATAAAACTGTACCTGCTACACAGTCACCAGACCCAATAAGAAATAGACTTTTCAGCAAACTGACTATAATTTGTACAATCCCCAATTCTCCCCAAACAAGAAATGTATTTGTAGCAAAGAAACCAATTAACACTGTGGTTAACAGTCCTTCTACATTGGGGGAAACCTCAGAGGAATAAAAAGTGAGTCTAGTACAATAATTTGCAAAGCACTTGGCAAATTACTTATTAGTAAGTCCTGCTCGTGTAAGAAAATGCTGTAAACCCAACCCAGGCAATAAATGAAACATTTTCTGTTAAGAAATGCCGACTGGCCAAAATCGGTTTGGCTCAGTGGAGAGAGTGTTGGCCTGTGGACTGAAAGGTCCCAGGTTCGATTCCGGTCAAGGGCATGTATCCTGGTTGCGGGCATATCCCCTGTAGGGGGTGTGCAGGAGGCGGCTGATCGATGTCTCTCTCTCATCAATGTTTCTGGCTCTCTATCCCTCTCCCTTCCTCTCTGTAAAAAATCAATAAAATATATTAAAAAAAAAAAAAGAAATGCCGACTGTTCTCAATGACCCAGCTGGTATTGTATCAGCCCAGAAAATACCCCCAAGTCCCTAAAGCTGGCAGAGATGTGGGAACCTCTTTCCACGTCCAGCGTGGTTCAGGGTTCCCGGTTCAGGGTTCGGGTTCTGAAGGAGGCCGCACGCAAACGAAATGAGAGACTAGAAAATATTAATTTGGCGATATTGGGGGGCCAGGCGGGAGCCTTCCTCTAGTGGAAAGGACTGCCCTTTGCTCTGGCCTTTTTCTCCCTTTTATTAAGGCTTTGGAACACACCCCTAGCCTTTAGGCAGGAAATAACAAAAACAGAAATTAACATGAAACAAACAGATAGAGGTTGCTTCAGCCAACAAATGTTTCAACTAAACAGTGAGTGATTAGCTCTGACCTTTCAGAGCAGTTGAGGTTGACCAGCCTTCTGGCCTTCTGTTTACATCCATTTAGTAAGAACAATGTTTGGTTTCCGACACAGAGACATGCTCTTCTCCAGCTCTGGCAGAGGGGGAGCCTGCCCCACATCCTACAGCAGCGAGGAGGGTCATATTCTTGCCCTGCTAGTCTCTCTAGGACCACCTCACTGCCTGCCATTCATTCTGCTTGCTGAGTATAACCTTAGGTTAGACTTTTTTTTTCAAGTTTCACTTTTCAATATAGTTGACATTCAATATTATATTAGTTTCAGGTGTACAGCATAGTAATTAGACATTTATATAATTTACAAACCGATGCCCCTTTAAGTCTACTACCCACCTGGCACCATACATAGTATAATATTTCTGAGTATATTCCCTATGCTGTACTTCATATTCCTGTGATTATTTTGTAATTGTCAGTATGGACATTATTACTGACATGGTAGGATCTGGGAAAGCAACCCGTCCGTAACCTGAAATATGAGAAAGAAAACTCTCAGGAGCCTCAGCTTTCTGTCCAGTGCACTTCACCAACCTCCTCCTCTCCTCCCCACACCCGTGTACTCTTTCCTGGCTTCCTCCTCTATTTTACTGTAGTGCAAAGACTACGTTCTGAGCTGGAAAGTCTTCAGAAATCCTTCCAAAACCCCGGCCATAGAGAATCTTTACAAGACACAGATGACATAAGATTAAATCTGTGAAAAGTACGGAGCTCTGATACAATACGAGCCTCTGCCAAGCGCTGGGAGAAGGAAGCTCTTCACCTTTCACATCGCTCCTTTCCTGACTCCCAGACGGATAGATAGATGTTCCTGCTTCTCTCTGGCTTTCTTTCCAGGTGTCTTCCTTTTCAGAGCCATGCTCAATTCTGGATTCTTGATGGTTTGTTTCTTTCCCACTGTGCCTCTACTTCTCCGTTGCCTTATTCCACTGTAACTTTCAGTGTCTTCTGCATCATCCTAGATGACTTCAATGTTCATGCTGCTAGACTATGCCATTTATTCATTCATTCATTCATTCATTCATTCATTCATTCATTCATTATATATGGAGTGCCTACTATGGGTTAAGTACTATCTGGTGATGTAATGATGAGCAAAACCACAACTCCTCTTAGCCTAGTTCATGGTTCCTTGATTTTTTTCTTCTCCAATGAATGACCTTCACACCTCTACACCTTATCAGCACCCTTTATGAAGGGTCTTTGCTCAGGACTTATTGTCTTTGAGAATTTGGAATTTCTCTGAGTGAAGTAAAGAAAGAAGGCTGGGGTCACTCACACTGAACGTGCTCTTGGCTCTCATCTCAGCTTCCCTGCAACTCCTGTTTGACTTCTTGTCCTTAGTTCATATCTTAATCTCAACCACATAGACCTTCATTCCAATGATGATCATTAGTCCCCTAGGATTTTCCCAGGACAGTGTTGTTAATTCTCAACTCTAGAAATTTTACATTCTTTTTCTCTGATCCTGACCCCAAATCCCAGAGCCACTACAAAATCATGTAGATTGGGCCTATTTGGAGGCCATGTCACCCAACCTCAGCCACATTATTGGTGCTCTCCACAATTCTCCAGCTTATTGCTAGTTGGCTCTTCTCTTCCCAGCAATGGCTTTGACCTTTCTATCATCCCCCAGCCCAGCCTCACCCAGGAAGCACACTTCATCTTTGTTCGTACACTGCCTCCCTTCACATCCACTTCTCTGTCCACAATCCATACTATTTCTTCCTCACCAAGACTTCCTAATGATTAAGTGTAAACCTTTCCTAAATTCTCTTTTTCAATCCGATACTGTTCACCTTCTTCGTCAAGCCCTCCTTATTGAAACTCTCCCCTTAGCATATGTGATTCCTTCCCATGTTGTTAGCTGCTCTTTACTCCTTATATTATACCAGGAGCCCAGTGCACGAATTCATGCACCTTGAAAGGAACTGTGGGCCATGAGGCTGCAGTGGGCATAAGTGCAGGTCTCGGCCCATCCTCCGTGCCCCTGCCCGGCCCCTCCCACTGCGATCCCAGGTCCCCTGTCTGCTGGAAGCCCCACTGCTGCTGTTCCCATGCACTGACAGCTCCGGCTCTGCTTGCTCCTGCTGGTGGCGCAGAGCAATTGGGACCAGCGTCAGCAGCAGGTATGAGTGGTGGCTGCCAGCCCCAATCGCCCCTTCGGAGCAGGGGGAGGTGGAGAAGCCATATCAGGGGCGATCGAGGCTGGCAGCCGCCACTCACACTGGCTGATAGCGCTGAATGATTGGGACTGGCGCTAGGCACTGGCAGCAGGTGCAAGTGGCAGCTCCAGTGCCAGCTGTGAGTGCAAGCGGGGCTGGCACCGGCAGCAGGTGCAAGCATGGGCAGGATCGTGGCACATGGAAACAAAGAATTCTTAGTAACCACCAGAGGCTTGGCCTGATGACAGCGACTGGCGCCCTGCCTTGGTCTGGTGCTCTCACTCACCTGCTCCACCATCCCGCCATGGCCAACACCTGCCATGTTCTGCACTGTGCTGCCTGCTGCCCACACCCATCATGTTCCACATTGCCCCCTGGTGGTCAATGCACTTCCTAGCCACCAGTTGTTTGGTTGTTCCACCATTTGGTCTATTTGCGTATTAGCCTTTTATTGTATAGGGTGTGTGCCTCACTGTTGAGTCTCTTCTGACCCTGCACTGCTTGATCCCCAGGTGACCTCAACCATTTCTAAGTTCAGATCTTTAGGACCCAAAATCCTAGAGGGAAAAGAAAAGCCATTCCTTGGTATAATAAACACAAGATCTTTTAATCACCTGGTTCCCACCTGTCTGTTCTTTCATGTGCGGTTATCATTAGTTGCCCAACACTCCAGGTAGACGGCATTCCTGTTCCCCAAGGTGCCAGGCTCTCCCACATTCTGCCTGCTACACATCTTCCCCTTCCCATCCCTTGCCTGTAAGATTCCTAGTTAGCACACTAACACTTAGCTCTGAAGTCCTCCCTTCCTTTCTGGTCTAGTTTTTGTTCCCTTCTGTGCCCTTGCGGATACAGTAGTGTGTCACTGTCTAGCCTCATTAGAACACAGGCTCCTTGAGGGTGGGTCTGAAAATTTCTCACTTTTATCACCTTGCATAGTGGCTGGCATCGGATTGGTGCCAACAACTGCTTAACAAATGGAACTACTAAGGCTAACCTTTGGACCCAAATTTCCTACAGCACACCCAATATCTACACTAAGTTGTCATAATCACCTAGTTCAAGGATAAACTAATCATAGAGGATTAGTACAGGTGACTTTTAATTTCTTTTTGTTTTTTTCCTGGACTTTAAAAATCTTTAGTAAGCAAGTATTGTTTTGATTAAGAGAAAATTATCTATAGAAATTATCTATATGGAGTTATGTCATAAAATGGACTTTATTGCCTCTATTTTCACAGATGAGAAAACAGGTGCAGAAAAGTCACAAAACTTGTTCAAGGTCAAATACTACTAGCTGACAAAGGGAGGCCAAGGTGGCTCCAGAACTCTCCGCTTATTATCCTGTCATTTCATAATGGCTGATAATACATCTGCTCTGAAACAGTTCACATTGCTTGGTTTTGTTTGAACCAGCTTTGCTTTTTTTCCCCCAAATAGTTGCTCTTTTTCATTCCTTTAATTGAAAACTTCCAGACCTGGCCTCCTATGGCTGATGACAATGATCTTCACTAAGATCTTACCAAATATACAAATAATTGCCTTTGAGCATAAAGGGCTGATATATGCACAGTGCTGTAAGCTCCTAAGGCTCAATCTATTATGTTTCAATCTACTGGATGATCTTGAAGTTTATCTGGTAGATCTACAAGCTACCAGCATTGCCACATGCAGTTAACTGGCATCACTATCCCATCAAGGTCAGTGAAATAGCTGTTCACTAGGAAAAGGGTGAGAAATCCTGACCTGAGTTCTTTATTTTTTAGACAATTTCCAGTTACATCTTACAGTTCAAGTCCAATAGTCTTAGTTTATTGATCCTTCTTTTATTATATCTCACTAATCACCATAATCGAACCAGATCACCTGTACCAGGAATGACGTAGCAGGTAAGTGGAAAAACAGAGTACAGGGGAGGGTTCTAGAAAACAGTGACCCCTATACTTACATGCAGCAATATTTCCAAGGTATTTTCACACACACGTTTCTTCCAGTAGATCGTTAGCTCAACTTTGTGGTAATAACACAGCATCATCTCCATTTCACAGATGAGGAAAATGGAAGTTCACAGACACTGAGTGACCCAGCAGAGATAAGCATGAATTTGTGTTATAATGTAGGTCTTCTATTCAGGGTTTTCTCCATTTGCACCATGATGTCTTCTGAGACAGTAAGATGCGGTGGACATTTCTATTGAGTCATAGTTTAGGGAATAAAGGGGGCTGGTCATAATTCTGAGAAAGAGACATAAAAATGTCAAGGAGAACAAGTTGCATTTATTTGGCCAAAGAAGAACTGAAGTATTCAAATCTGCATCCTTCATAGACAAACTCTGTTTAGGGGGGTGAGGTGGAAGATGAGAGAGAGAGGATCCCAGGCCAAGTAGATTGCAAAAGTATAAGTCCTCACCTAATGTCATTAAGTCCTGTGACGTCAAGCAAAATGGCATACAATGAACACAATTTTACCAGAGATTAATTGACATAAACTAAAGTTAAGTTCCTATAGCATTGCATCAATCTTATAACAAAGTGATATGGGACAAAATGACGTTGGGGACCCACTGTGATCATTTTGATTTGTTGCTGTGTCAGCTCTCATTCCTCCCCAATGTTATGTCCTTTCACAGTCACCTTTGCATTTCACCTGAAGTTTAGAAATTGGGGATACTTTTGGTTGACTGAATGGCTTCCACCAATAATTGCTGCTGCTATAATTCCTCACATAAAAAAGTTTATACATTTAGATTGGGAATTCCAGGTTTTGCTAATTTGTCTTTCTTAATTTTTAAAGTTCCACATGTCCTTTCTTTTCTGATTTAAAGCAACTCTGTTCTCTTCATGATTCAATATCCCTTTCTCCATGGTAGTGATTTAGTTTAAGTTTGGCAAAGAATCTTTTAAAAAAATCCCTCTAAAGAGTAGTGAATCTTATGGATCATAAAATCTAGTTTGTGAAAAAAGGAAACAACAAATGTTTAATCAAAGTAAGCAATAATGACAGGTTTATTTAAAATTTCCAGTAGAGAAAACCCACTAGTTTTGGAATAAAAGTACTCAATGTACGAGAGCATAGTGAATATAAAAGATGAGCAGAAGAAAATAAAACCAAACATAGTACAAAAAAGTTTTAAAAGTCTAACATGGATTTAAGCGGGGATGTTCTTTAAATCCTCCAAATAGTTAACAGAATTACTAGGTTTGGCAAATAATTCACTTGAGAATTAAAGCCTATTTTTGAACTGTAAACTCCATAAAAACTGTTTATTAAATTCAAGCATTCCATACAATTGGTATTGAAACATTTTTGCAGTCAATTTCAGAATAGCAGGAATTATTCATTTGCTCTCACAATTATATGAATTAACCAGCTGCATAACTGTTTTTTGGAGCAAATGAACTAGAAGATGCCAAAAAAAAAAAAAAAGTAGGATAAAAATCTCTAAAAAAATGAAACACAGCAAAATTCTGATATCAGTTTGTTTCTTTAAAGCAACAAACTGAATTTTTACAGTATATTCTACATATGTAGTTGTCATTTCCCTCACCCCCACCCCTCCAATACTCCTAAAGCCACTAGTCTAATCAATTCTTAGCTTCCAAATATTCTGTACATATATATTTAGCAAAGAGCATATGTCTAACATTATTCTGACAGCAGTATGGTCAGCATACAATTATAGAAAGATTACTATGTATATCATCAAGATTAACCATTACTTAAAAAAAATTACTAAACAAGTATTTTTAAAATATTATGAAAACCCATGAAAAGAAGACTCCACATGGGCTCTAAACCTGATAAAAACACACTTCAGAAAGACTATTAATGCTAAACTTCTGCCGAACTATGACCTTAAAGTGCCAAACACAAAAGAATCTCTTAGGACCGGTTTTCCAATTGATTTGTCCCTGGCTTGGCCATCTCTCCTTTAACTATACACAAAGTCCTACTAAAAGTATGCATTTTAGGTGATTTTTACAACAGAATGTTACAATGTAAACTAAACAGATTCTTGATATCAACAGTATGTTACCAAGGTGTTTGTTTGTTTTTTGATTTCTGAATCCAACAGTTGGTCACAGAGGTCAAGTATTATCGAGGCTCCTTTGTCAGTTGTCAATCGTGTCTGACTCATCCATCCTTCAAGTACATGCAAGGCTCAACAGTTTTCAAGAGGCAGAAGCCTGAGGCCGTTTAAGACACAGATGAAATAGGATTGTGAGGTGAACCCATCTGAGTGAGAACTTTATCCAGCCACTGGAGGGGGCCATGCAGGTGGATCTCAATCCAGCAGGGGGTGCTAGTAACATCCTGGCGGTGGTATTCTGCTCCCCAACCCTAGAAACAATATGTAAGAGGTTATTTAAGTTGCTTAACTCAGAGGTTAAACTGATTAAGTAAAAAGAGCCACATAATCAGACATAAAAATATAGATGCTTTCCACAGGACAAATGCTTGGGTGCACAAATACACACACAATTTGGCAGGCACTTTCAGGGAAGGGGTGTGTTCCCAGCTCCCCAAAGCCCATCCATGGATTCTGGACTAATAAGTCGTGGTCTTGGGGAATAAAAGTTTTAGAAGACATTATAAGGCTGTTTTAATAAAGATAGCGTGTTAAACTTTCATTTTCATTGCCCATTATGATACTAACAGTATTGTAATAGAACTATTAAATTCTCACTTTATTGCCAAAAAAAATATTAAGGAAAAAGATAGCATGTGAGACAGACTGACATTCTGTTTCTTCTTATTCAACCACTGGAGGTCCTCCTACCAACACAGGGCTCTTGAGCTTTTAATCTCTGAGCAAAACTGGCAGGAGCATGTAAGTATCCAAAAGCTATCAATGAAACCTAATCGTTGCCTTGAATGTATGGATTTTCATTTTCATTTGTACAGAAAGGGATCTTGCCACCAGATATCTTCAGGATTATTGCATCAGGACACTAAGGCTGCAAAGAAGAAAGTCACTATATAGAAGGGAAAAGTAAATTTGCTATTGCAAAGGTGAGTAAATCACTGGGGTGGTGGCCAACAGAATATGACATTCTGATAAACCCTGGTTTCCTGAGGAATATCAGAATAATTGGGTTCTATTTTTGAAGATTGGATCAGATCTTACTTATCTTCTATTTCAAACATATAGCGAGTAATTGGCACAAAGCAAAAGTTCTAGAGAAATACCTGTTCACCTGAGCGGACTTGGATTTTTCAGATATGGGGGGTTTACTATGCAAATAATTTATAAAATATATGTTTTGTGTTCAAGTCCAAAACTGATCACCTTAGAAATAGTACAAGACTGGCTAGTGATATTAGCAAAATGATCTATATAATTCCCCTAAGATGCTAAGTGTGAGAGGGCAAAGTATGCTGACCTTATGATGATAAAGAACAAGGTAGTGAACATTTTTTTATTGCTAATATATAAGCAGCTGCCCTTTATTATGTCAGCAGGAGTTTTAAAACAAGATTTATCCTTAACTTTCCAAATCCAGATTCCCAATTATGTCCATTATACTTGTATAACTCTCCATTCCAGCACTTACCACATTATAATTAAACATACACGAGGGCATAAACATCTTGAAGCTAGAGACTTTAGGTACTTTTCCATCTCTGTGTTAATTCTTTAGGAAAGTGTTCAAAGTATTTGCTAGATGAATAAATTCTAATATGTTTTTAAGGCATATCCTTGTGTGATAACACTTTTTATTAGTTAAAGGTTGTTTTGACATGTGTAAAGGTAAATAATTAAAAATGTGTAAAAGTAAAATCATTAAATTGATTGGGTAATCAACATAAAATGAGTTTAGGGGAAAAGTCAATTGGGCAAGAGAGTCATAAATTCTTGTAGAGTGGTCCTTCAGTAATAACACTCATCCAGGGACCTCAGCAATGACTGCCACAAAGCCTGACTCCATGCACCTATTTTAAAGATGAGGACCATGAAGATCAGAAAAAAAAAAAATCCTTATGCCTGAACCACATCGTTAAAATGGCAGACTGAGCTAGAATGTGGATCACCTCCTCTCGAGAGGGATTCTTTCCTCCATATCAACAAAAAGAGCAAATGAAAAGCATTGCCCTCATTTTAAAATTCACTTTAGCCAAAATGCGAAGTCAAAAATTAAATATTAATGTTAACAGTTGACAAGGAATGTCTTTGTAGTCGCATAGGTTCAAAACGTATAGGTAAACTTCTTCAAAAGGCAAAGAAAAACAAACCGCTTTTAATACTAAAAAGGCACCAGACTCCGCAATGAAGTGCTGTGGAATTATATTTCGAGAAAAACAACACCAAGAGAACACACTGAAAGTCTGCTGATATAACTCAAAGAAGTAGGAAAAAAGATATTTGAGGAAGGATATCTGTGATCCTCAAGATGATTAACACAGTCAGGTTCGCAAATTGCCCTCTGTAATAAACACATTACAGAACAGGTTTAACAACAAGTTAGATGAGCTTCTGAAGAGAGGACATAAAAGGTGGTTGCCTCACCCAAATATATAATTAATTTTGTTTCTCAAGGTAACAGAGGATAAAAATTTATCTTTGAGAATTCAGCTACAAGGCAGTCAGTCACTAGAATAAGTTACTGACTTATGAAATTGAATCAGATACTTAAATGTTTTACATTTCAATGGTATCTGAAAAATTTTTTATTTCTCAGAGGTAAAAGAGGAGTCAGCAGAGAGATCAATTATTGTGAGCAATATCCTAACCTTCTCCCTCCTCCTACCTTACAATACTGTCTTAGAGCCAAGGCATCTATTTATCTTTGAGCAATGGCCTTATTAACTTTTGAATTAAAAGAAAATTCATAGGGTTTACTGGAATCACTAAAAAACTGACCAACTGAAAATAAATCTCAGTGTGATGAACTTTTATTTTTACAAAAACACTGCTTGCTTATTGCTGAAACAAGAGCAAGGGTTGTTACCATCATAAAACACATAGAATGAAAAGGGGTGTGTTGATTGAATTGATCTTATAAGACAACCAAGCTTATAAACTATGTGTATTAAGTATTATACCTAACATATTAATGGTATTATGATAGCTAAAATAGTGCTATTCAAATAAGGAAAAGGTGTAAAACCTGTTACTATTGACATGCAACACACACACACTTGTATAATCCAATGATACAGTAAGTTGTCACTTAATGTTCTATGACTTTAAGTGGAATGACCGATTTTTTCATAGGGTAATTGATATAAACAAGAGCTAAGTTTCGATGGTGTCTTGTCAATACCATTATTATGTTGAATGAAACAACATTATTTGAGGACCTGCTGTACTCTCCTAATAACTGACATCCTTGTTTAAGTTTAAAAATGCTAAGATAACAAGTTGAGTTCTGTGGACATGAATGGAGAAGAGACAGATTGATATACTGGGAGAAAGCATAGCACAGGTGTGTTAGACCCCCCCACCGGGAGGCATCAGAGCTCTCTCACCTTCACAAAGCTCATGCGTATAGTACACATTTTTGTGAGCTCATAGACGGTCTCGAAGCCATGGTTCACAGACTGTGCCAATAACTGAGCAAATTCCTGGTTATTAAAAATTTTCAAACTGCACCCACTCGGGATCTTGCACACAGTAGTGGGATGAAATCCGTGATGGTAGTTGCAGTTCCGACTTTGCACAAAGATGCTACTGTCGCTGAGGCATTCGGCATACACCTCCCCTCCAACATAGTAAAGGTGGACTCCTGTGGGAAGACAAAGCACGGAGTCAGTTGTTACAGCTGAAAAGCACGTGAATTTATGCAACGTATGAATGTAGGTGGATGTGAACTTTGGCTAATTAGATCAATAGATATTCTCCAAGTCTTGCACAACTGATAGAATCTTAGTTAACTGTATTAGTCAATATAGTGCCCATATGTCAACATGCACGTCTAGGTTTCTAAGAAATAATATAACGAAGTCTCTTAAAACTCAGTAACAGGGTGCAGCAATTTCATTCTAATAAGTGTTTAATGCCCTGTTTGGCCAGGGGTTGAAAGCACATTCCCGCTTTAAAAATACAGCACAATAAAACTGGACTTCATTATGGGATCCTGCACAGATTCACCACACCAGCTTGTTAGCATTTATTTTGCAGCTGAACTGTTTGAAAATGTTTAGGGTAGGAGAAGGGAGGATCGAGATGTAAAAGCACTAGGAAACCACAGGTGGAGGAAGTATGGCTGAGAGCTGTAAGATGTAAGGTCCCGGAAAAAAAACACACACACTAGAAAAATAATCCAAACTGTGTGGAATCTGATCTCATTGAACTACCATCTGCTCCAAACCTTTTCCTGTGAGATCCAGAGTGCCAGGAGTGTAGGAAATTGATCTTACCCAGCCTCTAAAAAGAGGAAAGGGGGAAAAACCATCTGACGAAGCTCCACACCAGTTACGGAGACTATTACCGGCCACCCAGAGAACAGAGTCCCATTTCACGTGGCTTTAAGTGATCTAGTTACCTTGCAGGTAACTTTTGCAAGGTTTAGTCAATGCCAAAACTACTGTCTCATAGGAAATGCTATGCGTTGTATGTACATGTGTACACAATGGCTAAGACTTCTTGAAACAATTCAATAGTAGCTGGAGCAAAAGCCCATTTTTCTGTCTGATGCAGAGAAAATTGCGATTCTCCCATTACTGGACCACTGTGTTCACACTAATTTTCTGCTATTATAAGAATGCTATGATAAATGTCTCTGGATCATTTTTTATAATATCCTTAGGAGAGAATCCCAGAAGTTAAATCATTGGATTGAACACTTTAGATTCACTTTGCCAAGTGAGTTTCCAGAATGCCTCCATCAATTTATACCCTGCTCACCAGCAGTGTATGGTACCTTTCTCGTCTCACCCGTGCCAGTACTGAGTCAGAGTTTAAAACACAAACAAAACTGCCCTCATTAAGATCTGAAAAACAATATTGTTTTAATTTGCACGTGAGGCTGATATGATGACTTCATATGTTTATTAGCCACTTGTGTTTCTCTTATGAATTTACTGTTCATATTTCTCATCTATTTATCTTGCCAGGGCCCTAGTATTTTTATTTTTTATGAACTGCACATATAATTTAATTGTTTCCCCATTAGCCTTTGCCTTTTAATTTTTTCTATTGTTTTTTTTAACCTACGAAAGTTTGAAGTCTTTAAGTAGTCAAACATCTTGTGTTCTTTTCTGTTGCTTTATATGCTTAGAAAATTTCTCTCTCTCTGATCAAATACATTTTTTCCTAACTTTTTAATAGTCTGCCTTTTAAAAAAAAAAAGTTCAGCGCATTAATCTATTTGCATATATGAAATGAGGTCAGGGTTTCTCTCTCCAGCCTCACCCCAAAGCAGGGTAACTGCAGGCCCATTAGAAGAATACTCTACTGATCTTAACATACATTAAATTTTAAAATACTGTGTAGTCTGAGGTTAATTTATTCCACTGTTTTGTCTACATACTGATTTAATTGTAGTTTCATAATGTTTTTTTAACCCTAACATCAAGTATATTTTCTTTACTTTCACTAAAAAAATAGCTATTTTCACGTGTTTATAATATTCAGAAAACATTTTTCAACTTTTAAAAAATATTACATTGTGATTCTGAAATAGATTGTTTTAAAGTATAAATTAAATTAGGAAGAATGAATATCCTCAAAATATTTTCACAATATTAGGCCTTTTCTTTAAGGAATACAGAATGCCTTTTTATTTATTCAAATTTTCTTTTTCTTGAAATAACATTTGATTTTCTTAACATAAATCTCATATATTACTGGTTCAGATTATTCCAAAAAATGTTTTCTGTTGCTATTGGGAATGTCATTTTATCCTCTAGTGTATTTTCTAACTGACTATTGCCAGATTAAAGGAAACTGACATATATTTTCAAAAACAGATTTATTGGAAGTTTCTAGATAAACAATCATATCATTTGAATTGACACAATGACCATAAGTAATACTGACATTTGGGCGAAGGAGGAAAGGCACTCATAAACTTGTGGTTCAAGTGGAGATTAATAAAAGCTTACTGGAAAGTAATTTAGCAAAGTAAATCGAGTTTATAACCTATTAATTTCACTTCAAGAATTTATATCCCCCAAATCTATCCTAAGAATATCAGCAATCAATTAATCAATCAATCATATCATCTGCAAATAATGATCATTTTGGCTTATTGCCATGATCTGTAATTCCACAATAGTCAAGGCATCTGGAACAATTTTAAATAACAGCATTCCCAGAATTCTCATTTTCTTCCTAATTTTTAATAGGAATGTCCCAGAGTACAATGGCTTTTTACTACTTTGGGGCAATGGCCAACTTTAGAACATAATGAAAACTATGTCCCTCTAACCCAAATATATGCAAAATTGTGTTTATCTACAATCTCAGGGATTTACAGACCATAGAAAGGTATTTGTATGCTAAATTCTAGCATTTCTACATGTGCAGTTTAGGGTTCTCCTTCCCCCTTAATCAGATTAAGGAATTATCTATCAATCCCTGCTTTGAGTGTTTTTTTAGTATTGAATGTTAAACTTTATCTCAAATGTTTTTTAAGCATCTATTAAGTAACCCTTTATTTTTTTTTACGGAGAGGAAGGGAGAAGGATAGAGAGTTAGAAACATCGATGAGAGAGAGACATCGATCAGCTGCCTCTTGCACACCCCCTACTGAGGTTGTGCCCGCAACCAAGGTATATGCCCTTGACCGGAATCGAACCTGGGACCTTTCAGTCCACAAACAGACGCTCTATCCACTGAGCCAAACCGGTTTCGGCAACCCTTTAGTTTTATCCACTGTTCTAAATTTCATAGGTCATTTCAAAACAAAACTTTTACTCTGGAAATAATTTCAAATGTACGGAAATAAAAAAAACAGATCAAAGAACAGCCATATAGCCATCATCCAGATTTATCTATTGTGACAATTTACTCCACATGCTTTATCATCTGTATGTCCCTCCATTCTATTCTTCTATACATATCTACTCATACATACATGCATACATACACACACATACATATATATATTCTAGCAAAGGACTGTTTTAGATCGATATTTACACTGAGTAGGGCAAAAGTAGGTTTACGGTTATGAGTACCCAAGTTAATTCTTGTATTATTGTTTTTAATTGTTGTTGTACTTAATTGTATTACCATGGTAAATCTACTTTTGCTGCACTGTGTGTGTGTGTGTGTGTGTGTGTGTGTGTGTGTGAGAAAGAGAGAGAGAGAAAGAGAGAAAGAAAGGGGGGGAAGGGAGAGAGAGAGAGAGAGAGATGTGTGTGTGTAAATAAAATTTCTTCCGGAGCCATTGAT
Organism: Lasiurus cinereus; assembly: GCA_011751065.1. Lineage (NCBI taxonomy): Eukaryota > Metazoa > Chordata > Mammalia > Chiroptera > Vespertilionidae > Lasiurus > Lasiurus cinereus. Next base: position 25,846,397 of record JAAGEH010000293.1, on the reverse strand, counting down.
TTCATCATGGCCCTTTACTCCTAAATATTTAAGTGTGCATTTCCCAAGCCTAGGGATATTCTCCTACACAGGCACAATACTTAGCAATGCCAGCACATTTAACACTGACATACAACTTTAATCTACCACTCATACTCTAATTTTGCCTGTTGATCCCTATAATGTCCTTTATAATATGTTTTCCCTGGATGATACAGGATCACATCCAGGGTCAGTTTATAACATCGAGCTATCATGTGCCCCTTTAACCTATTTTAATTTGGAACATTCTCACACCTTTGTCTTTTGACATTGGTATTTTGGGAGAATACAGTCTCTCCTTACCCTTTTTAACAGGAGGCTCCTTATTTGGGATTTGTCTGACGTTTCCTGATTATTAGATGCAGATTTGCATTCTCAGCTGGAACTCTGCATAGGTAAGGTTTCCTTCTCAGGGTTATCACATCTGGAGGTATATGACACCCATCTGTCTCTCACTGGTGATGATCATTCTGATCTCCCAGTCAAGATGTTGTCCAATACCTCCACTGTGTAATCACTGGTCTTTATTCTCCCTCAAAATGAATGGACTATCTGTGAGGAGACACTTTAAGACCATGCACATATCCTGATTCTCATTTTAAAAATTCTCTCTATCTTTAGGATCCATGGATGATTATTGCCTGATGGCTACCAACTCTAGCACTCAGTCTACATTTACCAGTCAGCCTTTCCCATTCATTTATCGATTCATTACTGACATGGATTTCTGGATTACTATTGCTTTTCAGTGGATTCAAACTCATTACTGTGCTTATTTTGGTGCTCAAATTATCCTAGAGTTGGCTCCTGTGACATGTGCCCATCATCTTCATAAACATTTCTTCACTTTCTGACACTCCAGGCTCACTTGATGCCTGTCTGCCCCAGCCTGGGAGTCAGGCCTATTTCCAAGGAGCGTTGGTTCCTCCGAGTGGGAAATGGTGTTAGAGGTGTCTCACTAAATATATTTATTGCTCCTGGGCATTTTTACCTCTTGGTCCTTTCAGCAGACAGGTTAGAAACTATCTGCATGTACAGATGCACACATACACGAGATCATAAACATGCATGAACACTTATATACACACAGAACAAAAATCATGATTTCACACTGATACTTCCACAGGGTTCATTTCTTTGCCGTCTAGTGAAATCCCAGACTCTCAACATCACACATTCAGTATTAATCTTATAATCGAATCTGAAAGTGTCAGAACTGTTTCATTCATACCGCTGCTAAATAATCAAGCCTACTACAAACAGTTCAGGGTTTGCTTACAATCACGCTACCTTACCTGGCCCAGACTGAGGATATATAGCTAGGTACTATATATTCATAAGTTGTTTGGGATTATTTCATTCTTTTTATTTCTTCAGTGAGTTATGGTATTCGTCTGAAATACATTAGGTTTACTTATTTTAATTTGCTTTCCATTTCAGGTGGTAAGTAATTTTTTAATAGCGATCCTCTTCTGCAGCAAAACACAATAGACCAGTGCTCCCAAACAGCAAATCACAATTTCTGCTAATGACGACTAATTATCGTGCGTTGGTCGGCCACAGAAACCGCTGACTGGAAGGTGGACTTCCTGGTAATGCGCATTGGGAAAGTATTTACAAACTGAAGCGAGTACACACTATCTGCCATTGCTACGCTAGTTTTGCTACAGGAAAGACTAAGGGGCTCTGGGGGGACAGGAACACAACAGACAAAAGAGGTTAAAGTGGAAACTCACCTTTTCCAATGTGCCGCCTCGTGTTTTCAATAGTGGAATTCCGATTAACGTTGGAGAGCAGCCCAAGGCAGAAACGGTTCTTATTGTTGGAAGGATCGGTGAAACCGTCCACCAGCACACTGGTGGAGGAGGCATGGAACGCTTCTCCCACGCGGTTATTGAGCTCATAGTAGACAATAGAGCACCAGTGTTTTGGCTCCTCATAAGCAACTGCCTGAACATCTGTAAGAAAGAAAAGCTCATAGTCAACCACAGTGAGTGCCCTGGGCTCTCAAAAACTGAAACTGTGTTGTAACATTGGCTCAGGACCATGGAATGAAGATATGGAGGAGCAACTGCAATTTTAGGGTATGAGTTGTATCTATGATGTCTTAGTATTCCTCACTAAGTGCAACTTTGTCCTTTCACTGGAAAATAATTTTCTCTAATTACTGTTGGATAACCAAAATGCCAGCTAGGCAAGCATACCCACAGTGAGTGCGGAACACTCAAAATATGCCCTGTAATATGCCAAAATGGAAATTACCCCCATTACAGACCCTGGCTCACCATCTAAAGAAAGGCAACAAGTGGCAAGTGAGCTGAAAAAAAAACAGGGGGAAGAGAACAATGGAGGACGGGAAATATGCCAAAGGTGCTGGCACGAGAAGGAATTACTTTCAACCAAGCCTTAGCATGCCGATGATTTTTCAGAGCAATGGAAATCAGTTTCTAATTATTGATAAGAAGTTCCTTTACTTCACATTAAGTTGCCAATAACCATCACAGCTACAGCTCTGCTCCAGTCCTCAAACTCAGGAAGAAATCGTGCCAGCTGGCCAACTTGCACAGAATGAATCATATCTCTCTCATCCAGATTTCATGCTAACTTCCTTATATTTGCTTTAAGTCATGCAGAGCAGGTGTGTTTTGTCTCTCCATTCCCAGAATGGGCCAACAATGGAAATTACCCAACTTTACTGACAGGATGCAGCTTGTTAAGTCAAATCTCTTAAGACTAACAAATCTCCAAACAGAACATGCTTCTAAATATTTGCAACTAGAAGGTTCTAAAGATAAGTTCCTTCTGTAGTAAAACCTCTTATACCACTGTGTTACAGATTCCAGGAATACAAACCATATATAGCCAGCATGCCAGTACATAATGATCTGAGGCTTATGGTCTTGAATATATAATCATAAAAAAAGGAAAGAAAATCCAAATTGGAGGCAAGTGCTTCTGTGTTCTTAACATCAACCTCCATAATATTAAAATGCACTCTACTTTATAAATTGGTACAGAAAACAAGGAAAATGATCATTAAGAAACTACTCAGCCACAGAAAAGAAGAAATACTGCCATTTGTGACAACATGGATGCACCTTGAGAATATCATGCTAAAGCAAAATAAGTCAGACAAAAAAAGTTAAGAACCATTTGACTTCACTCTTGTGTGAAATAAAACTGAAAGCAACAAATAAACAAACAAAAAAACTAACAAAAACTCATAGACACAGACAACAATACACTTGAAATCTGTGTAATTTTATTAACCAATGTCACCCCAATAAATCTAGTAAAAAAAGAAAAGAAAACCACACAAACACTAACTGCTTTATACACTGAAGCAGGTGAGCCGAAAATATAAACCATCTTCCATGTTTGCTAAACAACTATCCCTTGTCAATTTGCTATATTTCTAAGAGCAAAATTCTAGTGATTTACAAGCATCAAATCTTAAATAGGGCTGCAACATCATTAACAGAAGGCTTTATCAACTATCAGTGTTGGTCAAAATACATTCATCTAAGTTGGAAGTTGACGATTTCTTTTTTCCTGTAAAAGGCCAGAAAAGTTTTGTCAGCCATGTGATCTCTATGGCAACTACTCAATAGTACCCTATTAGTGCAACAGCAGCAACAGATAATATGAAATGAATAAACAGTGTATCCTAATAAAACTTTATATATAAAAACAGGGAAATGTCTGAATTAACCTGTAGACTGTAGTGTGCTGATCCCTGCTCTAGGAAAACCACTCCAAATTAAGTAACAACAAAAAGGCCAACATTCTTTCCTCATGAAAATATTAACTATAAACTTATCCTAATGAGGAAAATGTATAAATCTTTTAAAGGAAAAAATTTTAAAACAATTTAAAGGTCAATTTTCTGAAATCAGAAATTTGAGACTTAACAATAATATTTACAGGTCAGCATGCTCATAACTGTAGATGCCACCCTTTGCTGCAATCCTATTCTCCAAATAAAAATCCCAAAGATGTGTGAGACAGGAGTTCTTTTCTCTAACCAATAAAATTGACTCATAATCATATGTTTGAGAGGATGTTCTAGAGATTATCAGAGCCAACAAAAAAGGTGTACTTTCCAGCTTATCACACTGCATATCTAAAAAAGGTTGAGTTCATCATCAAATTTTAAGAACTTCAAAAATACAAATAAGTCTGATAAAGTATGAGGTATCCTCAATTTTAATAAAAAAGTTGATGGGAATGACTAAGACATATCTAGTCACTGAACTGCATTTCAACTCCAATTTATGTAAAGTCTGCACAAATTCAATGACCCAGGTCATGTGCCGAGTGCACCTTGCAGCACTGTCCTCCCTGAGAAGTTGTGAAAACAGCTTTACTCAACAGCGTGGCCGTGACTTCTTACTGATGCTCAGAGATTTTCCCAACACTCATTTACCTGGGCTCCCTGCTCCCTTAAGCCACTCGACTTGGCACTGCAGCCCTGGAGGAAGGATGGTGTTCTCCCTTCTGTCATGGCCAAGGAGTATGCAGAGCTGCAAACAGACTCGCCCTCTACTTGAGAGGGAAAGAACTTTCGTTCTGCTTAGAGCTCTTCCGGGTAAGGACAGGAAAGACATGTGCCCCAACTCCTTTTAGCAGCGAAGTTAGAAACAAACACAAACAGCAAGCAAGAAACAAGTGTATTGGTTTGTGCCAGCTGCCCCTGTGCACAGAAGAGGGCTGGAAAATAGGTTCGGCTGATCACTATCTACCCTAACTACAAGAAAACTTTTTTTCCAAAGCTTTGTGACATGAACTTATAACTTTGGAAATCACCCGTGGAAATTCGACTTCAGTATTGTTATGGTCATCATTTCTCAATGCCCCTTTGTCCTTTGCTTAAAAATATTCTTTTTTCACCAATTCAGAATTACTAAGTATGGAAGCTCTAAACAGGTGACTGCTCAATTACACGTAGGACTTCATTAGTTAAATCAGTGTGTTTGTTCTTCACAGAAAAGACTTATCTGTAACCCAAGGAATTGTTTCTACAGAGCTGCTTATTGTGCTGTATCTTCTTCAAATAGCTATCTTTTTAAAGACTTGTGCAGTTTTGTGAGAGAAAGCCACATTTGGGCAGATAAACATGAGACCTTCAAAAGGGAATCAGTGGCAATTCACTTACCTCCTCTGTTGATTTCGGGGGGCAGTGAAGGCGCCATCATGTTTGTGTCCATTGGCTGAGAGCCATCCTGGGTCATGGGGTCTTCAGGAGGCAGGTAAGCAGGTGGGGGCGTATCAGCTACAAAATAAATAAATAAAAAAAAATAAAAATAAACCAAAAACACGATTTTTAAATCTTTAATAAACACACACTTAAAACATATATATCCTCTTCTGTCCTGAAATGTGTAGGAGATTAAGTTGCTGTTTCCACCTCCCTTTCTGAAGATTGGAGGCTCCAGACACTGGAATGCTGTGCACTTTCTGAAGATTACTACCATCTCATGATCTTACACAATTTTAGTCAAAACTCAGGGGGAGGAAAAGCACTAAGGGCCAGTTCCAGAAGTGGTCTACCAGTCCGGGATGGTGCCTTTGTAACACAATCGGACGAGCATTATACCACCTTGGGTACAGCCCATGCTGAGAGGACCTCCGCATTCCCCTCGCACTGGTGGATGGAAAACCGCTGAAAGCTCCAGAGGACTTCTCAATGAAAGGGGCTTCAGGCTTTCCTACAGGAAACCTGTAGGCTCTTCGGAATCACCACTGAGTTTCATTACTCAACTTCCAGACTTAAACTTACTTTTTCAAGACTTTGGGCGACCTGTCAGGACTACTTTTCTCCCCACCCTCTTCAATAATCACTAATTTTAAAATCCCTAACAGTGGAAGAGGAAAAAAAATCACAGCTATCTTTTATTTCAGAATTTACATACATGTTTCTTCTGGAAAGTCATAGCCAATTGGCAAATAAGAGGCAACAAACAATACTGATTTCGGAAACAAAGACCCTAACACAGGTGTTCTGTATTTTAAAATAAAATAAAGAGCATGGTTTCCCCCCAAACAAGTTACTCCCCGGCTAGCGTGAGCCCATGGGGCACAGAGGGCAGAGCAGGGAACTAAGTCTCGCCCTAGGGGAACACGCTAACTTAGGTAAGTCCCCTTGACCACCTGGGCAACCATCAAACGCAAGTACTAATTGGGCTCCACTAGAATTGCGCAGCGATTTCCAAGAGTGACTGCTCAAGATTGAATCACAGCCTAGTGGCTTCCCATGGTCCAGCTGTTACCGAACAAGGTCTCGGAGCACAAAGACGGGGCTGTGGGGACCTTATCCGGCTGCCTTTTTCACCCTTCTCCAGCTTCTTGTAAACCGGCTTCTTCCCTGCACCTGGAACACTGACTTGGTTTTACTTCCACTCAGGAAGGAAGACAAAGAGCCTCCTCCAAGACCAAAGACAACACATTTCTTTAAATATGCAGGTGAAAACAGCCATGGGCAACCTATGGCATCAGCACCACCGAGAGAGACCAGATACCACTGGTGGTGCCCACCGATACCACAAGTCCCTCCTCCCACCTGCTCTTCTTCATATTTCCTGTCCTGGGCCTGAGGCCTTAGTCCCTGGGGGAAGAAGTGTACATTCAAGCAATTATCTTCAGGTTTTTCACCCTTGGGCCCACCCCAGTTTGCCACTGCTCAAAAGCCTTTTGAAGTTATCTCCTCCCTGTTATCCCGTTCATCACACAGAAAGAGTCTGAAAGGAAGTGGATAGGAAGTCACCAGAGGATATTAGCTTGATTTTTAAACTAGTCAACCTCCCACCCTCATCTGAAACAGTTCTGGATTGAAAAACAAAAAAACAATGCAAAGTAACCAGGCTTAAAATAAAAGAAAGCAATAGGTATATAAACTAAAGATAGCAATATCAAGTGTGGACACTTCAATTTTTGAGGACATGCCCGCATTGATGTCAAATTCAAATTTACTTAAAAAAAATTTCAGTGGCCCAATGAACATGCTTGCCCACTCGTTCATAGAGGTCAAGTAAACAGTGCGAAGTATATCTTTATTTAGACTGTGTTTCTTGAGGTCCACTGGCAAGAAATTTGTTACTAAATCACTTTTGTTCTCGGAGGTGCTGGCTTATTAACCTATTAACTTGACAAACAAAATGTCCTAATTAATCATTTATTCTGATAAATATTACACCATCAGTTAAGTCTGAATAAGGAGGATAATTGTTTTCTGTCTTTGCTAAGTTAAACAAGCAGATGGTTTCCAGTACATCTGTTGCAATTCCTTTGTTGTTAAAGTATATGTTTCTTGGGATTACATCACCCCTTAAATGAATTTAATTAAGAAGGGGACTGTGATCCCTCAGGAAATATCTTTTCTGAGGTTGCACCTCTGGCAGGGGGTTTTTTATTCCATGTATGAAATAACGCTGATGGAGGCTGTGTTTCTCCTAAAGCAAATGTGTGCAACACACTATTTTTCTCTCTCTCTTTTTTTAATCAAGAGCAAAGAATGTTAACAATGATGCCACTCCCAGAAAGATGCAGCTGTTTCGAAGCCCTTCAGAATAAAAACAAAACTTATTGGAGCATCTGTACCTGGAGAATAAAACAAGGCATGTGCCTATTACTTAGCTACGAGGTCTTCTTTCAACCAGTGGAGTCCTGAGCCCTGGAGCACAGGGCCGTGTACCAGAACGGACACACTCTCCCTGCAGGCACACCAGCTTCTTCCCACACCATAACAACCTGGGAACTGACCACAGGATAGCCCCCAACAGTCCAACTTACCTGGCATCTGGAAAGGGCTTCCTGGGTCAGAGCTGGTGGGAGAATGAGGGTAGGTGCTACTGCTGCTTCCGGGAGAGTTGGGGTAGCTGCTGTTGGGGGAGTGAGGGAACGGATGGCTGTTGGGTTGCTGGAAAGAATCCGGAAAAGTGGCGTTGAGTGGCATATGAGGCTCATTTTGTCCTAAGTTGCGGAACTGAGCTAAGAGGCTGTGCTGAGGGTTATATTCACTGTGTCTTGGGACCAGCACTGGAGGAAGAACTGGAAAAACAAAAGAAAAAGACAAAAATGAGAATGATGGAAATCTATAACATCCCAATAAAGTCGCAGCATAACCTGTACGTAACAAATTATCTGAACCCTGCCCTGCTGCCAATTCAAAAGAGCCATCCAAATGAAAAGCCATTTTTCATTCAGGAACAAATGCAGTGAAAAAAATACCGTCCCTTTAGAGTCACTGGAGACTTATGCTGAAGATGAGTGGCAGAGACAGACTGTCCAGGGAAAGTCTGCAAAATACATCCATGTAGCTTAACAAGTTATGGCTCTCCCACTCTCAACGGTTTCATTTACTAAACACCAAAGCACAATTAAGAGCATACATATGTCATCATTGACGAGTCCACTCAATATCCCTGGCTAATCAGACTTGACATTTAAGAGTTAATAATACCTATTAATGATATGAATTATTCACCATACATGTTTTAAATGGACCCAACTCACTTTAAACCAAAAGGAAGTGAATAAAGGTGAGAGGGTAAATACAGTGAACAGTATAAATCCAAATGCCAATGAAGACAGTTAACTGGACAAAATAGGATATTTTATGGGACAGACTTTAAGTTGTGTCCTCCTACTCATATAGTCACATGCCGCTTAATAACAGGGAACACTGTAATGGCATGTGCATAAATATGACTGGAAGCCCAATAGGCTTGTTTACACCAGCATCATTACAAACGTGAGGAATGTGTTTTGCTACCACATCACAACCACCATGATGTCACTAGGCGACAGGAAGTTTTCATCTCCATTATAATCTTACACTAGAGGCCTGGTACACGAAATTTATGCACTCTGGGGACATGGGGAGGGGGAGGGTGTCCCTCAGTCTGGCCTGCGCCCTCTCGCAGTCTGGGAGCCCTTGGGGGATGCTGGACATCCTTAGCACTGCTGCGGAGGTGGGAGGTTCCGCCAACGCTGCTGCTCTCACCAGCCATGAGCCCAGCTGAGCAGCACTCCCCCTGTGGGAGTGCACTGACCATTAGGGGGCAGCTCCTGTGTTGAGTGTCTGCCCCTGGTAGTGTGTATCATAACGACCAGTTGTTCCACCATTTGGTTGATGTGCGTATTAGCCTTTCATTATTTAGGATATGTGTGGCCTGTCATTAATCAAACGTGTTCTGCGGTACCTGACTGTACCTTAGGAACATCTTTTCTCTAAGGATCTTAATGTATTTTCCCACTTATCCTATTCACTACCTGGTAGGTTAAAAAAAAAACACACAAAAACATTTTATACAATCCACATTTTGCTAAGTGAATACGTAAGGCCAAAATGTTTATGCCAGTAGAGAAGGAAAGAAAACAAGCCATGCCTCAAAACTCTGTGTGTGAGGAGCCTAAGGAGTTAATAATTAGCAGCAGAGCCCCTACAAGTGCAACCAGAGTCCAGGGGAAGGGCTGGTGAACAGAGCCCTCACCAGGGTTAGAGCCTAGCTTCCTGCCAGGGTCACCAGATGGCTCTCCCCAGTAACAAAGGCCCTTGGAATCCCTGCTGCTCCGTGGCCTTGGCTAGAAAGACAAAAACAACCCATTTGGTAAACTGCATGGGAGGAGAGAGGAAGACATTTAAAATCTGTTATTGTTGCTGGGAGTTAGGATTCAGAATTTATTTTCCCAATGAAACAATACTTATAGGCTTTAGAAATTAAGTAGATTTTTGAGGGCTTTTCAGGGAATTTATCCATAATTTCTAACATTTCTGGGGGGTGGGGGAGGAGGAGGAGGAGAAAGTGCTCTTAATGCTTGGATCATCACTTATTCATGAGCTGAAAAACGTTAAAAGTTTCTCAAACGATGCATCTTAAATTTTACATAATCCTGTAGCAATGTGATTTCCCTTAGAAACAAACCTTGTTAATATAATAAATAAATGTATTTTCTTTTAAGACAGTGATGGAATCTGCCTAAACCAAGTCATTAAAAAAATAATTCCTCCTTCTGCTTTTCAATAGCCACCTGAAATATAATCTACTTTGTTTTGTTGAACAAAAAAATTTCCGATAGTCTTAAAGGCTCCCCCTACACCAAAAGAAATCTATATTCCAAAATAAACTCATGCTATGAAATAGTCCACTGCCTTATGCAATGAAACATTCTCTTTTTCTTTTAGCTGCTGCAGCCTAAGTTACCACTTTACAACTTGCCTTGTTTGGTCATCTAGCTATTGCCTCATTTCTGATTGGTACACCTTTAAAATGGGGCAAATATTGGCCTCTGTACCCCTCCCCTACGAAGGTAGTACCAGATAACATGAATCAATTCTCCATCTTAACCCCTCAGAGGACCTCTAACCCCCAACACACACACACACACACACACACACACACACACACACACACACACACACACACCTGCACTCCGAGCTGATAGTCTGCACAGTGTTCCGGTAACTCTGATGTGTGGTGTGCAGTGGTCTGGCTCTCAGGCACAGTGCTATCCTTGGTGGACATTACAGGTGAGACTGACCAGCTTTTGCTAAAGACCTGGGAGAAGTGAGCCACCAGCTACAGCAAATCAGCATCCTATAGATGAACTTGACAAGAAAAGTAATGTTTTCCTCACCTCTGACTGTTCAGATGATTTTGCCACTGCTGACACAGGTACAGGTATCTTTTAATAAACTTAAAAAATGTATTGATGTATCACATATCTATACTTAAACACACAAATCTCCATAAAAAAGGAATTACATAGACTCATGTATCTAGCTTATTTGGTTCAGCATTATGTCTGTAAAACCCACCCATGGTGTGTATAGCATCTTATTATACTAGTAGATATATATACATATTACAATTATTTACTCAGTCCCTCCACCTAACCTCCTCAGAGGATAATCGTGTTTTTTCTTTCTGATTTATCCTTCCTTTTAAAAAAATAAAATACATAAATATATGTTTTCTTCCACTTTTCTTTTTTTTGTTGTTGTTAATCCTTCCCCAAGGCCATTTTTCCCCAATGATTTTTAGAGAGAGTGGAAGGGAAGAAGGGGAGGGGGGGAGAGAGAGACAAGAAAGAAAGGGAGAGGGAGAGGGGAAAGGTGAGGGAGAAAGAGAGGGCTGGGGGAGGGGGAGAGGGAGAGAGAGGGAGGGAGGGAGTAAAACATCAATGTGAAAGAAACACATCAATTGGCTTCCTCATGCATGTGCCCCCCACCCCCCTCCACTGGGGCCATGGATCAAACCTACAGTCCGGGTGTGTGCCCCTGACCGGTAATCAAACCCAAGACCCTTTGGTGTACGAGTCAACACTCCAACCCCACTGAGCAACACCAGCCAAGATAAATATATGCTCTCTTACTTCGTGTTTATTCCTAAAAAAGAAAGTCAGCCTACTATGCTTTTTTCCACTATATCCTAGAATTAATTTCACTCTAGTTTATAAAGATCTTCCTCATTTGTCTTTATAGCTAATAACACCATCATTTATTCAACCAATCTCCCACGCTGGGCATTTTTCATAGTTTATAATATTTTACTATCAGATATAATACTGCAATGAAGAAGCCAGCACATATATATTGTACTGTTCAAGGTGTGTCTCCAGGCACATTCCTAGACATGGAAATACTGGGTGAAAGGGTAAGTGCAGGTATTATTTTGTTATTGTCAAATCCCCCTTTTGCAGCATTTTGCATTGTCACCAGCAACATATGAGGGTGACTCTTTCCCCACAGCTTCCAGGACAGACTATGTTTCAAGCTTTTGATTGTTTTTGACACTCCGATGGGTGACAAATGGTATTTTGGTGCAATTTTAATTTACATTTCTCTTAATATGGTGCAAGTTGATATTTCAGAGGACATTTTAATATCGTGTGTGTGTGTGTGTGTGTGTGTGTGTTGTCTGCTTGTGTCTTTTGCCCATTTTGGGGTCATTTTTCATTTAAAAATATATATTAGAGATGTCAACCCATGATATATTTATATGTTACAAATATTTTATCACAAGCTGTCTTGATTCCACTTCTGTGCAAGTTTATTTTTTGGCTGCAAATTTATCAATAATTTATTTTACTGTACATGGATTTTGATTCATAGAAAGCTTGCTCCTACACCCAGATCGTAAGGAGGAATTCATCCATGTATTCTTGGAGTGCATATAAAGTTTCTTATTTTACTTAGAGCTCTGATCCATTTGGAGTTCAGTTTTATTTATAGTAGGAGGAACAGATCTAATTTCATCTTTTTCCAAATGGTTAGCCAGTTGCCCCAACACCATTAAAAAGCCCATCTTTGTCCCAGTGACTGGAGATACCACTTTTCTCATAAAGTTCCATACATGTTAGGATCTATTTTTAGGCATTCCATTCCATTCTATTCTAGTCTGTGCCCCGGTACCGCTCTGTTTTAATTATAGAGGCTTTATAGTATGTTTTAATATAGATGGGCTAGTCCCCTCTCACAGTTCTTCCTTTTCAATGCTGCATGCTTTTTTTCCATATGAACTTTACTTATCACTTTGTCTACTTTCAGAAAAAAAAAGGTATTATTGGTATTTTAATTGGGAACATATTATATTTATACATGAACTTACTAAGAGTGAATGTCTTGATTATGCTGAAGTGTCCTAGTCAAGAACTAGGAAGGTCTGCTCAAGTCTACTTTTGTGTGTTTCAGGAGTGTTCCATAGTTCTGGTCTGTATGAGTTTGTGAAGGCTGCTGTAACAAAATACCACAGACTGAGTGCTTAAACAACAGAAATTTATTTACTCAAAGTTCTGGAGGCTGGAATTCCAAGGTCAAGGTTTCTCCCAAGGCCTCTCCTCTTGGCTTGCAGATGAGCACTTTCTTGCTATGTCCTCCCATAGCTTCCACCCCTCCCACCCCCAAACTCCTCTTCTTATAAGAACACCAGGCAGCTTTGATTAGAGCTCACTCCAATGGCCTAATTTTAACTTTTTAAAGGCCCTATCTCCAAATACAGTCACACTCTGAAGTACTTATGATTGGGACTTCAATATATAAATTGGGGGTGGGGGTGTCACAATTCAATCTATAACACTGACTAGAGGTTTCAAATTTCTTGTTAAATTTATTCTTAAGTGTTTTATATTTTCTGCTATTTAAATTGGGATTTTCTCTTCCATTATATCTTCTAATCGGTAGTGACATATATGGTTATTGATATTTATGATATTTCTATTGCCTTTTTATATCCTACTCCCTGGATGACTTCTTTGTTGTCTGAGTTAGTTTTACCATTGATTCATTAGAGAGTTCTCTAGATAAATGATCATGTCACCAGTTTTAATTTTTCCTTTTCAATTGTTTTCTTTTGTCTAATTGCATTGGTGATTACTGCCAAAATAATGTTAGAAAGTAAGATAGCTAACTTCCTTGACTTATTCTTAACTTTGGTGAAAATGCCTCTACTGTTTCCCCAATAAGAAGCTGACTTTAATAGGAGAGAGAAAGGGTGACAGGAGGAGACCTGACTTGGGGTAATGAACACACAATACAATATACGTAGAGATGATGTATTACAGAATTTTACTCCTGAAACTTATGTAATTTTATTAACCAATATCAGCCCAATAAATTCAATAAAAGAAGTTTTTTTTAAAAAGCTGACTTTAGGACTGAGGGTGTGTGTGTGTGTGTTTAAGAAAGTATTCACTTGTAATCCCGTTATATATCCATTCAACAGAACACTACTCAGCAACAAAAAGGAATGAAATGTTGATTCACATAACATAAATGAAGCTCCAGATAATATGCTGCGAGAAGGCTGACAAAGAATGCAAACTATACGACTTCATGCACATGCAAACCACTGTCTGGTGACACAAAGCAGATCAGAGGTTGCCTGGGGAAGAGGCTAGGTGCAGGAGTGAACTTGTATGGGTGATGAGTAAGTCCATGATCCAGATTAAGGTGATGTTTTCAGAGGTAGACACCAACACTAACCACACTGGACACTCTAAACATGTGGTGTTTATTCTATGCCAAGCATTTCTCAATAAAACGTTCAAAAAAGGAATGTAAAGAAGCAATTTAAAATGGTCCTTTACCATTTTTTTTTAAATGGCTAAAATGTCCTATTATCTATTCCTTTTCCAATCCCATCTTCAAGGTTCAGGATCCATTCCTCTGAGCTTTCCATAGTACTTTACCCAACTAAAACTACTAGCTACCCTACTAGCTCTACTCTGGGGGCTCAAAATGTATGTCTCCCAGCTTAGAATCCCAGGAAAGGAATTCCAGTTCGTGAGCACAGATACGTAGCTCTTACAGTGAAAACTGACTGAAGATACTGAAGGTAAAGAGCTGCAGAAAGCCTCATGTTAAAGTGGAGGAAATAGGGTGTTATATGGCCCCATTAAAAGTTAGTAAGCAGAACAGAAAGATACACAGTCTTTCTGAGAGACATGTCCCCGGTATTTCTCAACGTTTTTCACCAAAGTAAACATCAGTGACAGAGGAGAGGACCCTCATCAGAGGTCCCGGTAGCTCCCCTGGAATTATGGAATTGAGATTTTGCTCTATCTCACCAAAGTCGCATATATTTTATGCTCTATTCCTCTTTATTTCTCAAATGCAAAAATATTTTACATGACTTACAATCCAGTAAAACTGACACTCCAGGAAGAAGACGGTCCATGTTACCCATGGCTTTGGGCATGCAGTATGGCACCCTGTGTGGGGAGGGGTGGTAACACCCTGGTTGGGATGTATGGATTTCCTATTTCCTCAGTGTCAAAATTCTCAGAAAACTGCAGTAAGAAGTGGCTGGTTATGGCAAGGAGGGAGGCAGATAAGATATCAAGCTAAAGTCTAGAACTAAGAGGATTTATGTGGAAGCAAGAAAAAAACATAATCAGCCAAAACCGGTTTGGCTCAGTGGATAGAGCGTCGGCCTGTGGACTGAAAGGTCCCAGGTTCGATTCCGGTCAAGGGCACGTATGTACCTTGGTTGTGGGCACATCTCCAGTAGGGGATGTGCAGGAGGCAGCTGATAGATGTTTCTCTCTCACTGATGTTTCTAACTCTCTATCCCTCTCCTTTCCTCTCTGTAAAAAATCAATAAAATATATTTTTTTTTAAAAAGAAAAAAAACATAATCAGGTTGATTTTAGGGGATCACTGTATTACACAAAATTCACATGGACATGATTACAATTATTTGCTATAAGCCTGGAACCATGCTTAACACATCACACAACTTTGCCAATAAGAGTGCTGAGGGGTACTCACCTGAAGTCACATAGAAAGTTTCAAGAGTTGGGAAGGCAATGCTCACTCTCAACCGGGATGTCCCATGGCCTCAAAGACTCAAGGTGTCTAGGAATGCTGCACTCTGTTCTATGTAGCCTGCTTATGAGGATGGATGAATAGAACAAATTCCAGAATGTCTTTGGACAAATTAAAGTTAAGGTCACTCCATTTAAGGGAGAAAACTCTAATTTAATAAGCTCAGTTCTGAGAAGTACCTAACTCCCTGATGATGGGTAATAAATGAATAATTATCGAATCTGATCTGTGCCATTTGACAACTTCTCTAAGTAGGGTCTCTATGTTCTGGTTTGCCTGGGACAGTCCCAACATGTACCTGTTGTCTGATGGAATGATTACCAGGTGACCCTTGTCATGCTCAAAAGTGTCCTTGTTTGAGCAATAAATTCTATGGCCATTCAAACTACAAACAATAACAAAGTCATTTCCTAAGAGGAACGAGATGGGCCTGGGGTCTGGAGCAGCTGCCAGCCCTAGAAAGAAGCATTACTGTGGAAGAGGTACCCGGAAGCTGGTGAGGCAGAGATAAGGCCCCCGCCACACACACACACACACACACACACACACACACACACACACAAGCTGCTCTACAATATCAAGCCCAGTCTCCTCTCACCTGTGCAGCACCTACAGGACAAAGCAGCTGCTCTCTAGACATTTCTCTCCACCCCACCCAGTGCTTGTTCCTTTCCCTTTAGCAATATATCAGGGAAGAGATCATTAAGGCATCTGTTTTCTACTGGTGGACAAGGAAAGAGTTAAGTAATCAGACTAATCATCCACATTTAGACACACCTACGTGGGATTCTTATTTCTTGGGGCAGAGGAGTGGGGTGTGGGGATGGGGGTAGGGTGTGACGATCCTGCTCCAAGAATGAGGATTTAGGTACCACGGGGTAGCAGCTGGCTATTTCCCTTTAGGTCTGTGTTGATGAATAGAACAAGGGCCTGGCACAGGACAGCATAGGGAATACGGTTAATAATAGTGTAATAACTATTTTTAAAAAATAGAATGAGGATTTGCAAACTCAAGGCCTGACTCAGGTCAGAAACAGGAAGACAGGGTGAGGAATGCCTTCCTCTTAATCTTTTCTTTCCGTGTGTCAGGCTATTTCTATTTTATGGAAACAGAAATCTGGGAGCGTGGAGTCTCCTGGGGCCCTTGTCTTCAGAGCCCTGAATAGGGCCACTCCTGCTTGGCAGGGTCAGAGAAGGATTGCGGTGTGCGGCTTCCCTTTGAGGGCGGCTCCCACTGGTTTATTTGAATGCAAAGAATCTCCTTTGAAAGAAGAGGCCAATGTTAAAACACTTTCTTTACACCCGCACTTTTTTTTTTATTTGAATCATTTTAAAATCAGACTGTGTGTGTTGCTCCTATATTCTTGGGAGTTCTAATCCTGGTAAAAACCCTAAGCTAGTTCCATACCCCCTCCGCAGCAGTATTTGGGAAGAGAAAATACTCCTCCTCGGGGATTTCACCACACCTCCCTCGGTCCCTTGAAAATCTCCAATTGCTGAGTGCCTTTTCAAGGAAGAAAAGCGTTCTTCTTTTCTTTTCCTGACCTCTCAGGAGGAAATCAGATTTTTGCCTTTCCTCAGTGAGGTACCTCTGCTTTTCAAAGTGTTTTTGCATCTTTTTAGGATAAAAAAATAAAATAAAATCCCTTTTTGATCAGAAAACAACAACAAACAAAGAAAGTTTCAGGAGATATTTTCATTCCAGGAAGTGAGTTTCAGGAGACATTTGTGATTCTGCTGTTGGACTTGGCTTTCTGCGTTGCCAAGGCACAAAGAGGAGGAATGAAAAAGAAACAGCTAAAATTGGAAAGAGGGGCTGAGCTTTGGAGGGCATCCATACACCCTCTAGATTCTGGAGGGCATCCCGGACACCTTCTAGACTGGGAAGCTTTTTGGAGATTGGGAAGAAATTGTCTGAAATTGGATCACCACGTTGTCAGTGGTAAAGCTCTCCAGTAACCAGACTAAGGCCCACAAGTGACCCACCAAATGTTTATGGACACACTTTTTTTGAACACAGAAGAGAATCCTATAGCAATGTTGCCAGACCCTTGCCTGCGTTTATCGACACAGACATAATGGAAAAGAGCTATCTGCTGCCCAAGGGCACATAAATACCTTTTGGTTCTGAAGGCTCGGAAAAGGCATTTAGGTAAGGAGCCCTGGAGTTTTGGTTCTGGCTATGATAATAATTAGTTTTGTGACTTAGAGCAAATCACTTGACTTCTCAGAGTCTCAACTTCCTCACACACAAAAGCAAGGGACTTGAACTCCAGGGCCCTTCCTGCCCGGCTGTACAAGTGTCCTGGCTGATGATAATGCTGCCCCACCTGTATCGGCAGCTCCACCGCATACGGAGTTCAGTGCCAACTGTGTCTCAGCTGGGTCTCAGGACACACCACTGAGGTCACCTGGAGGGCTGATCCAGAATGGCAGCACAGCTAGTCCAGCTGCAGCAGTCCTCATTTGAAGACAGGTTGAAGGGGGAAAGGCACCAAGCGGGCAAAGCAGCTGAGCCCAGTGTAATACTGATACCAGACAGATGGCTCCAGACAGCGTGTGTACAGTGACAGGCACAGAAACATTTCAAGTAGGAAGTGGCAGAGAGGACAAGACCACTTAGATATTAACAGCATCATATGCAGCATATGTAGGAAGTAAAATCCGATCTCAGGATATATCAGAAAAACTTTACACTAATTTTCTCAGAACCTTTAATGGAGGTTAAATTAAAAATATATATCTGAGCAGTGTCACTTGATCTTTTTGTTTGCTTATTAGTGGTGAGGCGACAGTAGGAGAGATCTAAAGTAATCCTATATAATAAAAGCCTAATATGTTAAATGTCTGGTCGTCCAATTGTTTGTTCAACCAACATGCTAATGATATGCTAAGGCCACTCAACTGCTCGTTATGACGTGCACTGACCACCAGGATACAGTCAACTGGTCAACCAGCCACTATAACATGCACTGACCACAAGGGAGCAGATGATCCAGCTGGTTAGGTTAGCTTGCTGCTGGGGTCCAGCTGATTGGGACTGAACAAGATGGGCTGGACGCACCCTGGAGCCCTCCCAAGGTCCGTCCCAGCTAGACAACTGCCTGCATCCCTCCTGACCCCGAATGTACACTGGTGCGGTCCCTTGGTCTGGCCTGCACCCTCTCATAATCTGGGACCTCTCGAGGATGTCAGAGAGCCAGTTTCGGCCCAATCTCGCTCAACGCAAAGAGCTGCCTCCTGGTGGTCAGTGTGTTCCCACAGGGAGACCGCTGTTCAGCCAGAAGCCAGGCTCCTAGCTGGCAAGCACAGAGGCAATGCCCCTTTCCCATTGGGCCTAAGCTGTCAGTTGGACATCCCCTGAGGGCTCCCGAATTGCGAGAAGGCATAGGCTGGGTTGAGGGGACCCCCACCCTGAGTGCACAAATTTTGTGCACTGAGCTTCTAGTACTAAAGTTTACTGAGCAAGACACATACATGGAACGCAGATTGTAGAGGAGGTGCTATGCAGGGCACCGCAGAGGGACAGCCACTGTCCCTTCCCACGTGGAGTTTACAAGAGATGGCTGAACCCTTGCAACACAGGAGGAAGCTGACTCAGCCCAGTTCAGTAGCACAGCCACAGTTACACAGCTGCTACCCTGAGGGCCAGGGTTTGAAGCAAGGTCATAACCACCACATTACTCAGTGCTACAAAACTTGGAAGAGATTGTGGAAGTTGTTTGTAAAGTTCTCTTCCACTTTTTTGGTTGGGTTTTCTTTGGGTGGTGGACATCTTTTAAAAATTAAGATAGTTTTGCCTAAATGTAGCAACTTTGTAGTATTTTTATTTTCTAGGCAAACATTAATTACTCTTGAGCACAAATATATGAATAGAAGACAAACATGTGAACAATTTGAATATAAGCAGAGAAATAAATTGTACTCAATAACAACAGCATCTTGTAGCTCTAAAAAAGCCATGAAATTTAATGAGAATCTAAATCAAACTCAACTTCTGAGAGCCTGACTGCCTATATCATTCCAGGCCAGATTCCTTCTGTTACCCCACAGAAGGTTTCCTCAAAACAGCTCTTGTCTGTGAGCTACACACCCACAGTCTATCCTCTCTGACCCCAAAACCCCATCCAGATTCTTGCCCCAATCTTACCCACTCTTCACCCAGCCTTCCCAAGCTTCTTGCAGCTTCCATCTACTAGTGTCATACTGTGTCTCCTTTGCTCACTTAGGCACATTTTCAACTTATTTTTTAAACCTCACCTCTCACTAGTAAAATGGAATAGTATTTTCTCAGACTTATTAATTTAACATTTATATAGTGTTTATATATACCTAGTGCTGTATCAAATATTACCCCCCTTTAATCCTCCTCTAACAACGGTGACGAAGGCACTATCATTACCTCCATTTTATAAAAGTGGATGCTGAGGTATAGAGGTGAAGTGATTCGCCTATGTATATGTAACCACTGGAGACAGGATTTAAACCCGGGCAGTCTGGCTTCAGAACCTAGCTGCTTTAACAACTGTGCTCTGCAGTCTCTCTCAATGTCACATAGGTATGTTTTAACAAGTTCCTTGGCTCTGATAAGCACAGAGGGATAGTTACTATTATACTAACACTACTGATATGGAAATAACCATCCCCAGGAGTCACACCTGGCAGCGTGGCTTAACTTCTAAATTGCAGTTGAATATAATTAGTTCTCATTCGGAATTCAAATTTGACTCTGTTAAATATATTCTGTAAAATAGACACTAGTTGTCAATGATAAAGTTTGACCAATGGGAAATAAAGGTTTCATGAAAACTTGAAGCAGAGGTGTTCTCAATTTACCATGATCAACCCCAAATTCATGCATTTCAAATCACATGCTCTCCTATTAAAAACGATGGGTACCCTTCCCCTTTGTGAAAGAGAAAAAAAAATGATTAAAGGGAAGCAGCACAGTGTGGAGCTAGAGCATGAATTTTTGAAGTTAGAATTCTGGCTCTCCAGTAACAAGTTGTATGACAACTTAGCTGCATCTCAGTGGTCCTGTGGGTACAGGTATGGTCAGGATTCAATGAGAATACCTGGAAAGTGATAAGCACAGTGCCTGGCAGTAGGAAGCATTAAAAAGTTGCTATTTTAATTGTTATCCTTACTATCATTTTTATAACTATTACCCTTAGTTTTCTGAAGATTTGTTTAGTGAAAACTTAACATTTACAAATTTTGTTTTTATTCTAAAGATGTGTATGGAAGTTAAATTCCTTATCTTCCTGTTTTGGCCACATTATGTTTCAGGAATGTGTATATAGTCTTTTCACATGCATTACTGAATATAATCGTTACCACAACCCTGGGCAATAGATATGTTCTGCCCTGCTGCCCCCCACCCCCCACCCCAGACCCCGGTGTCACAGGGAAGAAAAAGGGGACAAGAAACTGGCCAAAGGTCAAAGATATCAAGTGCCAAAATTTTAATCCAGGCCTTCTGACCAGAGATTTTCTAGACCATAAATTTACGACAAAGAGAAATATGTATCTCCTTTAAATAATTTTATTTGTCCTGAATTTCCTAAAAGCTCCACATTCACCAGGTGGCAACCAGCATTCTACAGTGAGCAAGACCACCCCCCCTTGCCCATCCCATTTACTTATTATCAGCATGGATTCCTGCTGTTATCCCCCAAGGGTTTCTAATTCATTTCTGTCCTTCATTATTATGTAGATCAACTGTCTGATCTAGCCAGGGGCTCACCCCTGAGTCCTATGACATGCTTCCATTAGTTTTTTGTCTTTTTTTTTTCCAAAACAGCTCATTTTTAAATTAGTTGTTCTTTTTTCCTAATTAAAAGTTACAGGTTACATATTTCAACAGCATTTGCCCACAACTGCTTCCTAACTTGATCTTTACCTAAATACCTGTCCAGCACACCACTAGACTTTGGGAAAACTTTATAGAAGCTCAAAGAAAGATAGTCACAGGAAAAAATACTGCTGAATCTGCTACAGAGCTAGTTTGTTGTGGTTTAGGGAAACATAAAGGAAAAAACATACAAGGCAATTCCACTTTGTTGCCTTATATATGTTTACTTTTAGTTTACATGAAGTTGCCCAAATATCCATATATATAAAAGGCCAGGGCCATCATGGCTGAAACAACCTGACAGATGAACGAACAGGCTGCGTGGGGCGACCAGGCCAGCAGGGGGGTTAGTGAGGGCCAACCAAGCAACTGAACAGCAGGCTGTGTGGGAAGACCAGGCTGGCAGGTGGGGCAATGAAGGGTGATCAGGTCAGGTGGTGGGGGAAGGGGGGAGGGAGCAGTTAGGAACAACCAGGCTGGCAGGGCAGGCAGTTGGGGCAACCAGGACAGCAAAGGGGGGGGAGGGGTAGTGAGAGGTGATCAGGCTGGCAGACAGAGATAGTTAGGGGAGATCAGGTTGGAGGCAGATGAGCCAGTGGTCCAGGATTGTGAGAGGAATGTCCGACTGCCGGTTTAGGCCCCATCCCGAGGGTTTGGATTTCCCCTGAGGGTTCCCAATTAGAGAGGGTACAGCTGGGCTGAGAGGACCACCCACCCCACCTCCTTATAAGAAGCATAGGCTCTCCTCCTGTCTTATTGTGACAGAAGATTCCAGACAGCCAAGCAGGCAGATGGTCAAGCGACAGTGATGTGGCTCCATGAGCCAGACCACTTACTCCTTAGACAAGAAATGACTTTTTTGTGCGAAAGAGTGAAGGATGGAAAACAGCAGCATGCCTGGGAGAGCTGTTTTAGAGATGAGGTAGCGATGTGGACTTTCCATTATTAAGGTATGCTAAGATTCCAGAGCATAAAAATGACCATTCGAAGAGCTGGAGGGGGCAAATTGCTAGACAGCCCTTTGCTGACTTAGATCTTTGTATTTAAAAACAGTGCGTGCTTCCAGCCTCTAGATCTTTTATCAGGGAAGTTACTTACCTCTGGTTGCATAACCAACCCGTGGCAGCCCTAGCAGTGTTAGGAAAGGCAGACCTGCACCAAGGGGCACTGCAGGCTTCAGAGCTGAAGGTCACAGAGATGGAGAAGTCCCCCTGATGAAAGGGGAAGGGGTGAGACGCTGCTCTCCCATCTCCCACACACCGGGAGGACTGCTGTTGATGTTGTGGAGGCCCAGACAGGCTAAAGGCAGGCAAATGGGAGTCTGCAGCTTCTCAAACTAACCTCAAAACCAGCATCTAAGAACTACACTAATCCACAGCCAAGCTGGCAAATTAACAACATTTGCGCTTTTGAACTCTCCAGAGCATTCTTCAGGCCCTTTGAGACTATTAATGCAGTGCTCATGGGACCTTACAGCTGCCCATAGTCCGTGAGCTCAGCTCTTTGCAATCAATCTCTTCTCTTTGCTTCCCTGTCCCCTCCCCAAAGGAATCCGATTTCCCCAAATATCAGGGCAGATGCCTGATGCTGAGTCTTTCACGGGAACATATGCATTCTGAAATGGAAAAAGACACAGGGTGGACATACATGTCAGAGAAAGACATCTCCAGTCTTTTCTGTGAGTCCTTTGATATCTAGTACCAAGGAGGCTGGGAGAAAAACCGAGATCCTCAGCCTGGGATCCCTCATAAGCCTGCCTTGCCTTCCATTTCTCTCACTTTCCCAAGTGTTCATCAAGAGCATGGGCACTGTCAGCATGGGGCAAGTCACCTGTGACTCTTTCACTGCAGCCACATGAGACATTCCCGACCCTACCAGAAATCACGGACTGAGGATGATCCACTGGTGGGCAAAATAAGCCCCAAAACACAACTCACAGGTCTCAATATCATCTCACCCAAAGGTAGACTTGGAAGTCTCAGCCAGGCTTTTTCTTTATTTTCACATAAGTGCAATCAGTGTATACACCACTTCTTTCATTTATCATGACAAATACTTTTCTATGGTTTTCAAAATTGTTCTTTTTCATCAGTGTGTGTGTATGTGTGTGTGTAGGTGTGTGTGTTCTGCTTCTAACACGGGCTGTGGTTCCTTTGGTGCTATACACCAGCAGTGGTGGATGGAAGAGTGCTGAACTTTAAACAAACCAGCAAAATCTGAAAATAGCTTCTCTTGTCCACCTAATATTGCACAGACAGAAAAAAAGAATGAAGCAGAGGATAAAGGTCAGGAAAGCAAAAGTAGAATAAAGGTGCTTAGCATAATCTGTAGCAAACAGTCTTAAAATTTCAAATTGGAGTAGATTTAACAACAGAAAATTTCAACCCAGAAACAAATCACATAACTGTCTAGATGTCCGCTTTCATGTATGTAATTTATGTAAAAGTAACAATCAGTAACTGCTAAAACTTTCCATATGTTCATCAATTAATAAAACACACAAAACCAATGCCTCAAATAATGTACTAAAAAATCAGAATAAACTTCACATTCTGCCTTAGGTTTAAAATATGGAACCCACTAAAAACTCTGGGTATAGCTCAATGATTGATTGTCGACCTATGAATCAAGAGGTCACAGTTCCATCCCCAGTCAGGGCTCATGCCTGGGTTGCAGGCTCAATCCTCAGTGTGAGACATGTGGGAGACAGCTGATGATTCTCTTTCATCATTGATGTTTCTATCTCTCTGTCCCTCTCCCTTCCTCTCTCTGAAATCAATAAAATGTTTAAAAAGAAACTCATGTTAAAATATATATATATACACACACACACACACACACATATCCACACATACATACCTGGGTATAAAATCCTACTCATGATTATATTATCTCATCTGTTCTAGTATTATTGCAAATGACAATGAGGAAATTATCAAACACAAGCCAAACACCAATGATAGTATCTAGGAGAACAATTCACCATCTAAACTCCACCTCCACGCCCTAACCAGTTTGGCTCAGTTGATAGAGTGTCAGCCTGCAGACTGAAGGGTCCCAGGATCAATTCCAGTCAAGGGCATGTACCTTGGTTGCAGGCACATCCCCAGTAAGGGGTGTGCAAGCAGCAGCTGATCGATGTTTCTAACTCTCTATCCTCTCCTTTCCTCTCTGTAAAAAATCAATAAAATATATTTTAAAAATAAATAAACTCCATGTCCACTTGGCTGTGTGTTGAGTTTGGATAAGAGACAGAAGCGGTTACTAAATGCTTTGTCAAAACAGAACTTCCATCTGGATGGAGCCTGGAGTGCTGATGGCTGCACAAGAGTCAGTGCTCAGGTGGGACACTCTCCTCACCACAGGCATCCCTCCCGAGGAAGCCTCTGCAAATAGCCTCAGTGGCTCTTCCCCACCACCCACCTTGCAGGTACCATGCCTGGATCTGTACCTCTTGCGAGCTTTTAAAACATTCTTCCTTCATCTCAATGTCATATACACCTCCCTCACCAAGAGTTTTAGAAAACAATCCAGACTAGGACTAGAAATGTATAGTAACTACCCATAGCAGTATATCTGTACCACGGTAACTTATGCAACACACATGTGCTCATTTTCCTCTTAGCCTTGACTTACCATTTTAATTTGTTTTCCCTGGTCTATTTTATTAGTACTACTTTCTACTTTATTGTATATCTTTTTATAAACTGATTTAAATCCTCTGTACAATGAAACATACATGTACGTCTGCACCACCACATAGATTGGAACACAATGCCCAGATGTGTGAGCTGAGTGAGCTTTCTTTGTGGCCACTCCAGGCTTGTAAGAGTTAACTGCATCCCCTATCCATGCTTCTATTATACAACTTGGCACACTGTGCTGTAATTACATACCAGTCGTTCTTGGGCAGACTCAGTATATGTGCCATAAATGTTTGAGGAGAAATTTAGATGTAGATGAACAGAGAGTGATGGTTAACTGTGTGTGTCGCTTTGACTGGGCTAAGGCAGTGGTCAGCAAACCACGGCTCACGAGCCACATGCTGCTCTTTGGCCCCTTGAGTATGGCTCTTCCACAAAATACCACAGCCTGGGCGAGTCTATTTTGAAGAAGTGGTGTTAGAAGAAGTTTAAGCTTAAAAAATTTGGCTCTCAAAAGAAATTTCAATTGTTGTACTGTTGATATTTGGCTCTGCTGACTAATGAGTTTGCCAACCACTGGGCTAAGGGATGCCTAGAGAGATGCTAAATGCTATTTCTGTGAAGGGTCTTTGAATTGCAGACTGAGTAGAGAGGCTGCCCTCATTAATGCAGGTGGGCATCATGCAATCTGCTAAGCAGCTGAAGAGAACACAAAGACAAAGGCAAAGAAAGGCAAATTTGCTTCTTCTTCTTGCTTGAGCTGAGATATCCATCTTCTCTTGCCCTAGGACATGGGTGCTCCTGGGTCTCAGGCCTTGGACTAGGACCAGGAGTGACACCACCAGCTGTCCTGGCTCTCCAGCCTGCAGTCAGCAGATTGTGAGATGCCTCAGCCTCCATGCTCATGTGAGCCAAAGCCTATAATAAATCTCCCCTCATCCATCTATCTATCTATCTATCTATCTATCTATCTATCTATCTATCAATCATCTATCTATATCTGTATGCTACTGATTCTGTTTCTCTGAAGAACCCGGGATACATATCATAATGTTTCATTTTAATTATTAGTTAAAATTGTTGCTAATTAACCCCAAATCTTCAAAGCACTGGTACTGATCCTATCTTGGTATCTGAATTACAACTTCAGTTATCAGACTCCTAGATAGCGCCACTCAGATAAATTAATACTTCTCCAAATAAGTACTAACACAAGATTTAAACAACACAGAAAAAAGAAAACCCCAATCACTTGAATACGATAGAAGTTTCTGTCACCACTGGTTCAAGTAAAAACATTCCCAATACAAAGAAACACATTTTTTAGAAAAGATATTGACTTCTGTTTTTAAAAAAAATATTAACTGCACTACATCTAGATCCTTAAGTACGTAATGTCTTTTTAATCTTCTGTCCATGAAAATAAGAAATCTGCACAGAGCACCTCTGCTGCGTGTCCGAGCACAATGCTGTCGAAAGGAAAAGCAGGGGTGTGACTGTTGGAGTCATGAGCTGAACTACCTGCTTCTTCCCGAATCCCTACTTTTTAAGTTGAGATAATTGTGAATTCACATGCAGCTGTAAAGACATAATTCAGAGAACTCTGGCCTATTCTTTACCCAGCCTCTTCCAATGGCAACCCCTTGCAAAACTACAGAACAACATCAGGCAGAATACTGACACTGATTACCGTCCAAGACATGGAGAATTTCCAGCAATCCTAGGATCTCTCCTGGTGCCCTTGATAGCCACACCCATTCCCCTCCTCAGGCCCTGGCAACCACCCATTCCTACCCCATTCCTGTAATGGAAAGACTTCCTTTTCCAGGTAAAATTCACCAAGTGACAAATGACATAGAGACTGAAGCAGCCAGAGTCAGAAACCCACATTCTGGCAACAGGTGAAGAGGATTTTAGGTGCATTTCATTTTCCCAACAGCTGGGAGCCATTATGCTGAAAATGAAAGCACCTGGAAGCTAACTGCAGGGTGTTACTTTAAAGATCAAAATGGAAATCTCAGAATTTCAAGCTCAGGTTCAATATGGCCTTTCAAGTTAATGAAGTTCAAAGTACAGAAGATAATTTTCAAGAACCATGTGAAAAACATAAAGGAAAGAAAAAAGCCAAATGACAGGAAGTCTCCGTGAAGCCATTTTAATAGCAGCAGATAGCAGCTGAATGGTCTGCTCACAACCACAGTCAGATGACTTCCTTAACCGCTGTCAGCATTTCCTTTGGTAAAGAGAAAGAAAACCCACACTTACCCCGACCACTAATGAGCAGCCTTGATTCTACAGCTACTCAACGTCCAAGGAAAGAGTCACCTGTTACATCATCAGGAGGGCCAACGTCTTCAGAAGCTGCATGAACTCTCTCTCTCCTATAACTGTCCAAACACTTGCAGAAAGATAAACTCTTAACATCAAGCACTTAAATAATCTTATTTGTACATGCAGTTATGTCTCCCTTCATGGCGGGTCTACATTCTGAGAAATGCATGGTTAGGAGATCCTGTCATGGTGTGAACATCACAGAGTGCACATCCCCAGACCCAGAAGGGACAGCCCACTGCACACCTAGGCTATGTGGTCTAGCCCATTTTTCCTAGACTATAAGTCTATACATCATGTTACTGTAAAAAATAATGTAGGCAACTGTACCACAGTGGTAAGTATGTCTGAATCCAAATACAGGAAAGGTACAGTAAAAACGTAGTGTAAAAGATAAAAAATGGTACACCTGTATAGGGCATACATCTTGAATGGAGCTTGCCAGACTACCAGTTGCTCTGAGTGGGTAGTGAGTGAATGGGAAGGCCTAGGACATTGCTATACCCTAACTGAAAACTATAAATACTGTACACTAAGGCTACACTAAATTTATTTTTAAAACTTTCCTTTTTTCAATAATAAATGAAACAGAGCTTACTGTAACTTTTTTACTTTATAAACATTTTATTTTTTTTTAACTTTTCAACCCTTGAAATAATGTTTAGCTTAAAACAGAACACATTATACAGCTGTCTAAAAATATTTTGATTTATGTCTTTATTCTATAAGCTTTATTTTTAGAATTAAAAAAATGTTTTTTTTTTACTTTCTAAACTTTGTAGTTAAAGACAGAAACACATACATTAGCCTATGCCAGTGGTTAGCAAACTGTGGCTCTCGAGCCACATGCGGCTCTTTGGCCCCTTGAATGTGGCTTTTGCACAAAATGCCACAGCCTGGGCAAGTCTATTTTGAAGAAGTGGCATTAGAAAAAGTTTAAGTTTAAAAAATGTGGCTCTCAAAAGAAATTTCAATTGTTGTACTGTTGATATTTGGCTAATGAGTTTGCTAATGAGTTTGCCGACCACTGGCCTATGCCAACACAAGGCCAGGATCACCTACATCACTGTCTTCCACCTCCACACCTTGTCCCACTAGAAGGGCTTCAGGGACAATAACACATGGAACTGTTATCTCGTAGGATAACAGTGCCTTTTTCTGGAACACCTCCTAATGGATCTGACTGGCCCTCTTCTCATGGAGATGTTGCTCTTTCCAGAAATATGTCCGTGATGGTTTGGTTTGTTTCTTTTCTTCATCACAGATAATGCACCATCCAAATTTTTGGTGTTCGAATACAAATCTCTTCAGGCACCTTTTAAGGCACCTGCTGAGGTCTGCAAAAGCGTCTGCTAAGCCCTTCACACTCTGAATTTTCTTGGGGGTTTTTCTTTTTTCTCCTGCAGTTTTCTTCTTTCTTCTTCTTCAGCTATTCATTCCTATTCAACTTCCAACAACTCCTCATTAGCCAATTCCTCCAGGAGATCCTCAATGTCACCCTCATCCACACCCATGTTCAAGTTGTTTGTTTACCATCTCAACCACAGCCTTGTTGATTTCTGCAACTACCTCATCCTGGGCAAATCCTTTGAAGTCATGAATGAACCTCTTGAGTGTCTTTCTTCCAGATGCCATTCAAGACTCCTTGGTGACATCACCTAAACCCAAGCAAGGTTCTTAAGCAAACCTTGAACATCATAGATGTAATCTTTCCAGAATTGCATCAGTGTCTTCTCAGTGTCTCCTTCAGTTTTAGCAACAGCCTGGACAAAGGTCCTCCTCAGGTCGCAGGCCTTAAAAGCTTCTGTAACTCCTCGATACAATGACTGGGTCAAAGAGTGATGTTTGGAGGGAAACACACCACTTCGATAGTGAAATGACAGTGGAGTTCTCACTAGGTAGCAGGAATTTTTCTGCTCCATTAAAATCTTATGAGACCACTGACATACAGGTGGTCTGCTGTTAATCAAAACACGGTTATGCGGCACATCACTGTACTACTTATACAATATTTTTTACTCTCCAAAATTCTTTGCTCCATCTCAATTTCTAGCTAAAAGAAGCCCATGTTGCTGAAACCGGTTTGGCTCAGTGGAGGGAGCGTCGGCCTGCAGACTGAGGGGTCCCAGGCTCGATTCCGGTCAAGGGCATGTATCTTAGTTGCGGGCACATCCCCTGTGGGGGGCGTGCAGGAGGCGGCTGATTGATGTCTCTCTCTCAACGATGTTTCTAACTCTCTATCCCTCTCCCTTCCTCTCTGTAAAGAATCAATAAAATATATTTTTTTTAAAAAGAAGCCCATGTTTCTCTGAGTTGAATTTTGTGTGTGTGTGTGTGTGTGTGTTTTTTAAATGAACATCACAGCAGGTATAACAAGCAGTAAGTAGTATATTGATATTAGAATAAGGGGAATTCCAGTAAGGCTGTTGGTAAAAGGCAAGTGCAGTCCCAACAAGAGCAACTAGAACAAAATATAACTGGTAAAAGGATACAATAGAACCCAAACAGTGATTAGAAATAAACCTAAGAAAAGATGTCCAATAACTTTACGGAGAAAAGTTTTTAAAAGGAGCTACATAACTTTAGAAAAGATTATGCATGGGGTATGACTGTGTTAGTCCCACCCCAAATGAAATCAATGAAATTCAATAAAATCTCCAGGGGATTTTCCACAGAACTCAAAAGAGTAATCCCACAGTGTATAAAATAGAAGTCAAAAAACCCTAATGGTAAATGAATACAACAAATTATAGAAGGATTCTCCAATATCATTATATAACTAGAGACCCTATGCATGAAATTCATGCAAGAGTAGGCCTTCAGAATAGTAGTTACTGAAGGGAATGGGGTCAGAGAGGTATAAACTATAATTTCATTTTCTTTATTATCTTTTATTTCTTAAATGGGTACAGAGATGTTTATTATATTACTAGAGGCCTGGTGCACCAAATTCGTGCATGTAGGTTTGTCCCTCAGCCCAGCTAGTACCCTCTCCAACCTGGGACCCCTCCAGCTGAGGGATGCCCAACTGCCCATTTAGGCCCAATTCTGGCAGTCGGACATCCCTCTCATAATCCAGGACTGCTGGCTCCCAACTGCTCGCCTACTGCCTTCCTGATTGCCCCTCAATGTTTCTTCCTGCCAGCCTGATCACCCCCTAACCACTCCTCTGTCAGGCTGATTGATGCCTAACTGCTTCCTGCCAGCCTGATTGCCCCTAACTGCTCTCCCCTGCTGGCCTGGTTACCCCTAACTGCCCTCCCTTGCAGGCCTGGTCCCTCCCAACTGCCCTCCCCTGCTGGCCAACTTTTGGCGGCCATCTTGTGTCCACATGGGGGCAGCCATCTTTGACCACATGGGGACAGCCATCTTGTGTTGGAGAGACAGTCCATTTGCATATTACTCTTTTATTAGATAGAATAGAGGCCTGTTGCACGGGTTGGATCTGGCTGGTTTGCCCTGAAGGGTGTCCTGGATCAAGATGGGGGTTCCCTTGGAGCATGGGGTGGCCTGGGTGAGGGGCCTTGGGTGATTTGCAGGCCAACCACACCCTCCACCCCTCAGTGACACAAGCAGAGGCCCTGGTATCGGGGATTTATTTATCTTTTATAATTTAAACTTTGTAGCCTTGATCAGAGGCCAGGGCCAGTGAGGGCGGGCAGGAAACTTGGTTTCTTCCATTGTTGGGGGCAACCCACGCCTCTTGCTTGCTCCAGCTCTGTGGTTGCCACAATATTTGTTGGGTTAATTTGCATACTTGCTCCTGATTGCTTGGTGGGCGTGGCTTGTGGGCATAATGGAGGTATGGTCAGTTTGCATGTTTCTCTTTTATTAGGTAGGATTCCCCAGTCTTTAAACTCTTGTTTGTATGTCTTAAATACTCCATAAAAAAAAAAAGAATGCCTTTTATTTGAGAACCATGTCATGACATGACCTAGCAAACACAATCTAATAAACTACATCAGCACCACCTTGTTAAAAACATCGATCACTAGGCTATATAAGAATCAGAATTTCTGGGAGGGAGATCATGTGCCTCTAATGCACAGACGCATTTTGGAACTCTTGTTAACCATTAAATCATCAATAAAATCGGTTCCAATCTGAAGATGAGATACTTAAGTGTTTAAGATTGCCTAATCACTTTCCAATTGAAGCAAATGTCTACAATGTGGACTCTAATTTGAGAGCAAAACCATACAAATTTTGAAGTAACGTATCTTTTACTATAGACCCCCCCCCAAAAAAAGGTAAAACATGTAAAAAATTAGAAATATTTTATAAAGTAATCACATCAAATGATTCCATAACAGAACATAATTCATACACATCCTCCACAGGGAATATGTCATAGCAAAATTCCACTGAAGAGGAATTATTTTGACATTTTAAATAACACGAATCTGCTAAATGCATCAACACGAAAAGACTCACTTACCGGGGCTTTCCACTCTCTTATAGTGGTAGGGATTGATGCACACCTCCTTCTGCTTGGAGCCGAAAGGAAACTCACAGCATTCCAGTGGTTTCAGTTCATGGTGGCTCTGCAGATCGGGCCAGCGCCACACTCGGCAGTAAATGACGTGAGGCAGTCCCTTCCGGTGGGAAACTTGCAGCCTGCCGTCCAGAGAGCGGGGAATGGTAACACAGTTACTGGGCTGCCCCGGGCAGCTCAAGGCCTTTTCCAGCTCCTCCATGGCCCCTTTCTTTTTCTTCAGTTTTTTCACCAAAGCATCCACAGCTTTCTCTGCCCATTTTTCTTCTTCGTCGCCCTGCTTCCACCCAAGAAGTCTCTTCACGGCTGGACTTGTGAAGGAAAATAAACTTGTCACGTTCATGGTGATGGCACCAGTTAGACACTCCTTGTTTATGGTAAAATACAGGAGCCTCCAAAAGCAAAAGGACCAGAGGAGGGATTTCCTTTATTTACATAGGACTCTCCTTAGCTCCTTAGTCTTGAGGTGCTGAAAAGTAGAAAGGACCATTCCTAGTGTTTCCAAAGGTAACCCAGAGTCAGTACCTAGAAAAGAAAAAAGGAAAAAAAAAAGTGTAAAATCATCTCTACCACAAGCCACAAGTTATTGAAGAATTACTATGGGCCAGGTATGATGTTAAATGCTTTTATGTATTACAGTATGATATGAATCGAATTATGTTCCTCCTAAAACTCATGTTAAAACCCTAACCTCCAACTTCACTATATTTGGAGAGGAAGCCTCTAAGGAAATAATGAAGGTTAAATGAGATGATGATTGTGGGGTCATATCTGATAGGAATGGTGGCTTTACAAGAAGAAGGGAGAGTATCTCTCTCCCCCATGCACTAAGGGAAGGCCATGTGAGGACACAGAGAAGACAGCCATCTGCAAGCCCAGAAGAGAAAACCAGAAACCAAATTGGCTGGGACCTTGATCTTGGACTTCCTAGCTTTCAGAACTGTGACAAATAAATTTCTGTTGTTTAAACCACACAATCTATAGGACAGTAAGGCCTCGTGTAATGTACTTGATAGGTTCTGCAACTTTAAGCAAAATAATGTATAAGGAATCCGATTTTACCATAGGCTAACTAATACAAACAAGAGTTTGAATGGCACCTCATCAACGTTATAACAAAACATTGAACAAAATGATGTCATTCAAGGACCTGCTGCACTTTGTTATGGCAGCCCAAGCAGACTAATACACAGCATTTAACCCTTTAAATAATCCTTCCAGCTAGGACCTTCTACATGACCCCTACTGGGGATCAAGCCTATAACCCAGGCATGTGTCCTGACTGAGAATCGAACCGTGATCTGGTTCATAGGTCGATGCTCAACCACTGAGCCACACCAGCCTGGCAGTAACACACTACTTTTTAAACTGTGTTTTTAAACTCAGTTCATTTATCTGTAAAATGACAATGCTTTTAAAATGACACAGTTTAAAAAGTAGTGTGTTACTGCCAGGCTGGTGTGCTCAGTGGTTGAGCATCGACCTATGAACCAGATCATGGTTCGATTCTTGGTCAGGGCACATAAAAATATATTTAAAAATAAGTAAGTATATAAAAAATAAAAAGTAGTATGTTACTGTTTACATGTTTTCTTAAAAGCAATAGACACCTTAGTACAAAACAGCTCAAGCTCTCACCAGATATTAAATTATAATGTTTTATATTTAGATTCATTTATAGCACTAAAAGTGTATTTTAAGACATACCTGAATCAACAAAAATAAAGGTTTTCATTTGTTCCTTAAGTATTTTTTATGCTAAAAGGAGAGATAGTTTTATTTTTACAACATAAATGTAGCAACAATCTAGGGTACTTATTCAATGAACAAGCCTATGTTTATTGGCCACAGGATATGTAAGGTAAGAAAATTATTTCACACTTTTTCAAATTTCCTTTCTATGGACATAAACAGAAGGATGCACATGAACACATACTTTACCAAATTCTTTAGTGAAGTTGTCTCATTTAAACTTTCTAGTTACCCTTAACCAGATGTAAACACAAAAGGTAAGAAAGATTAAAGAGAATAACTTCACACAAACTCTAAGATGCAGTAGCATGTATCAAACTAACCTCCTCCCAAAAATTACTATAAAAGCTGAATAAAAAGCAAACAAACTAGAGTGGAGGAGTCTAGCTTTTAATGGCATCAAAAAGCAACCAACATGTCCAGCCAGTGTGGCTCAATGGTTAAGTGTTGACCTATGAACCAAGAGGTCATGGTTTGATTTTGGTGGAGGCACATGCTGGGGTTTTATCTAATAAAATATAAATATGCAAATTGACCATACCCCCACGATGCCCACCAGCCAATCAGGAGTGAGTATGCAAATTAATCCAACAAAGATAGTGGGTTGATTTGCATATACAGGCGCTGAGAAGCTGGGGGCAGGGTGAGAGGCTTGCATCATATCCATGGCAATGACACAGGTGTGCTGTACCATCCCAACTGCTCCTGGCCTCTGGGCAGCGTAGGAGGGCGAAAAGGCAGCTCTGAGCTGGAGCGGAAAGGTGGCTCTGGTCAGAGCAAAGGCGGTGCCAGCAGCCAGGGGAAGAAAGGCCCATTCTTGCATGAATCTTCATGCATCAGGCCTCTAGTATATCTTTTAAAAAGCAACCAAGGTACTCAGGACCAGAGTGGCCAAGATATTGGAGAAAAGGAAAAAACAATGAAGTGAGTCGAGCATTCTTCATTGCTTTTCTTTTCAAGGCATCTGCAAAGCCTATGCTATGAATAGCAAGAGGCCTAGTAGCTATACTGAAAGAGGCTAAAGACCCAAGCAGAGATTTCAGTAGTCTCATGGCAGAGACAAAAAGAAAAAAAATTGGAGTTGAGGGCTTGCTAAGAATAAGGAGGAGGCCTAGTGAATACACTAGGCTTTTAGTTCAGACCCATAAGGGCAAAAATGACATGGACCAGTTTTTATAGTAAAACACAGCTTAGAATCATCTTACTACAAGGTGATGAGAAAAGAGAAGACTGACAGAGGCAGTATTTGTAGATAATGGCCAAGGCTTTTCAAAACTGACAACAGATATCTAGCCACAGACTCATGAAGCCCTATAAATCCCCAAAAGGATAAATACAATGAAATAACATCCTTATCATGCCAAATATAAATAAAGAGTTGATAACTCAGAATTCTATACTCAGTAGAAAAAATCATG
This sequence comes from Lasiurus cinereus, assembly GCA_011751065.1. Taxonomy (NCBI): domain Eukaryota; kingdom Metazoa; phylum Chordata; class Mammalia; order Chiroptera; family Vespertilionidae; genus Lasiurus; species Lasiurus cinereus. Next base: position 25,811,557 of record JAAGEH010000293.1, on the reverse strand, counting down.
CAAAGAAATTATTGTGAAATAAAGATGTTTCCCAACAAACAAAATCTGAGAAAACCGGCTTCCAGCAGGAATTCATCAGGCAGAAGGAAAAAGTTCCTAGAAAGAAACAAGGAACTACAGGAAAGAATGAGGAGTTCCAGAAGGGTAAATAAGGGTAAGTCTAAATTAATACAGATCTCGCAAAACAATAATAGGAATCGCTTTGCTGTTTAAAACATACAATTAAGATGCAAAACCCAACAAAGCAGAAAGGGCTAAATGAAATTGGTGTTCTAAGTTCCCTATATTATCCTAGGTATGGTAAAGAATTAAATTATTATTGATATAAGTTTTGAAGTCTCTCTCTCCCTCTCCCTTCCTCTTTGAAATCAATAAAAATATACTTAAAAATAAATAAGTACATACATACATAAAAAATAACAAGTAGTATGTTACTGTTTACATGATCTCTTAGAAAGCAACCACTGAAATAATAATTTAAAAACTATAAGAAGGTAATAGTAGCTTTAAAATATGTAATTATTTTTTAAAATATGACTAATACAAAGAATATAAAAAAAGGGGGGAAAGCAAATAATGGATGGGACAAATAAATAACAATACAATTTAGATATAATCCCCAAAGTATTAGTAATTTAAATATAAGCAGATTAAATATGTAAGTAAAAGATGGAGGTGATGATGGGGAGTTCCTCTTAACCACAGTGTACTTACCAGAGACACAGATTAAATATAAGGATGGAGAAAGGTTGATAGGAAGGACGGGGTTATTCTTACCAAAATGCTGGAAAAATAGACTTCGAAACAGAAGCATCATCAGAGAAAAAAGGGACATTTCATAATGTTAAAAGAGTTAATCTACCATGAATATATCACAATCCCCATCATGAATATATAAAATTTTTATGTACTTAATAACAGTCTCGAAATACATAAAGCAGAAACTGACAGAATGAAAATAATAAAGAGAGAACCCACACTCTAGTGAAAGATTAACACAGTAACTGATAACACAAAAAAATCAATAGATTCAGAAGATTAACAATATGTTTAAAAACTTGATCCAATTCATATACATATATCATTATATCTAAGAACTGTAGAGTGCAAAATACCTTCAAATACACATGAATTTTTACCCAAAATGACCATCTAATGAGCCATAAAACAAATCTCCAGAGCGAAACCATACAGAATATATCCTTTGATCATAACATAACTAAGAAATCAGTAACAAAATGTTGTTATTGAAAATAATTATACTTTCAAAAAATCCATGGGTCAAAAAAGAAACCACAATGGAAATTAGAAGCCCTTTTTAACTTAATTACTTTGAAAATATAACAAAGCAAAACCTGTAGAATATGGCTCAAACCATACTTAAAGGGAAATGTATGCTCTTAAATGGATATATTGGAAAGGAAAAATAAAGTTGAAAACCAATATTCTATGTATCCACCACAAAAAAAAAACAACACACACAACACAACATTAAATTAAATCCAAAGGAAGTAGAAGGAAATGACAGTAGTTATTTAAAAAAAAAAAATAGAGAAAATTTATAAAATCAAAGTTGGTTCTTTGAAAAGACTAATAAAGTTGAATAAACCTCTAGAAAAATTGGTTAATAAAAGAGAAGGCACTTATTATCAATAACAAATAAAAGGGGAAAATCATTACTGATCCTTAAAATTAAAAAAGATAATGATGATGAACAGCTTTCATAGCAAACTGTGCATGTCCATAGTTACTCTGTGGTCATTTACATATCGTTCTCATTATAATAAAATAAGAAATTCAATCTTCTGTCTTCCTATCTTTGGAGTCCAACACAGTGCCTGGTACATAGCAGGTTCTCAACAAATTAGCTCCCAGGAGAAATTAGAAGGCCAAGTGTGGGGCTTCAACTTTATTCAATATTTACTCAATATAAATATTATTTAATAGCTCTTATATTATTAAATAATATAAATATTATTTATTTAGCTCCCAGGAAAAATCAGAAGGCAAAGTGTGGGGCTTCAACTTTATTCAATATTTAATATGAATAAATATTACCCAATATAAGTATTACTTAATAGGCTGTAGCAGTCAGTAATTTCCTTTTTTTAAAGTAAAGAGTTTTACCCAAATTTACCAGTTCTTTTCATGCTGGTATTATTTTCATTTAACAGGAAAGGAAACAGGAAACAAAATGATGCTATTATCAAAAGTCATACTTGGTCAGAGTGTACCTATTAACATGATCATTTACTAAAAGTTAGTTTTGCAAAAGAACAAGAAAGACAACTTCTGTCTAGTCCTCAAGTCATAATTTATGAAGAGGGTATATTTCTTCTGGTTCTATATGTCATTTTCTTCTATTCCAAAAACTGCTTCTTTATAGTTTAGCCAATGGTTTTCAAGTAGAGGGGGTGAGTTATTGAAAAATTACTTGAGGTTACTTGAAGCTATAACACTAAAGGGTCTATTACACTAATACATGTGTTGGGTGTGGCAGGGGATTAAGAACCACCATTTCAGACCAATGTTTTATTTTATTTTATTTAAATGGTATGATTTTCTTTTCTTTATTGATTTCAGAGAGGAAGGGAGAGGTATAGAGAGATAGAAACATCAATGATGAGAGAGACTCATTGATCGGCTGCCTACTGCACGGCCCCTATTGGGGATTGAGCCCACAACCCGAGTATATGCCCTTGCCGGAATAGAAGCTGGGACCCTTCAGTCCGCAGGCCGACGCTCTATCCACTGAGCCAAACCGGCTAGGGCTCACACTCATGTTTTAATTATTCAAATTGACATTCATCCAACATCGCTGTACTGAGCACTGTGCTTCTCCGAGGACAGAGGCACGGATGTCTACGAACCGAGGGAGCTCACATTCCAATGCAAGAGCCAGTGCCTAACTATGATGCTATGCAGTGAAAGCTCTAAAACAGGCATCAATAACATAGAAAAGCAGAAAAAGAGAGAATAATTAATTCCAGGATTTCAGGAAGTTCGTCAATGAGGAGGGATCAGACAGGCCTTAAGGAAGCGTAGAATTCTGTGAAACAATAGAGCTAACATTTTGAGCAATCATTACCTGACAGAATCTATTCCAAGCACTTCACATCTATTAACTAGTTTAATCTTTGCAACAAACCCTCCAAAGTGAATACTAATTTTACAGCTAAGGAAAGTGAAATGTAGAAAGTCATATGACTTGCCCAAGGTTGTTTATGTACACAGCTGTATGGCAGAGTCAGAGTTTGAACCCATGCTGTCTGGCTTAGCAGCCTCAATTTCTTTTAACCACCTTTATGTTGTTGTTAATCCTCGCCCCGGGATATTTTTCCATTAGTTTTTAGGGAGGGAAAGACAGAGAGAAACATTGATGTGAGAGAAACACATTGATTGGTTGCCTCCTGCAATCCAGGTAAGGTGTCCTAGACCGAAATCAAACCCAGGATCCTTCTGTCTACAGGCTGACACTCTAACCACTGAGCCAAACTGGCTAGGGCTAACCACTTTTCTAAATTGCTAGTTTTAACAGACACATAATAGAAATGCTAGGGGTCAAGGTGCTGGGAGACAATACAAGACTGTTAAGAAGGACAGGGGCAAGGCTGTGAAGGGCCTGTGATACATTTCATTCTGTAGTCTAGTGGACGGTTTTAAATGAGAGCATCAACATGACTAGGTCTATGCTTTAGAAAGCCAGCTAAGGTGATATCCTCAATCCAGGAAGTCTTATCTATCCAGAGACAAAACAAAAACAGAAACCAACATACCGCCTCAAAATACTGCAGGGCCAATTAGGGGGTGAATGTCTTGATGTTGCTCACAAATTAAGGGGTTAAGATCACAACCCTTTGCACATAAATGCACAGATGACCCAAAATGCAGGCTGATCACTAATCTGTGCGTTTTGAGGTAAGCATTTTTCTCAGAGATACAAGTCAAACAGGTCATCTACCTCCCATTAGGAATTCAAATGAGTCCATGATAGTCTGTCCTTGGCAAGACAACTCATTTTTTCTGCCCCTTTTTGTACTTCCTGATTTAGTTTATGTCAAAAGTTAAGTGGCCTTATCAGTTTAAAGTGCAAAATAAAAACATGAGTCAGCAAACAGAGATTTCCTTCCCGCTTCTCCAAATACAAACATTTCACACTGACAAAAAAAAAAAAAGCATTAATCTAGTAAAGAATCCCCCAGAAGCCTTAAAATATTGAGATCTTTGTTTCACTTTTAGAAACTTTGTCTGAATATTCTGAACTAGAAAAGGTAAAAAGTTTTTGTACAACGGTTTTCATCAGAGCATTATTTATTACAGAGGAAAAAGAAGTATCAATACAGGAAGTCTAGTTATGTAAGCTATAGGAAAATAGTTATATAAGCTATAGTTCAATTCACTCAATAGACTGTTATATAACCCTCTGAAATTATGCTTATAAAAACTACATAATAACTGGGAAAAACACTTACACAGAACGCAAAATGATATCTATAACATAAACAACTATGCAGATACCCCAAAATACGAACAGTGGCTGGGTTGGAAGGTTAGTATTCTCTCTCTCTCTTACTTTTCTAAATTTTCCAAACACTCTTTAGTGAAAAACTATAACTTTAAAACAAATGTTTAAAGCCTCTTTACGTGATGTGCTAATTACAAAACAACAAAACTCCATTTCAGGAGCTCAAGCCACACACAATCTCTACCTACATATCAGGCTGGACCTGTAGTGCAAATCTGGTTTCAGAAGTAATGGAAATGGGAGTTTAAAACAGGATTCTCAATTCAGAACCCTGCCCAGTGGGGTCCTATTCCTGAGAAGGGTTTCTCTGAGCCCTACCAGAAGCCCAATGAGGAAAATGCGCCTTGTGATTTGGATATTTAATTTTGTAATTTATGTGGTGTTCCTTAATGTTAAAAGGAAAACAAACAAACAAACAAAAAAAGTAACAAGTCTTTAAACTGCTGTGCAATTCACTTTATATTTAAAGGAAACCTAAGTAGCCAACTGGACCACAGTGGGCACTTCTTCATCTCATCCTCTTAAAGTGGAGACACCCGTAACTATCTGACTGTGTGAATATCAACAAAACACACCCTCTGCCAGTTCTTATCGTTCAGATCCCAATTTCCCACAGAACGTTTTAAAAGGAAATTACTTTGATCTGTATCTGAAGATATATTTTTTAAAAAGGCGAGGGGGGGGGGAGGAGGAAGAAGGTAGCCACCAAGTGTTACAAACTCAGTATCTTTAATAAAAAGATGAGAAGGAGAGGAGACAGTTAATGACCCCATGTCCTCTGTAGTTTCAGACCAGTGCCACTTGACACATCTTGCACGGGCATAGGATTCAGTGAGCTAGACAAAATAAGTGATCCCATTAAATATTGGGAGAATAATTAGATTAGTCAATAAAAATAAACATAAAATATAGGCTCCAAAATGTGACTGGGGTGAAAAAAAAAAATCAGAATCCTACTAGCCTGAAACAGAAGATAAGTGATCTATTTTCAGTGACACAAGCAACTCACTTTTTAAAATTCATTTCTTGTCTGTTGGTTCATTACTCTATCTTAACTCTAATGGTGAAACATCAAAGCATAAAGATCAAAAGAACCAAGAAACTAAAATCACAGGGTATTGATTAACTTTACTTTGAAAATGGTTAACAGTTGGATGAGTCGTTTAAGAAAAAAAGACAATTTTATAAAAATTATCTTTCTATAAAAATATTTGATCTGTTTTGGGGGGAGACAAGTATTTCCACATAAATAAATAAACCATGTGCACATTTCCTGACTCATACCACTAGCTTTCTTCTTAAATAGATGGTCTTTTTTTTTTTTTATCCTCACTCAAGGGTATTTTTTCCATTGATTTTTACAAAGAGGGAAAGACAGAGAGGTTGCCTCCTGCACTTGCCCCTTCCAAGGCTCAGACCGGGAAGCAGCCTGCAACTGAGGTACATGCCCTCAACCAGAATAAAAATCGAATCCAGGACCCTTCGGTCCACAGGCTGACACTCTATCCACTGAGCCAAACCGGCTAGGGCTTAAACAGATAATCTTATGAATAAACAGAAAAAGTAAGACTTGAGTTTCCAAAGAAGAGCTACAGCAGGACTTCAGAGAAATCATAAGCAAACCATATGATTTTTGTAGTTTAGCATTTTTATATCTACAACACATCACCATACGGATGCTAAGATGAAAAAGATGTGTTGCATAAAGTGCCTGGTGACAATATTAATTAGTATTATGAAAAGGTATGTGTCATCTATCCGAACATCCAAGTTTAGATAGGGTTCAAGGCGCCTGATGAGCATGCATAGCTAAATTAAAGATCAACAAGGGTAGAAAAAATGAACATGCCAGAAGATCTATAATGTAATTTTTTATTATTTCAAAATAAACTATTTTTTAACTTACTTGATTTCTCTTACTATCCAAATTATATATTAAACTTCATCATAGGCATGTATGTATAGAAAAAAACACAGTATATACAGGGTTTGGTACTATCTAAGGCTTCAGGCATCCACGATGCAGATGGGTGGGGTGGGTCTTAGAATGTATCCCCCATGAATAAGTGAGGACTACGGGACTACTATAATGACTATAATGAAGACAGGTGCTGACAATACTCTGGAACAAGAAGAATACAACTAAAAATGATACCAACATGAAACAGTTCCTAATAAAAGCATGAGAGATTACTTATTTTACAGATCTTTAAGGAAAATTATACATATTTACACTTAAGGCAGACAGGAAAAAAAAGTTAAAATTTGCTACACAGGATAATGCCATTACAATGAACATAAAAACAGAGATAGGTTTTCTCTATCTATTTCAGTCTCAGAAAACACCCCAAAGTAACAATGCTCTCTGATTTGCTTTCAACAGTGTTCAAATGTTTCTTTTCCCCAGTATCCCAACTCCTAACTAGCCTGGTTTTGAAGTACTGGTGTTGTAGGAAAAAACAGGTGAACCGCCACTGTTCCTTTTTCCTGTTTTAAAAAGAGCTCTTCAGGAGAAACCAAGATGGTGGCATAGGTGAACACCTAAACTGCTGCCTCACACAACAATTTCAAAACTATAGCTAAAAGACAGAACGGACATCATCCAGAACCACAGGAAAACTGGCTGAGTGGAAATTCTACTACTAGAAGGAAAAAGAGGGGCTCACAGAGACTCAGAGGAACTGCAAAAGGCTGAGGTACAGAGACACACGCATGGAGAAGATGGGCGGCTGAGTGCCTGGCTGGCTTCTTCTTGTAGGGGGGAGACGGAAACTCCCGACTGCACTGAACCCCATTCCTATTGCACTGAACCCCAGTTCCGGGTGAGATGCATAGTGGGGGAGTCTGGACTGTCGGGAAAATGAAGGAGTGCACGGAAACTGAGGGGAGCCGCGAAAGGCAGAGGTCTGGAGGCACGCATGTGAATGTACTGCAGTGATTACTGAGGAACACTGAGACCCAGGGGCCACGTAGGGCAGGGCTGATGGAAAGCCAAGGCTGTCTGCTCAGCCCTGGGACTCCTACCCATCCAAGTCTAGCACAGAGGCTTTTGCAATTTTGCAAGTCTGGTCTCATAAGGATGTCTCCAGCACAGAAGTTCTCCCGGCATAGACACAGCTGATCCTCACAGCCAATTGGCCTGGAGGTCAATCCCCCTCTCCAGTGATACCAACAACAATCAAGACTTAACTACAAGGTTGTACATACAGTTCACAAAGGGTGTACCTAGAGTGTCTGGCTCAGGTAACTGGAGAGGTGGAACTACTGGGCAATATAAGACACCTAGAACACAAAGCTACTCTTCCAACTCAGGAAATCAGCGAAAATGCAGAGACAAAGAAACAGATCACAAACAAAAGATATAGAGGAAAACAAACGACTGGATATAGAGTTCAAAACCACGGTTATAAGCTTTTTCAAGAATTTCCTAGAAAAGGTCGATAAATTTAATAAGATTCTCAAGGATATGAAAAAGGACCAACTAGAAATTAAACATACACTGACTGAAATAAAAATATTATACAGAGACCTAACAGCAGACTAGAGGACCGTAAGAATCAAGTCAAAGATTTGAAATACAAAGAAGCAAAAAACACTCAACTGGAAAAGAAAAAAGAATCCAAAAATTTGAAGATAGTGTAAGGAGCCTCTGGGACAACTTCAAACATACTCACATCAGAATTATGAGGGTTCCAGAAGAAGAGAGAGAGCAAGGTACTGAAAATCTATTTGAAGAAATAATGACTGAAAACTTCACACACCTGGTGAAAGAAATAGACTTATAAGTCCAGGAAGCACACAGACCCCAAACAAAAGGAATCCAAAGAGGACCACACCAAGACACATCATAATTAAATTGCCAAAAGCAAAAGACAAAGAGAGAATCTTAAAAGCAGCAGGAGAAAAACAGTTAGTTACCTAACAAGGGAGCATTCAGACAACTGTCAGCTGATTTCTCAACAGAAACTACATAGGCCAGACGGAAGTGGCAAGAAATATTCAAAGTGATGAAAAGCAAGAATCATAACCAAGATTACGCTACCCAGCAAAGCTATCATTCAGAATTGAAGGGCAGATAAAGAGCTTCACAGATATGAAAAAGCTAAAGGAGTTCATCAATACCAAACCAGTATTATATGAAATGCTGAAAGGTATTCTTTAAGAAGAGGAAGAAGAAGAAGAAAAAGGTAAAGATAAAAATTATGAACAAGAAATACATATCTATCAACAAGTGAATCTAAAAATCAAGTGAATTAAAAATCTGATGAACAGAATAGACTGGTGAATATAATAGAATCAGAGGCATAGAAAGGGAGTGGACTGACAATTCTCAGGGGGAAAGAGGTGAGGAGGGTGCGGGAAGAGACTAGACAAAAATCGTATACCTATGGATGAGGACAATGGGGGGGAGGTAAGGGCATAGGGTGGGGTGGGAACTGGGTAGAGGGGAGCTATGGGGAGAAAAAAGGAGAACAATTGTAATAACTGGAACAATAAAGATTTATTAAATTAAAAATAAAAAAATAAAAGAGCTCTTGACTTTTGAAATTTCTCCATTTCAAATGGCTGAAACGTACCCCAAAACAACCAAAGGTGGCCCATCATCAACCATAATAAGGTGTGGAGGACTTAGAACAAGAAAAAAAATGAGGATGGATGAAATCGCTCTCCATCTCTTTTATAGATTCCAAAGCACATTTGAAACAACCTGCTTCATGGCTTGGCAGTTGGACTAAAAGGAACTCTACTTTGACAGAATCCTCAGAAAAGAAAATGTACTTAAACAAATTTCCTATGTGAGAAGGCAATGTGAAGATTCATTGAGGATCACAAAACTCCACCAGGTTTCAAATCAAAGCAAAGCTCTGCTGTCAACAACACCTAGAGTCAAATTTCACCTCACTGAACCCCTTACTATCAAGCCTTGTTTTGGTTACTGCCAAACATTTCCCAACTTTCTAAACATCTGATTGATGGCACAATAACTAGTTTGCCATTTTCTCATGAACGTGTGTTTTTTTTTTCCAGAGAGTAATTTCCCAAATCTGGAGAAATTGGGGGTTGAAGGTGGGAGGACAAGCCTTTTGAAAGCTTTTTTTAGTGATGCAATCAGGCAGGTACTGTTGCCTTCACAACACAGCTCCCAGTCTCTCAGGTGTGACTGAGTGACATGCTAGTAAGAGCTGCCATGTGGTCTCTTAAGAGAGTGTTAAGTGAATGGGGATCTCAGGAATCAAAAAGCAAGGGAGTGCCACGTCGACCATGAATTCTAGCTTACCTACCGCTTGTCCGTTCATCACCAGCTGTGACATTTCAGTGAAATGATTTCAAAAGCAGCGCCCCCTTGATGAAAATGAAGCAAGGGATGCCACAATTACAGGAGTCTCCAAGGTCAAACCTGTATGTGGCTTATAAATGTAGGTTTATAGTTGAGGTGTGCTCAATATATCTTCATTATGTTAGGAAATTCTTTACAACAAGAATGCTTTCGGGTCCTGCTCTGCATACACAAGTCTGTCCGTCCATCCTCATAAAACTGGGCTGTGTGTAGGGCAACTGGTCAATTTTTCTTAGAGAGATTCCATACAGAATAGCAAGTGTCAGTTCTGTTATGTTTCATTGGAGAACTAGCTGTTTACTTAAGGAGACTGAAGGTACTTAAAAGTTTTCTTCCTGTCCTCAAGGTCACCAAACAAACTTGGCTTCGTTCTGTATCTCCTTGCCACTTCTTCCAAAAGTTGTAGGACATTCCTTAGTCCCACTGAATCCCCTTTCGCAAATTCAGCCTTGTCGTGGGAAACTGTCCTTTAGCACAGGGTGGCTTTCGAGAGAGCCAGCTCCCAAGTACCTCATCCTGACAAACTTCTCCTCTATTCATCTGAAACAGTGCCGAGTCACTGACCGACCGGCAAATGCTCACTCCTCAAACATAGGACATGGAAGACCAGAGGCATTTTAGGATTTACTTTCATTGACTACAAGAAGGGAGCAGTCTACAGTAGTTGTCTCTAAGGGAAAAAGACTTTTCTTTGAGTCATTGTTATCATAGCACAGCAATTCTACAGATGGCAAAGAAAGCTAAATGTGGTAATTTCCATTGAGTGGCCAGTTATGAATGGTGGTGCATCTTTAGCAAGTGAGTGAAGTTAGTTTAATTGAGCTATTACTTACACAAGCATTATACTGACTGTTTTTACAAATATCTTCTCTAAGGTCTGTATCATTATCTCGACTTTACTAATAATCCTTAGTTCAGAGGTTAAGTAACTTCTCAAGACCCATGTTCTAGTAAGTGGTTGATCTACATTTTAAACCAGAGCAGATACGAATGCCTATTAGTCAGTTTTTTTTTAAAAATGCACATGCCAAATTCACAGGAAAAAATGGAATAGGAGGAAAAATCTACCCGTTGTTTAAAAAAAAAAAAAAAACCTGCTCTGTTTCATTTTTTGGAACATTTTTCTCTTGTTCCACTGAACTCACAGGTGCTGTTTATGACAACAGACTTGCACATCTGTAGGGGTGAGCGGACATTCACGAGGCAGGACAGCCTGAACCCTCTCCCTATATTTAGATCCTTCAGCGCAGAGCTAATTGAATAATTTAATCTGGACCCTCTAGAAGGGAAACACATCCATATTCATCACAGGCATCAAAGGAAACATCTTTACAAGTTATATCCTTTTACAAACCAACATATGGTCTCACACTATTCTCCCAATTGTTGAACTCCTCCTCTGGGAAGAGCATGGAATTTTATTTCTTTTTTATCACTTGAAAAAATCACTTCCCTCCTAATTCAGTAAAACTGGGTGGAGGCCACTTCCTCCACAGGTGAGAGAAATAAAACTTGTTGATCTGTCATTGTCAGGAATGTTAAAGTTAACCATTTATTTTATGTACTTTCAACATGGGAACAAAAGGCAGGCTAAATCCGGAATAAGAAATCAGGGCGCCTTTCTCCAGACTTTCAAAATAAAACCCCTACCGTGTTTCTGTCGTTTTAAGATGTTCCTAAATGAGAAAACAAGAGTCCTTCCCTTGGAATCAGGAGCAGGTTGCAATGGCAACTTTCCACTTAGCTACTGTACTGTGAGCAAAACTCTTTTCTGAGCCCCAATTTGCTTTCCCACAAAATGTTGATTCCACTACTTACCCCACTGGGTAGGTTAAATATAAATATGACTTGAAAATTATAACATGCTGAAAAATGTGACGTTTTATCGAGAGCAGTTGCACACATAAGAAAGCTAAGTTTGACATTTTGTATATACAAAAAAAAAATACCCCACGAGAAAAAAGTTGCTTAGTTTTTATCTGTTCAGTGAAGTCCTAACTTTATTTTTTTTAAAAAAACGATCAAAAGAAAAACCAATAAGCACTACAGTCACTCATTCAGTGCATTTGACAGACACCGATATTGTGCCAGACACTATGCTAAGCACTGGGACAGAGCACTGAACAAGAGACAAAAGCAGTCATTTTTAAGAAAGGCCATGCCTTCAGGAGACCTACATTCCAGGGGTGATGGAAGGCCTCACTGAGAAGGCGACATCCCATTCGAAGCCTGAAGGGTGAGGGAGGAGGAGCCATGTGGATCTATGGGGAAGCGAATGGCAAGCAGCAGCGGGACTTGCAAGTGCAAAGGCCCGGAGGCAATAATGTGGCTGAACTGTTCAAACAGCAAGGAGCTCAATGGGACAGCAACCCAGTGAGGAGAGACGTGGGAGATGGGTCGGAGAGGTGAGGGGAGCAGACATGGGAATCCGTAGGGACTTGTTAGCATTCCCTCTAAATTGAGATGAAAGCCCCTGGGAGATGTGAGGAGAGATGTAAGTCATGCTCTGACTGACAGTTTAACAGGACTGCAGGGCTTGCTGGGCTGAGAAGGGACGGAAAGGATGGAAGTCGGAAGCAGCAGGGAGACCAGTTAGGAAGCTGGGGCAATTGTTGCTGTTTGAGATGATCAAGGTTTGGGTTGTGATGGCGTAAGGGGTCAGATGCTGGAGATATTCTGAAGGCAGAGCCATGAACACATACACTTTCCTGCTTACGTAAATAAACAAAAGAATTAACCATAACCTTGGAGAAATCTGTTTAATTTTTAGAAGAACTATGGGACTGAGTATCTGAGGTGGGATCCAAGGTCACGGGAGAAGTAGACCAAGAGTGATCAGAGGGGCAGCATGGAGGGAGTCCCAAAAGAAGCTAAAATCTTGTAGGAATGAGGGTGAATGATGGGGAGTGAGACAGTAAGTGAAGGGAAGGGAGTGGTATAAGCTGGGTGTTTTCATGGAGGTTGGCGGGAGGATGGTTTGGGGTGGCAATGAGGAGGATCCCCACACCCCCAAGCCCCACAGTATGAAGTGGGAAGAAAACAGGCAGGACCTAAGAGAGCTAAAAGGGAAGCAGCATCCTCAGATCAGCTTCATCAATGCTCAAGATTACGCACGTCCCAGATAATCCAGATGTCTAACAAAGGATGGACATCTGACCATGATGTAACTTTAAAAAAAGAAAAAAGAAGACAGACTTTCATGTCTAACATGGAAAGAAAACCATACCATAATTGTTCAGTGTGCTTTTGCTGTTGTTGTTGTGTGTTTTAATTGATTTCAGAGAGTAAGGGAGAGAGAGAGAAACATCAATGATGAGAGAGAATCATTGACTGGCTGCCTCCTGCATGCCCCCCACTGAGGAACCTAGGCATTTGCCCTTAACATAATGGAACCCAGGACCCTTCAGTCCACAGGCTGACGCTCTATCCACTGAGCCAAACCAGCCAGGGCTGTTCAGAGTTTTTTAATTGTAGAACAACATATATCATATGATCTCATTTTACAAATAGAAACAAAACCTGCATATGTACAATATATGTGCATCTTTAAGGACTTGGAAGGAAAGAAACAAAACTGAATATGCAGTTACTTTTAGGAGTGAAATAGGAGGAGAGTGTAAGAGAGCCGACTGGTTTTTTAAATAATAAATTGCCGTTTTCAATGGTAAAACCCCAATAATAAAAAGAAATAAAAACTAAACATAAGAGATTTAGTCTACAATGCTCCAGAAGGCAGTATTATGACCAAGAGGTAGGACTTACCATCTTATGAAGAAAAAAATAACTGAAATAGTTTCTGTACAGAACAGAGTAATTTATTTATGTATACAGGGTTGGAATATATGACCTATTTCTGAGTGAATATGATATGGCTGGGAATGTACTTTTTTATTAAGCAATTCAGGCACATAATAAAATTCAATTTTACAAAATGCCGTGACATGACAAAAAGTAAATTTCCATTAACAATTTAAACACCCTTCAAATGTTTCAGTGCATGAATCTTACCCAGGAAAATGTTCTGTGCTGCTATTCAAATATTTCAAGAGCAGTTTGGTCCTGTTCTGTCCCTTTCCCAATTCAGAAATCTGTTACTTAGAAAATAAAATAAAGCCTGAAAATCAAAGTTTACATAATCACTGAAACAAACACGGAGATCAGCCAGGTTTCACTCTCCTCCACATGACAATCAATGGCATCCTGTTTTCAATCTGCCGAACACTGGACTGGCCTTCCCACGTCCACTTGGCCACCTCAGAGCAGAAACTGAACAGAGAGCGGCAGCCTCCTCCAGAAGTGGACGAGCTCCCTACAGCGAGAGCTGGAAGCAGCAAAGGCAACCTCTTTCACTGGGTTAGGGAAATAGTGCTGTGGACACAAGTGAGCATCACCAGCAGAATCCGGTGATACCTGCCCCAGAACTCCAGACGCTGGCTGCCTCAGATCACTTGCTCAGCCCCATGCTGGCCATTCACCGCTCCACAGTGACTTACTTAGCAATCAGAATGGAAAACCCTAACAGAGTGCTCTTAGAAGACTTCAGAACCCCAGACCTCCACTACACGTTCAGCTGCTAAGACAGCTTTCGTCTCCACTAATTCACTATGTAATGGGACAGTACTTATAGTGCTTACCACCAACAGAAAGATGCAGTGGAAAGAAAATGAGGACAGTATAGTTCCCACCACCCCCAAGGTCACAGCTGTAAAGGCTGTAGGGGAGGGACAGGAGAACCGTACTATAAAGCTGACTGATAGGAGCCGCATGACATGTTCAGACTGTCTAAGGAAGAACACACGTGCAGGGAGAGTGGCCAACAGCCTGTGCCATTTTCTTTGCCATAACGACCTCTCCCCTGCATCCTGGGACCTGAGATACCTGCTGTGCCATGGAAATCCCAATGAGTTCAACTACCAACCAGTTGCATTGATGGGTGTGAACTATGGAATGGATAATCCAAAGCAGCCTTAAGAAAAATTAGCCATTGCTTTTGGAATGCATTTTCTTTATCAGAGAAAGCTTTCAATTCTTTATCACGCTTTGCTAACACTAATAATAAAACTATTATGTGCCTGAGAACACAATAATTCTAAAAAAAATAATAATACCTGTTCAAGACTCAAATATTGCTGTGGAAAATCTTTAAGTGGAAGACAGGCAGTTAAAAGTAATGATTTTATTATAAAAACTTACAAACATTTTATCATCTAAGTCACTCTATCTTCCTCTGGAAATTCAGACTCAATGCAAATGAGCCTTTACAGAACACCTGAAACATCCGTTTGAAGATCCAACAAACTCTCATCACCATCACTGCCAACTTCAAAGGGAGAGCGTTGTCATGCAGGTGGTGGTTTTACGGGAGACCTCACATAACCAGCTCGCCCGTGGCCTCCATCTATTTTCAAACAACTCTCAGAAAGAATCATGTGCCATTCTCATGTCACTACCACCAGCACCACGAAGTAAGTGCCAGGCTCTGTTCTGAGCACTTTATACCTATTAGCTCTCTTAATCCTCACAAGAATCCTAGGTGGTAAAGACAGTTTCAGAGGTGATGAAACTGGGGGGCAGAAAGGTTAGGGAGCTTGCCAAGGCAATCTCTCGACCACACATTTTTTCCTAAATAACCTCCTCCTTTGTCTCATCATAGAGCAGAGAGGGTAACAAGCAAGGATTTGTTTATGGTTTTCTTTTTAAACTTTTATTTATTGATCTTTAATTTATTTGTGAGTGTGTGTGAGAGAGAAACATTGATTTGTTGTTCCACTTATGCATTAACTGGTTGATTCTTGTAAATGCTCTGACCGGGGATCAAACCCAAAACCTTTGTGTAGCAGGATGATGCTCTAATCAATTGAGCTATTGAATTAGGGTTTATGGTTTTATTTTAATCCATCCAATTCCTTCCCTTCCTTATTTTTCATTGTTTCCCTTCTTAATTTACTCACAATTTCCTGGAACATAAAAAAGCCAAGAGTTTTATCAGGGCAGCAATGACAAAATTAAGTTCATTTTAATCTAAAGAGCCTAGACTACAGATAAGAAGTATCAAGCTATACCTCAACAAGATATATGGAAAATGACACCATTACTTCACACCAACAGCCCATAATATTCTTAATATTCTTTTCTTATGATGAGTCATGGAACATTAAAATTAAGCTCCTTTTAAGAAATCCACTTTCCTTACATTCCCACCCATTATTCTTAGGGTTCCTTATGAAAACATAAACAAAATGAAACAAAAATTACTGCCTCATTTATTTAATTTTTTTTTGAAGCAAATGTAGAGATAGAGAAAAGTTAAAGAACTGCTTCAAGTATCATGGCTATTACAAGTAATATATTTAAATATTCACTTTAATAGCTCCGATATAGCTGGCAACCTCCATGCTATCTGCAAATAATGGCAAAAAAAATAGCACTCTCAATTCGAGAGATCTGGGTGTCCTGATGTGGCAGAAACAAGTCTGTGACAGTGCCACTTCTATGTCCTACCTGCCTCTAGACACCCCTGTCCCTGCTATCCCAGGCTTTCTCAACCTCAGCATCGCCCTGGCCTCTACCAACTAAGGCTGGAGTAACTCCCCTGCCTACCACTAATTTCATATTGCCTGGTGGACGGACCACTGCTCTATTCTCCCCCACTTTCCCTCTTCTTTTCCTTGTTATCTAAGTGCCTCGGGCCTAACGAGCTTTGTTTAACTCCACTTCTAGATTCCAAGACACAAGGAATTGGTGATTACTACAAAAAGGAAAACATGTCAAACACACAAACCTGTTCTTCCTATCTCTTTTCTCCTCTAAGGAGAAAAAGAAAAGAGGGGGGTGGGGAGTAGGGGACAAAACAGCTAACCCTCAAACATCACTAGTATGTCTGGGTATAAAAGACATAGTGCATAACCACAGTGAACTTACAACATACCACTTTCTCTGGCATGTTTTAAAAAACATCAAAATGAAAAGTTTATTTTTTTGGGTGTGAGAGAGAAACATTGATTTGTTGTTCCAGTCACTCATGCATTAATTGGTTGATTCTTGTAAATGCTCTTGACCGGGGATCAAACCACAAACCCTTTGTGTAGTGCCTACTGTGTGTCAGGGCTATATTCTCTCTCTCTTTCTCTCTCTCTCTCTCTCTCTCTCTCTCTCTCTCTCTCTCTCTCTCTCTCT
>JAAGEH010000293.1:25757164-25794508 GCA_011751065.1 Lasiurus cinereus | reverse complement strand
CTCTCTCTCTCTCTCTCTCTCTCTCTCTCTCTCTCTCTCTCTCTTTGGTATGGCAATATTCATAATACTGCTATACATGAGACTTCCCATGGTACTTTTTTAAAAGATCTCCATCAGAAAAAAAAAAGAGAGAGAAAAGAAAAAAAGCTCTCCACTGTAACCCTTGTATAGTGTCCCCTACAGACAGGCCCAGTCATTTCTGAGGTGGTTGTTCATGTTCTTCTATGTGCCAACAGGTGAGAACCACTGTACTAACACAAAGATCATAAACCTACTGTCCATATGCCTTCATGGAACTCAGTCCAAAGAATTAATAAGGTAAATGTAATAAAAGCCATTAAAACTGGCATTGGATGATACAAAGGTACAAGATCCTCAGTGCAAGTCCCACACTTATGGCCCCTTATCCCAACTTTATCAAGCTGTATGAGAGATACACTATGAACAGAAGCATAATTATAAATACACTCAAAAACTTACTGAAAGAATTAACTAAGGTAGAAATGGGCAGGAAGCAAGAGCTCTACCAACCACATCAGACTTCTTTCCCCATCCCTTGATTTTGAAAGACTATCCTCATTATAGGAGAAATACCCTCCAGCTGAAATGATATAACATTAATAACAATGGCTTGTCATTTAACTTCATATCATCGCAGTCTCCCCTTAGGAGTCGGAGTGCTAGTTCAGGGCGGAAACTGACATAACATTTCTCTGTCCCTCCCAAAACAGAGCCCAGTGCTGGGCGCACAGTAGGAAGGCATGAAACACCTGCTGAACGGGATTCATATCAGCTCAGAGGCAGAACCCCCACAGTGGGGATGCACCGTTTTGAAAGGAGGCTCTCTGGCAATACAAAGCAACACCCCAACCTGTGCAACGTGACAAAACTCTTTGGAGTAAATAAATACAGTGTGGGTGCCAGTGGTTTAAACAAGTCAATTTGGTTCACAGTTAACAGAAAAACATTTAAAACTAATCAAACATCCCCTCAAGCTTGAACAGACTTAATAGAAGTCCTGAGCACACAAACATGAGCAACGGGAAAATAAAGAAGAGGTTGTTATTAATTATGCCAGACTGCAAAGCCAGCAACGGACAATAAGCAAAACAGGAAGCTGCACTGGATGAGCTGGCAAGCTCTATACAATCAACCGTCCTGAGCTTCCACAGGGCTAAAGGTCTACTTTCTCCAGCAACACCCCCTGCACTACTCTTATTCCCCTTCATGAAAAACTACTCTCTCTGATCAAATGAAGACCAGTTTCCCCTGACATTCATCCTCTCTCTCCAAATCAAAGAGTTTGAGGAACAGCTCTGACCAATGCATCCCAGTTTAGGGGACCCTACTCCAGTCAATCCTTCAGAAAGGACTTAAGAATAAGGGGCCAGAGGGGTGGTAACAGGCCAAGTGCTGAGCCTATAGATGAGATTTAAAAGCCCCTTTCCCACCAACTTGGAGGTATTTGCAGATCATTTACAAGAAATAAGATGGTGAGGGAGAAGATGCTGACAGATTCAATCCGGACTAGTGGCTAGGCAAGAATTGAGTGCTGAGGGAAGACTGAGTGTACTTAACTTAGGTAAGGGCCTCACCACCCACCAGTTGTTTATTGCAGCATTTGCAAAGCCTTTCTAACCCCCACACCCTAACCATTATTCTTAAGAGAAAATCTAGCAAATTAAATGCTGATGCCTAACTCTTTAATTTTTTTCCCCTTTATAAAGTGGTTTTATTACATGGGGGAACTTTTCTCACTTTATTTTAAGACCTTATAAACGAATCCATCTCAATCATCAAATCCATATTCCAAGACCAACACTGTGTCTCTTGTGAACGAGGAGATGTCCCTGTAAAGAAACTCCCATACTGCAACTCAGGTAGGAGAAGGAGGCCCGTTTCCGTGTGCTCGGTTAAGCACTGGTGTCTCCCAGGTTCATGGTTCGTGAAAGCTGATTAAGACACCGCATCAAACTGATAGCCCTGTTTTCCCAGACTGCGACTTCCCCGTCCACAGAGAGGAATACACTGAAGAGTCTGATGCAGGACATAGCAGCACATTTTATGGTTATTAGCAGCTTGCATCTTGTTTGTTTGTGAATCGCTTATTCATGTCCTTTACCAGTTTTTCTCTAAGAGTGGCATTTTTCTATTGATTTAAAAAGTTTCTTACCAAGAACAGTAACTTGCTGCAAATTTGTTACCTGAAAGACTGTTTGTGATTGTGCGCTTTGTCATTTGTGGTCCCATAAATGATGTCAAATGCATACATTTTTCTTCTATGGTTTCTGCCTTGGGAGCCACATTTTAGAAGGGCTCTACAACCGGCTATTAATACCTTCCCACCTCTGGAAATGGCACAAACCAATCCCTTTTTCTTCTGGCACTGTGATAAGAATCCATGCCAGAATGTTTCCACACTGAGCATATATTACTCTCATGAAAAAAAAAAATTTTTTTTAACACTAATGAGTGCTTTAAAAAAAGCCATTGGTAAATTCAGAATACTTACTTTTTAAAGCTCTCGGCAATTTAAATAACTTAAAAATCATTAACAGGCATTCATTCAATTTCTACACTTCTCTTAAAAACCTTTACCTACGATTGTCAGGGAAATGTTCCATCTACAAATTCCCAAACTTGGTATTTTGCAATTTCATTACCGGCATTCCCATTGCTTCACCTGTCCATTGGACCCCGTATAACCTGTGACCCGCTAATCTAGCCTGGATTCAATACTGTTCTCATTAACATTCTAGACTCTAAAATCACAGTGAATTTTAGAAAGAGCTAACATTTTCTGAGTGTTTATTGCATGCCATGTCCCATACTATGTCATTTGTGTAGTCTGTATTTCAATGACTGAGATACCCCTCCCATTATCACCTCCAAAACCAGGAAAGTGATCATCAACGGTATGTCAAGTCTAATTGGCAGTTTTTTCCTCAGTAACACATGAAATAATGTCTCACCATTGGCGGCATCTGGGACTAAGTGAAATATGAAAGGATAACTCATTTCATTTGCAATCATACCTGAGGTTGGTGCTATAATCTCTCCTTTCCAGATGAGGAAAAGTGAGGCACCAACACTAATGGTAAGTAGCTTTCCCAAAGTTATAAAAAAACAAGGAAGTGTTGGGGCTTGGACTTAAACCCAAACTTCCAGATCCTAGAGCCTCATTTCTTAACCGATTTGCTATTCCTAGGCCAGAATCAACTCTACCAACATTTCCCTCCAATCTTACTATGGAGCCACCATGTTACCCTAGAAGCAGCCATTACCTAGTCTTCTCTACAGCCACATCAAGCTTTTCCCCAAATTCCCCCCTACTGTTTAGACTTTGAGTTCTCCATAGACCTCCTGGCATACCACCCACAAGGGTTCTTCCAAAACTTCTCCATTATTCTAAGCTTCCAATACCATCTGCTGAGTCCCCCATCTCATTGTCCCAATGAGGGGACTTGCCTTCCACACTGCTGGGAAAAGCAGCACAAGCTGGTATGAACTCCACCATCTGCTTTCCTCTCAGCTGAGACCCCATCCTGCTCCTTTCTCAGACAACTCTCCCTCCTTACCATGGCTAATATTTTGTCCCCTGTGCTCAAGATCACTAACTCCACCAACCTTTGTTTTCCATCCATTAACTTCTTACCCTCAACCTTCAAGTATCCAGAGGACCCATCTATTTTGAAACATAAGTCACTAGAGAGAATTTTCAGAATCTAGTTCTCATTTCCTAAAATACTAAGTCTATTCTCCTCAACTGCATTCACGTGATTACCCAACTTTTTTCTCATTCAACACGAACCATGAGACATTTCCACTCTGACCCTAGTTCTGGGATCCCTCTTCCCTCCAGCTTCCTGTGACCCCATACTTTTCTCCCAGTTCCTTCTTTCGTCTACTTCAAACATACCATCCCCTTCTCCAAATCCCAACTGTCGGTATCAATGGGAGAGTCAACCTACCAGTTCTTCGTTTCTGTTCATGATTCTCTCAAAACACCTGGGAAGTTCAACCATCATTTCCAACAATCTGTACTTAATGTTCTGAGCCCTTCCCTAAGCTCCAGCTTAGTTTGTATCTCCGACCTGCCTGTAGAATACCTGGCATACCCTACCTTAAATTCAACCCATCAATTCTAATTTATCATCCACACAAACTGTATCCCTTCTAGAAGTAGTCCTTCCCTATCCTTAAGTAAAGGCTTTATTCATTTTACAGTCACTCCGGGTGGAAACTTAAGAACAATCTCTGCCTCCTCTCCCTCTCATTACTCTACAGCCAAATAACCCACCAACTGCATTTTTACTCACAAAACCCACCTTATCAGACGGATAATTCAAATACAGTGGTACCTCGAGATATGAGTGCCCTAACATATGAAATTTTTTAGATACGAGCCGTGGAGCGAGCGATTTTTGCTTTGAAATACAAGCAACCTTTGAGATAGGAGTAAACTGGCGGATCGGCCGGCTGCACACGACCCACCAATTTACCTCGACTCCAGCATCTCATAGTTTCCCACGCCTCAAGGTTACAGAATGAATTAAACTCGTATCTCAAGGTACCACTATAGCTTTCTTCTTCATCTCCAGGCATTATGGGCTCTATCCCCTCCAATCCAGACTTCATGTTCAAACACCGTCAGTGATTTCCAATGTGCTCTTATTCTGACACTCTAAGGCCCGGAAAAGTCTCACCCCAATTTAACTTTTCTGAATCTCTCTCCCACCACACCACACTGGGCCCATCAGGAATGCCTACCGTGGTCAGGCAGAGCTGCTGGTCACCAGCCTCTAGATCTGTGCTGTCCAATAGGATAGCCACAGGTGGCTATTTAAACATAAGTTAATGAACACTTAAAATGCAGTTCTCAGTTGCATTAGCCACATTTTAAGTGCTCCACGGCCCCGTGTGGCTAGTGGCTGTGGTCCTCACTTGAGCTGTCTGTACAACTTACCTCTATATTACCTTGCCACAACTCTTTCAACGTTGTTGCACTTAATTTTTCCATTTTGTGTGTCTTCTCACCAATGACTGAGCCACTCAGAACTAATATTCATTGAATAATGAAGCATATACTTATGAAATACTGAATCAAAATTACTACATAAGAGCATATTTTAAAATCCCTCTCCCATTAAAATGACACATTCTAATTAAACAAAAGATCTTGCATTTAGCTAACTAAATAATGATTTGATTTTAATGCCTAATGATAACACTTAAAAGATAATTAGTTTCCTTTTCTCTTGTGTGTTTGAAACTGAAAGAAAAAAGCTATAAGGTCTAAAATACTTCCACTTTGCAAAAGAACACTGCAGAAAAACCACAAAAGATAGACGACAGGAAAATGAATCAATAGTTTGAGTAACTGTACCCTAACTATCTGAGATTGCAGGGGGGAAAAAAATCTATAAAACAGCTACCCTAAAATTAAGGAGAAACTACAAATAAGCATTAAAAATTATGTATATAAATACATTTTTAATCAAAAGTTAGACTCCTCTATCCTCTTCCCAAACATGACATTGCATTTATTTGCATTTTAAACTCAAAAGCACACAGATGCATAATTAGCTGTTGTATGTGTATATGTTCCCTTAAATTTAAGCTTACTGTCAAGAAAATTAGTTTAAGAAACCAATCTACCACACCACAGACCTGGATTCTTACAGGGAACAAGGCTCTATGTCTGAACATGAGAATCTAAGCAGAGAAGAGAGTTGCCAGGTAGGGATTCCCGTGAATCGTAGAGGGTTTGATGCTTTATTTTCAAGAGGGAATCATCCCTAAGTTCTGATTTTAGCTTAGAATAACTATTACAAGGATGTTAAACTGCTAAAATAATGCAGTTTTTAGTACCTTCCTACCAAGCTGATGTAGTCACTGGAGTTGAACTATTTATGAACGTTTTGGTTTTTCCCATCTGAAAGATAGCTTCCCTTATGCAAATGACTCTTCCACAGAACCTACTCATTTCTGCAAGTCAGCAAGCAGAGACTGTGAATGCTATATTTTTGACGATAGGACTAGCTGCATACCATCTTAATAATGTACACCAAAATGAAGATTTACATTTAGATTTTAAGTACTTTCATGCTAACTAGCTTAGCTTTCTTTTTTAAGGAAGTTGCTCCAGGATAAGTATTAAAAATATTTCAGGTGTTTTTGCGGCAAATCTGATGACAGGTCACCAGATTAGACTGGAAGTTGCCCTGCCAGGTAATCGCTGAAAAGGGATATAAAGAGTCAAGAGAGCCCGGCCAAGGTAGCTCAGTGGTTGAACACTGACCTATGAACCAGGAGGTCACAGTTCGATTCCCGGTCAGGGCACATGCTGGGCTGTGGGTTTGATCCCCAGTGTGGGGCATGCAGGAGGCAGCCGTTCAGTGAGTGTCGCTCACCGTTGATGTTTCTATCTCTTTCTCTCTTTCTCTCTGAAACCAATAAAAATATATTTTAAGAAAAAAGAGTCCAGAGGTTTCAGTGTGGGGTAAAATGGAGATGCCTCCATGTGTTATCAAAGCATGCTCTGCTAATCTTGGGAGCAGAGTGAAACCAGGGCTTCCTGGTTGTTGACTTCTTGCAGGTGCGGCATATCTGGAGATGGCATGGGAGCTCTGCACCCCTTCCTCCAGACCTTGCCCTACGCATTTCTTCCATCTGGCTGCTCCTGAGTTGTTACCCACTATCATAAATCGGTAATAGTAAATTTTTTAAAAAAAGAAAAACCATATGTGGAAGTACAATTACAGGGAACACTTCATCAGCCTCAATGTCATTTTATAATTTAATATCAAACTTCTCTACCTTTTAATATTTACATTATCCTTGTTCTCCTCAGATGTTTCCAATTCTCTCTCTAGTACCCCATAGCTCCCCCCTAAATATACCAAACTTTTAGCTTTTAGTTAAGAATGTGATTTGTTTTTTAGTTAAGACAGGAGATGTATATGAACTGCCTGACTTAATAGGAATTTTGTACAAATCTGGAATCACCCATCTTCTGGTAAGGCCCTGCTGATGAAATCAGATAACCAGTTGCAGGACTTTTCCTTTCCAATGAAAGAAAAAATCTCTCTGAGGTTGTCAGACTTGATTCCTACTCAGCTCAAACAATGCTATGTACAAAAAGTCAACAACACACCAAAAAATTATTCTTTCTCCTCTCCCCAGATTACAATACACTGGATATGCTCAGAACAAAGCTGCCGGAACACTGCGAGTATGGTAAGAAAAAATCAATAGCCCTAGGCGGCTTGGCTCAGTGGATAGGGCCTCTATCTGCGGACTGAAGGGTCCCGGGTTCAATTCCAGCCAAGGGCACATGCCCAGGTTGCAGGCTCGATCCCCAGTAGGGGGCATGCAGTAGGCAGCCGATTAATGATTCTCACCATTGATGTTTCTCTCTCTCCTTCACTCTACCTCTCCGAAGTCAAGGAAAAATATATTTAAAAAAAGAAAGAAAGAAAAAACAAATAGACAAATAAGAACTTAACAAAAGTCGTCATCCAGGTCCTGGCTCTCCCTTCTCCTAATCACTAGATGGGTGACTTTTAGATAAGTCAGCTATCTTCTCTGAGCCTAGGTTGCTCAACTTGATGTGAACCAAATGGATTAGAAAGTCCTCAAAGCAACTTTTTAACATTAAATAGCTCTATTCTCTGTAAAGGAAATTACAAATCTGAATGTTTATAAATGCACTTGGCACAGCAGTCTTATGATGTCCTTCACCTGAAATGTCATGCAATTTGTGTACTTAAGTGTACACACAAGCTTACCAGAGCATACAAGCATTTTTGGATTGGAGTACGGGAGTGAAACGGTATAAAAGGCCTCCTGATTTCATCAGATTCTTAAACAGCCCTAACCCCCGCTCCCCCCCCCAAAAAAAAAAAAAAAAAATGAAATGTAAAACTTACACAAAAGTAGACATTACATAAAAAAAATTTTTTTTCCCCAAAGGAGTTTGCAATGAACTATTTGTATCTCAAGGTGCAGTGTTTACTAGCAAAGGGAAGGAAAATATTGATGAGATAAACTGAACTACTAGAACTTTCTTCTTCAGTACCATCAGTTTGTGATTATACAAGAAAAAACACAAGGGGAAAGTGTCAGGAATGATCTAGAAAAGCAGAAACAAAACTAATTTGTTTTTTACATCAGATTTACTCTTCCAATTATTGTTTCCTTTCTTCCAAACACTTACAAGGAGATAGCCAAGAAAAGCACAAGATTTGTCTAATGGCCTAAAAATAAAAGCAAAATCTTATCTATACTGAAGTAATAAAGTCCAATAGAACAATGATTATTTGGGAGGCCCTAGATTCAGGCTGTCTTGTTCATATCATAATCACTAGCTATGGAGCCTGGAGCAGGACAGTGAATCATTTGAACTCAATTTTTCTTTTTCTTTACATCAGTATTTAGTCAAGCTTTGAGACTTAAATGAGATAGATTTAAAAACACGGAAACAGTAACAACTCAAAAAAAACAAACTAGCTATAATTATTTCTCCTATCCAAAGCTCTAAATCAAATAAGAACCCAGGACATCAATGATAAATATAATCCACAGAAAAGTCTACCTCATTTTATCCAGTAGCTGCAAACACTGTCTCTTTCTCTTTTTGACCCCACAAACTCATCACAGAAATAACTGAAGGATGAGTAGAGGAGGAGGAAGAAGAGAAGTAAAGTCCCAGACCAGCATTGTCCAATGGGACCTTCTGCCATGATGGAAATGTTCTATATAGATATCCAATACAGTAGCCATTGGCCACATGGGGCTACTGAGCACTTGAAATAAAGTGCTATTCAGAAGATAAATATTTATTTTTACTTAATTTTAATTAATTTCAATTTAAATACCCACATGTGGCTAAGGCTACCTTATTGGGCAGCACAGACTTAGATGACCCGTAAACTGAATAACGAGTGCCAAAAACCTAAGAAAAAAAAACGAGGGTCTTTTCCTGATTTGTTCATGTGTTCCATTCAAGTATCTTCTGTTTTCAGTGGAGACCTAGTCACTATGACTAGTTAAAGAAATAACATGTCAGCTGATACCTCAATACAGAGCAACTCAGTAAGTATGTGGTCCTCTGTTATTTTAGACGGTCCCAAAGGCCAAGTTAAATTCAAGCACACATGAAGCATGATTCAGGGAGGGATCAGAGCTGCCAAGGTCCTCACATCAGCACCTCCAAGGCATCTGCTTCTCCACTAGCGAACGAAAAGCTACTTACACGATGCAGACTGAACACCCCTGCACTTGTCTTCAATTTCTTCAGAAATTCAGAGCTCTATAAGCCTTCCCCTCTTTCAAAAATATCAGCATTTCTGGCTGGTTCAGCCTTTCCACTATAAACAAAAATCCATGTACCACCCATATATGAAGCATAACACCAGACTCCTGCTTAGCTGCCCCTGTAATATGGTTTAATTATGATGACTGAACTAATAGGCTGACATCATAGACTTTTACAGGCTGACCCCATGTCATCCTGATGTATCATTTTGCACCAGTTCAGTGCTGTAAATCAATTTAAGATCTCAAGCAGGTTGAAAAGGCTGGTAATGATGCTTTCTCTGCTGCCTCTGGGGACTCTACATTATACACAACTTACATTATTTATAAAGCCTCAATGATGCCTCCATTAGCCTTGTAAGACTACACAAATGAGATCTTTTATACACACACACACACACACACAACTTGGCCCTGATTATGTAGGCGACTGCAGCTTAAATATACTGGTCTAATTACATTCAAGTTCATTCTTTTCCCAATCTAACCAAGTTATTTTTATCTTTAACCCAGAATTATTAGAAATCAAAATTACAACCTGAAATTTACTTTTTAACTATTAAGTATATTTGGAGGAGATTTACTTCTTCCTAATGCTTTAATGAACTTAGCAGAACAAAATTAAGTTTCAAGAGGTGTAAAGAGGTTAACATGTTTAATTGCCTAAAACTGTCATTTCTCTAATGCAAAAGGTCATCAGTTCTTCAAGGATATAAAACCAAAGGATACTGCCAAAAAAAAAAAAAGTGGATTTGGTTACATACCTATGGTTGGAGGGGTCAAAACTAAAGCAAGGACAAATCCCCACCTTCAGGAGAAACTCGATCTAGCCTGGATCCTAGAGGCTCTGGCATCACACACCTCTAGCAAATCATCTCTCTCCACCCTGGTTACAGTTTCCCAAGAATTGCAATATTACACAAATGTACACACCACCTGCACAGTAATATCAAATAACTGCAAACGGGAACGAGGGAGGGAGCGGGGAGGACAAACAGTTAAATCAGGAACAACCTATTTAGGCCTGGCACCTACATGGCAATAACCCTGACGCCCAATATTTACGTTATACTAATTGAAAATGCTGGGGCAGCGAACACTGCTTCCGCCTCGATGCCTTCCCAATGGTGGTTGCACTACAGCTCACCTAACCTCCAATAAAACGCAAAGTGGTAATTAGCAGCAAGGTGAAAAATCAACCTGGGCAGAGAACAGTTTTCTCCTTGGGTTACCGAATGCGGTGGGGCATGTGATCCATGACCACAAGCAGGCAGCGAGAGCGAGAAAGGTTCTGAGAAATAAAGGCGTCCTGCCATTTGTCCGCCACAGGGAAAGAAGACACACAGACACCGTGCAACTTCTGAATCCTCCCACCTAGTTTGAAAGTTCCGATACCATGGAAAAGGCTGGCGGCCACAGCCCGCACGAAAACGATGCTTCCTCGGGAGCCGGCGGTGCGGCGCGCCCCGTTTCCAGCCGGGAAGAAGCGCCTCTCCCCGCCGCCTCGCGCAGTGTATTTTAAAAACCGCCGGCGCTTCCAAATAAACAAAAGCCGCAGCTCCTGCAGTTGTGAGATCCGGCAGGCGGCTGTCCCTCCTCCCTTCCTGAGGACATCAAGGAAACGCTCTCTCCCGGTAGCCTTCCTATTTATTAGGCGGCTAGAAGACGCAAGCCTACATCTCTCTGGGTCTCACCCCCTCCACCCCCACCTTCTACAGCAGCAACCCCGAGGAACCCTCCCCGGGCCAGGGGACGGGGTAAATGAGCAGTTGTTCAACAGCGAACTCACAAATACACTTGCAGTGAGGCAATCGAATCCGGTCAAGGGAAAGGAATGAGACGACACTTGGAGGCGCACGGGGTGTAGGCGGAAGAGAAAAAAAAAAAATTACGCGCCGCCGCCGCCGCCAAACCTTTGAATAAATTAAGAGGGAATTTCGGGACGAACTTTCCTTGACCTCGACCCCCCAAAAGGCTCATGGGGGGGGGGCAGAGAAGGGGACCTATCTGGGACGCCCAGGGACCCAGGACACCGGTGTCCCCCCCACCCCCCCACCCCCTGCAGCACCTCCGGCGAGACCGGCTCCGAGCGCGTAAAGGGCAGCGCCGGCGGCCGCCCTCCAGCGCCCGAAAGGGTGGCCCCGAGCCGGCGCGGGACACAATGGGCCCGCGGGCCGCGAGGACGGGCCTCGGCCGGGCTGCAGAAAGGGAAAGAGAAACGGGGCGCGGGCAGAGGGGGAGGGTGGCCGGGAGGTCCCGCCGCGAGCAGGGCCAGGGGCGAGGCTCTGGCCGCGGAGCGCTGCGGCCCCACCGCAGACCCAACAAAGACGCGAGGGGAGTCCCGGCTGAGCCCTGCCGGCGGGCGGGGGCGGGCGGAGGAGAAGGTGGCAGGTTCGCTCCTCCGAGCGGCCCGGAGGCGCCATCACGGTGGGAGGAGGGGGGGTTACCCCGATCCGCCCCACGCGGGGAAGAGCCCCCCGCCCCGCCGCGGCCCGCACCCGGCCCCGGAGACGGCAGGAGCCCTGCGGGAGCCCCGCGGGCCCGCGCCCGCCCCAGTGGAGGCGGCGGCGGCGGCGGCGGCGGCGCTGGAAGTCCCGGGCGCTGAAGGGAGAGGGCGGAGACGCGACAGAGGAGAAAGTTGGGTTCGGGTCTGTTTCGTTTTACCGGGTTGGCGGCGCGCCCGTCCGGGCGGGCGCACGAGTGGCCGAGCGAGCGGGGTCCCAGGGCCCCGTTCCGGGGGGAGCCGGGTGCTGCCCCGCGCTGAGCTCGCAGGGTCCTTCCCCGCGCGCCTCGGCCCGGGCTGAGCCGCACGGCTTCTCCTTCCTCCTCCCGCCTGCCCGCTTGCTCCCGGAGCCTGGATTGATCTGGTCGCGCTGGCGTCAGGGAGTCGGAGCCGCCCAGCCTCCACTCCTCGGCTGCCAATACCCTGCGCACTCGCCCGTCCGCCCGCCCGCCCGCTCGCTCGCTCGCTCACACGCGCACCCGCGCGCCGCCGCCACCGCGCGACCAGGGATCCTCTCCAAATTCTTGGCCGCGCCGGCCCTGCGCGGACCGCGGGGAGAGCGGCCCCCGCCCCATTGAGTCCCAGGATTAAAAACTATTCCGGTGCGTCCTGACTTCCCTCCCGCTGCCTCCTTTAGCCCCCGCGAACGGACTTGGCGCATTATCTGCCAGTGAAGTTCTTTTGTCAGTTTTATTTTCTGAAATGCTCATCCACAGGTCCGGCCACTCGTGCGCCCGCCAGGCGTGAAGCGCATGTATGGCAATTATCTTTCCAGAGTTGCCTTTTTTTTCTGTCTAGTTTTCATTGCCCTCACCTATTCCCCAAAGACCTGCAAGTCCCAGAAGTTGCACATATCCAGAATTGGACAGCCTAGTAATTGTTGCATGTGCTTATACCGAACCCCGAATCAATACATTTGTTCTGTGCCATTTCGGGGCATCTAATGATTCCAGTAGGTAATCTCATTGTTCCAATTAATGACAGATGCCACCATAACACTCTAAATTTTTTATCTGATTTCTACAGTCTTCTATGACACCCTCTTCCCCATTAAAAACAAACTAACTCTCATCCACCTGATCAGCATAGACACTGAAAATACATTTTTGTTAAGACTTGATTTCTCTCTTGGCCAGCTCTCTGGAAGCTGGCATGAAATCTTGGATAGTTACCATAATGTTGAGTTATGCTTAGAGACGAAGTATTATTCTGAGGAATAAATTTTACATGAACCACAAGAATCATTACCATCCAAACAAAAAAAAATATATCAGACATCTGCAAATTAATGGTACTCTCCAGTTGTTCATATGTTTCCATATTCACCTTACATTTGAAATTCTTATTTATTGGCTACTTTATTATCTCTGCTTTCCATGTTTAATTATTGAAAGAAAATGCAACAAATCCCATAAAACACAAATACTGTTTATAAATTATAGATCAGACTATTTCTGCTAATTCCTTCATTAAACTATTTGAGCACTTGCTAGTCAACTCTTAGGCCTCACCTTATTTTTCCTAAAAGCAACATTTAACAGTTCATGCTACTCCTTTCAACAACAGCTGGAGTGAACCTTGTTAAATGCCACTTAGATCAGGTCACGCCTCTGCTCAAAACACTCCCTCGATAAATAGAAGGTGCTATCTCCATGCAATGGAACACCTATTCAGT
Organism: Lasiurus cinereus; assembly: GCA_011751065.1. NCBI lineage: Eukaryota > Metazoa > Chordata > Mammalia > Chiroptera > Vespertilionidae > Lasiurus > Lasiurus cinereus. Next base: position 25,781,012 of record JAAGEH010000293.1, on the reverse strand, counting down.
CATAAAAAAGAATGAAGTACTGACACATGCTACCTGGTATAAACCTTAAAAGGGTTATGCTAAGTGAAAGATGCCAGCAATTGTATGCTTTCACTTGCTACATATACAAAATCCAGAACAGGCAAGTCTATAGAGACAAAAAGAATGGTGGTTGCCTACATTTGGGATAATAGGGCGGAGTTAAATGGTGATCGCTAAAAGCTATGAGGTTTCTTTTGGGGGGTAACATGTTCTAAAGTTAGTTTGTGATGATGGTTGCATAATCCTGTGGATATACTGAAAACCACTGAATCATACACTTTACATGGGTGAATTATATGGTATGTGAATTTTAGTTTAATAAAGCTATTTTTTAAAAAGGCATGCCAACTTGGCCAGTATGGCTCAGTGGTTGAGTGTCTACCTATGAACCAGAAGGTCATGGTTCAATTCTCAATCAGAGCATAAGCCCAGGCTGTGGGTTGGATCCCCAGTGTGTGGGTCATGCAGGAGACAAAGAATCAATGATTCTTTCTCATCATTGATGTTTCTATCTCTCCCTCTCCTTTCCTCTCTGAAATCAATAAAAATATTTAAGGCATGACACCTAAATGCACGGTATGATCCTTGAGTGGATCATGAATTGAGGGGGGAACTATAAAATGACATTATAAAATGTTAGTTTTTAAACCAATAGATGATCTTTTTTAGTGCAATCCTAGTAACACTCCAAATATTATGAAATTTGATCTTGCCCCTTGTGCAAGTTATTTCTTTTTTTTAATAAGTGTATTCACATTGATTTCAGAAAGGAAAGGAGAGGGAGAGAGATAAAAGCACCAATGATGATAGAGAATAATTGATCATCTGCCTCCTGCATGCCCCACACTGGGAATTGAGCCCAAAACCTGCCCTGAATGAGATTTGAACCATGACCTCCTGGTTCATAGGTTGATGCTCCACCACTGAGCCATGCTGGCAGGGCTATTTCTTTAAATAGTAATAAAAAAAAGTTGACTTTTTTTAAAACAAAAGGACATTATTGGAACAATTATGAAAATTTGAAAGTGGGTTGTATATTAATATCATGTATCAAAAACAGTAAAATCTTTCCTCGGCTCCCCATTTCACTCAAAATATAAATTCTTATAATGCATACAGGGCCCTACATGATCTTTCCTTCTTTACCACTCTACCCTGGTCTTCACTTGTCTCCCTTGCTCACATCCACACGTCACCGTAGCCTCTTCACAAGTCCTAGAACAGCCTGTGCACACTGCCACCTCCACGACCTTGGCTCCGCTGTTTCCTCCCCCACTAGCTCTTCTCACGGATGCTCACATGTCCCCTGTGTCTTTCCTCTCTCAGGTCTTCACTCAAATGCTCCTCCCTTGATGAGCACTACTCTAGTCACTCTATCTAAAATTTAACACACACACACACACACACCACATAACACTCCAAAACATATATACTTCATATCCTCTTTCCCTGCTTGGCATGGATATTTTCACGTATTACTACCTAACTACTTAGCCAAAAGATCAGGATTCTGAATCTGTTCTATTCATTGCCATATCTCAGTGCCTAGAGCAGTAACTGCCACCTATAGGAGCTCATCAAACACCTGTTGGATGAATGAATCAAGCACTGTTTAAGTCAAAAGGGATATGGTGGCAAACAAAACAGATAAAAATCCCTGCTTTATCAAGGTAGACAAATAATGAATAAATACAGCCATGTACCACATAAGGACATTTCCGTCAACAAGGAACTGCATATGCAACAAGTGGTCTCATAAAATTATAATGGAACTGAATCCAGGCTGTGTGGCTCAGTTGGTTGAAGCATCAACCTATATACCAAAAGGTTGCAGGTTTGATTCCCAGTCAGGCCACATACCTTGGTTTCAGGTTTGATCCTTAGAGCATGTACAGGAAGCAACTGATCAATGTTTCTCTCACATCGATGTTTCTCTCTCTTTCCTTCCTCACTCTCTAAAAGTCACATACCCTTGAGTGAAGATAAATAAATAGATAAATAAAAATAAAGAGTATAATGGAACAAAAAAATTCCTATCCTATATAATAAAGAGCTAATATGTTAATTAGACAGGATAGCTAATATGTTAATTAGACAGGAAGGTCTTCTGGAAAGACCTTCCAGAAAGACCAGTGGGCAGGGGCAGGGGCGGGGCCATAGGGCCATGAGGCAGCTGAGGTCTCCAGGGCCTATACTTGCACAAATTTCCTGCATTGGGCCTCTAATTGCCTAATAATGTCTTAGCACAATGTGTTACATGTTTATAGGAACATTGATGTAAACAAACTTTTATATGACTACACTGCAGTCATATAAAAGTACTAGAGTCCTGGTGCATGAAATTTGTGCCTGGGGAGCAGGGGGGTGCTCAGCCCAGGTTGCATCTTCTCACAATCTGGGACCCATCAGGGGATGTCTGACTGCTGGTTTAGGCCCAACTAAACCAACAGTCGAACATCCATCCCTCTCACAATCCAGGACCAGTGGTTCCTAACTGCTCACCTGCCTGCCTGATCACCCCTAACCACTCTGCCTGTTTGATCATCCCTAACCCCTCTTCCTCTTTGCCTAATGCCCCTAACCACTCGCCTGCCTGCCTGATGTCCCTAAGCACTCACCTGCCTGGCTGATCACCCCCTAACTGCTCTGCCTGCCTGCCTCATCACTCCTAACCCCTCTGCCTGCCTGATTGCCCCTAACCACTTGCCTGTCTACCTGATTGCCCCACCCACTCTGCCTGCCTGATGCCCCTAACTGCTCACCTGCCTGCCTGATCACCCCTAACCTGCCTTGGCTCCACTGCTGTGGCTTCATCTGGAAGGATGTGTGGAATGACATTTGGAAGGTCATTCAGCTGTCTGGTCTAATTAGCATATTACACTTTTATTATTACAAATAGCACTTACAATCGTGTATAGTCTATAATACTTGCCAATGATAATAAACTCTTTTACTGCTTTATGCATTTACTATGATATACTTCCTGTCATTATTTTAGAGTGTACTCTTTCTACTTAAAAATAATAAATAAAGTTTGCTGTAAAGCGGCAGTCCCATATGTCATGTTTATTGTGTCTCTAGATTGCACCATTTTCTCTTGTGCTTAATTTAATCTCATGTTGTATAATAATGTGCTGTACAGGCTTGGGGCCTTAGGGCAATAGGCTAGACCATATAGCCGAGGTATGCAGTAGGCTACACCATCTAGGTGTGTGTACCTGTGCTCTATGGTGTTTGCACAGTGACAAAATCGCCTACGGATGCATTTCTCAGAAAGAATTCCCATCCTTAAGTGGTGTATGACTGTACACAAATATGCTAAGTGGTGGTACACACGATGGAAGTGGCAGGGTGAGAGGGGCTGGGAAGGGGGAGGCTGATATTTCTATAGGGGCAGGGAAGATTCTGAAGAGAGGGAGAATGCCACGTGACCTGGGAGGTTTGCCATATTCCCGAGCAGAGGGAGAGCAAGGGTGAAGACCCTGGAGCTGGGTCTCCTTTATCCCTTCACAGGAGAGCCAGGAGGAGTCAGCCCCCAGCCCCAAGAGGAAAGGCAGAGTGTGTGGGCCCAGGTGCACACAGGCTGGTGGCCACAGAGCTGGAAACACAGGGCTGTTCCCTTCTCTCTGCTTCTCTTATCTTGGTGACATAGCCACCGACCCCCTGAGCGTGATGAGGGCGGAAGAGATATTGGAAGCTGGAAGAGAGAGGAGCAGATATGAAACAGTTTTCTTCTGGGAGAGTTTGAGAGCATATGAACTTTGGAAGCACGGTCAGCCTGCCAGGCAGCGCTTTTAAATGTCTATTTGAGGTTAGTGGTCATGAATGTAAAGCAAGACCAGCAAGCAAAGTTGTGGATTTTTCTCCAGACTCCTCAGCCATTGGGGGTAAAGCTGGGATTAACCAGGGCTGGGTTTTGGCAGGTGGGCATGATAGAGGAAAAGTGTTACAGAGCAGAGGATGTAAGCAAGGGTGTGACGGTGGGGGACTGTGATAAGAAAGGACGTGAGAACAGAAAGGAGTGGAGGACGATGGAAAGGTAATGGGATCAATGGATTGAAGGTCCCAGTAGGGTCCAAACCCTAGCTGGTTTGGCTCAGTGAGTGGATAGAGTGTCAGCCTGTGGATTGAAGGGTCCTGGGTTTGATTACAATCAAAGACACATGCCCGGATTGCAGGCTCAATCCCCAGTAGGGGATGTACAGGAGTCAGTCAATCAATGATTCTCTCTTATCATTGATGTTTCCATCTCTCTCTCCTTCTCCCTTCCTCTCTGAAATCAGAGCACATACAAGAATCAACCAACAATTAAATGCATATATATATATAATTGCTGGAGTTGGGAACCACTCCCAAAAGCTAGGGAACAGACTGAGAATAGCATGCTTGAAATTGAAATTATGGAGCTGGGACAGTTTGGAGTCATGCCAAGATCTAGTGGTGTGATCAGAGAAAACTGGATGGCTGAGATGGGTAAAAGACAAGTTCCTGGTACCCAAGGTCCCTCAAGTATAATGCAACCCACATTTTCTCCTGGTCTCCTTCATACTTTCACACGAACACTGGGAAATTAGCAACAATATTCCCCCAAAGCATTTCAATATTGTATCTTTTGTTCCTACTTGGTATAGGATCCTGCCCTCTCCAATTTTCAAAATCCTATCTGTTCTTTAAGAACCAACCAACATCATCTCCCAGATAGAAAACAAACAAAAATATGTTTTAAAGCTGGGATGTATGAATTTGTCAAGCTCAAAATTCTCATTTTAACAAATGAGGGAGATGAGGTCTAGAAAAGTTACATAATTTGCCCAAGGTCAAAAAACTGCTAAGTGGCAGAATCAGGTCCAATTCCAAATCTCAGAATGTGGGGTTATCTCTTCTCTATCCTAAAGCTTCATCCCTGAGGCCCTCTCGCTCCCTTCCTCATGCTGTGCCCTATACACTGTGTTTGTACCTATTGTATGTCACATAGCACTCATCACTCGACCCACTGATTATACACAGGGTGTCCCCCAAAATGTGTGCAGACTTTTACAGCTGACAGCTCCATTTTGAAAATGAAATGTATTTTAATAAACACTGCCCTTATAATCATTCAAGGTGTATGTATACGTTTTGGGGTTACACCCTATATTATCAACCCCTATAAACTCATTTACAAAGATAAATGAATAATGACTAGCCTTTCTTCACACAAAAAGCTGTTTTTTTTCCTCTTCACCCATACAATATTTTGGCACAAACATCTCTAAAAAAGCCTCATTGGGGTGCTGCACAGGTGAAGCTCGTAATAATATATATCAAGCTCACAATAGCTAGAGTTTACTGCACATTTACCTAGTACAATGCTAAACACTTGAGAGACATCTTCTCTTTCTGGCCCCAGAGTCTCCCTTTGAGATGGATGTCATTACCCTCACCTACTAGTAACATCAGTGCCTATCAAACAGGGTTTGTCGGGGCATAATAATGAGAATAATGATGATGAGAATAATAGCTAACATTTATTCTGTGAATACTACTTGCCAGGCATTATTTTGAGCACTACTTTATCCTTCCAAAAAGCCCTAGGATATAGTTATGTTATCTCCATCTTATAAATGAAGAAACGGAAGCACCAAGATGTGTAGTAACTTTCCCAAGATCACACAGCAAGTAGGCTGATTCCTCTAAAGTGCTTAGCATGGCCTCTGGTACATTGTATGTGTTCAGTAAATTTGCCAAAGTTCTTTTCACTGTAAATTCATAGTGCTGTGCTGAGCAGACAATTTCTGCCTCCAAAGTCAAGTATTTAGGTAGACTCACACTGATAAAATATTTAGTGGGCTATTCAGTCTTTAAAAGTTTTAATGACTATATATAAGTTCCAGAAAAAAAATTATTAGTCTTGCCCAGTAACATAGTCCTGATATGCCAAAGTTGCAGGTTTGATCCCCAGTCAGAGCACATACAAGAATTAACCAACAAATGCGTAAGTGGAATAGCAAATCTCTCCTCTCTCTCTCTCTCTCTCTCTCTCTCTCTCTCTCTCTCTCTCTCTCTCTCTTTCTCTCTCTCTCATCTCTCTCTAAATCAATTTTTAAAATTATTCTTAAACAATTTTGCTTGTGGTAGTAATTTCTCTTCACTAGACCTGCACCTATTGGTAAGCTTGCCCAAGTTGAAAGACTGGCTTTGTCTGCCTTTAATGCGAAACCGAAATGATCGTGGCCAAAGCAAAATAGGAATTTATTTCATCTCTTGAAAAAAGAAATCAAAACCAGGAATTCCAGTAATGGTGAGGCAACTCAAAGATGTCAAGGCCAAGATCTCTGATTCCCTTGGCCTCTCCTTAGTTGTTGATTATAAAATGGCTGCTGTAGCTCCAGTCATCACATCTACCTTCCAAGGCAGGAAAAAAAAGTAGGGGGGTGGGGGAGAAAGTGGGGGTGGGGATAAGGACAAAGGTGTGAACTGAGTCTGAAGCCACTTTAAGGAACAAACCACTGCTACCACCATCTGTGGCAGGCCATCACCACCATCTGTGGCAAGCCATCACTACCACCATGACATCTATCTGCCTACTGCTAGCACATCATTAAACACCATCTTATGGCAGGTCCTATTTGCAGGAATGGATGGAAAATGTCATGGTTTTTGTGTTTAATCTTAGAAAATTGCCAGTGCAACAGAATGGAATTCCTGCTAATGATGAAGAGAGGATGAATGCAGTGATGTGCTCCAAATGGCTCACTCTGGTTTGTGAGAGCTGATGGTTAAATTTTTTAGGTTTTTTACAAGGTGGTTGTTAAACATATCAGTAGTCTGAAATTGGTCACAGTGGGAGTGTTTGCACCACAAAAAGTTGGCAAATACCAAGGCCTTTTCTTTCCTTCTTTCCTTCCTTCCTTCTTTCCTTCCTTCCTTCCTTCCTTCCTTCCTTCCTTCCTTCCTTCCTTCCTTCCTTCCTTCCTTTCTTTCTTTCTTTCTTTCTTTCTTTCTTTCTTTCTTTCTTTCTTTCTTTCTTTCTTTCTTTCTTTCTCTTTCTTTCCTTTGCCAGTTAAGCACCAGCACACCATGAGTGCTGGATAGGTAACTAGGAGTCCCTGCCACAGAAGGCTTTCTGTTTTCCTTGTTATATTTGTCACTTATCTTTGACTGTAATGCTTGAGGCTTAGGAACTGAGGCAAGTAATCTTACGAAGTACTTGGCATATTAATAATTCCCCTCTCTATATTCTATAAAGATGTTAGGTCTTAGTATGTATATTAGGTTTTCAGTATTCCCCCAGAGAATATACAAGTCATTTTTAATTTTGTTCTTCTTTATTTTATTTTTCCCATCACCATCTATACCCCCTATACCCTCTTCTACCTCCACTGTGCCACCCCTCCCAACCTGCAATCACCATGAGTCACCCATGCCCTTGAGTTCTTTTTCATTACAAGTTGTTTTTTTGGGCATTCAGTTAGGAATGTCACAAAACTACTGTAAAGTTTTGTTCAGGAAAAAAGTTCCTCGTAAACATATTCTGTCCTGGTGCGATTCTGCCGGGCAGAGGCAGCCTCCGCATTTTTTCTGAGCTGTAACCTTAACTGTAACACTAAGCTGCTGCTAACACAGGCCAGCTCTTCTAAGTTAAGGTTGAACTTTCCCGAGGGATGAAAAATGCTTTATAATAATTTCTTCTTCCAAAATTTATTCCTGGAAAATGAGGAAAGTAGAACATTCCCCCCTCCTGGTTATAAAGGGGGAATCAATAGGTTCTCACTCATAAGGAGGAAATGCCTTAGGTACGTATTTTTAGGTTTTATTTTGAACACAAACAGATACTTAAAAACACAGCAATGTTGGGGACAAAGAATGGCTTTCCTTTGGTTTGAAGGGAGGCAATAAGAAGGTAGGCAAAAGGGACATCTGTAACAGTGTACATTCAATAAACGTGGTTTGACTTCTTCTACCCCTCATCACCCTAAAAAAAAGAAGAAGAATGATTTCAGGAGCTGAGCCAGAAACCAAGAAGTAAATCTCAAGGGCTTGTGAACATGACCCCACCTAAGAAGTTTTGCCTCCAAAACAGAATTCAGAGCACTTAGAAATGAGCACCAGAAAAGAAGTCTCATATAAATTAGGGTTGGATTTTAATTTTAATTTTGTGATTAACAGACAAGACTGAAGCTTTGAAATTTTGCGTTAAATTTTCCTTTTATTTCTTTTGATGATATCTTGCATGATAGGATTTTTTTGGTCACCTTTGAAGCCCATTGTATAAATAAAAATAGTAAAAATCTATTTTTGTCCAAAATATTTTTTTAAGAACCTTTCTTTGTACAACATACATTAGCCTATGTTACCCAACTGTAGCAGCTGTGATGAGCAATCTTATTTGAAAAAACAACAATGATCAAATAGCGATCAATCTATAAGGCTTGGGTATCCTACAGAAGCAACCACATTTGAGCACTGTTCAGGAGTTTTGGGAAGGTGGTCCATAAATAACACCTGCTTCCTCTCCTGAGTTTGGAGAGAAAGAATCAAACCCAGAAATCAGAGAAATGGAACTCAAAATATAATCTTTATGATATATAAAGTGAGTTGGAATATTTAGCCTTTAGACCTGTGGCCAAATTGGCTTCTCAATATTTTACCTCCAAATTAGAAATTCTCAGGCACTAACATAGTAGGACAGCCACCAGCTGCAATTTCCTTGTTCTTAGGTCATTCCCTTTCAGAGAATGCCCTTCTTCTGGTTTCCTGAAGGATTCTTCCACTCCGCATCAGCATATACCCTGAGTTAGCTCATCTTTCAGAAGAAAGGCTAAGGTTGCACTTTTCCACTTGAGAGAAGGTGATCAGGTTTTTTTCCAGTTAACCCAGGGATACTCCACTTTGCCTAAATAAAGCTCCCTAAAGTGTGCATTTTGTTTTTAAGGAGCTCAAACTCAAATTTTGCCCATTTCAAAGTTCCTGCAGTTGTATTAACCCCCAAAGCCATACTTCGTATAAAACCAAAGGAGAGAAAATAAAAGGTTAAAAAAAAATGGTGTAATTACTACAGAAGGTCCTGGCAAAAGTCAAAGAATAATGTTAATCCTCTCAGCAAATGTATACTGAGTGCCTACTATATGCTAGACACAGTTGAAGTCACTGGTGGGGGGGGTACTACTTTCACTTTCAATGGGCATATATTTTAACTGGGGAGACAAACAATAAACAAAGGAATAAACAACACATTAAGATGTGATCATTTAAGCTGTGAGGGCAATAAAACGGCTCTGTGGTAGACCATGACTCTAGGGAATGGGCAGGGTTCTGTTTTAGATAGGGTGGCAGGGTGGGCCTCCCTGAGGGAAGAACAGAGAGCTGAGATGTGGACAGTGAGAAGGAGGCTGGAGAGGATCATCATTTTAGATCTTCACAAGGACTTGAGAGTTTTTCTAACTGCAATAGGATATCATTGAATGATGTAAAGCAGGGGAAAAATAGGATTTGAGCCACACTGTCCTGGCTTCTCTGTAGAAAAGTGGGAACTACAGAAGGTTCAAGAGTGGAAGAGGGTAGGCCAGTTAAAAGTCCACTACACAGTAGGCACAAGAGAAGCTTGTGGCTGGGACTGGAGGTTAGTGATAGTCACAGACCAAGGAGAATAGAATGCTGTGTTGAGGATAAATGACAAATCTTCATTTACTGTTAGCTCCGAGAAGACAAGAACCAAGCCCGTGAAAGCTGCCTTTTAGTGGTAACTTGAGGATCTGTACATTTCAGGAAATGAATTTTTTTAAAGATGCTTGTCACATGTTTATATTTTCCAACCATACTTTCAAAAAAATTCGAGTCTTCTCTTCAAAAATGAAGAATTATAGAATTTCTTTGCCAGTAACACCTTCTTTTCCTCTCATTTAAACCTTTTCTCTCTATAGCACCTTCCCCCAAACAATAAACATTTTCTAATAGCTTTCATCCTAAAAACACATCTACACATTCATCAACATATAAAACACAGCCACAAAAATAAAACTCTTGCCCTGACTGGTTTGGCTCAGTAGATAGAGCATTGGCCTACAGACTCAAGGGTCCCATGTTTGATTCTGGTCAAGGGCATGTACCTTGGTTGTGGGCACATCCCCAGTTGGGGGTGTGCAGGAGGCAGCTGATCAATGTTCCTTTCTCATCATTGTTTCTAACTCTCTATCCCTCTCCTTTACTCTCTGTAAAAATCAATAAAATATATTTAAAAATTAAACAAAAAATAGAGAAACCAAGATGTCGGCATAGGTAAATACCTAAACTGCTGCCTCGCACAAATATTTCAAAACTACAACTAAAAGGCAGAACGGACACCATCCAGAACCACAAGAGAGCTGGCTGAGTGGAAATTCTACAACTAGAAGGAAAGAGAGGGGCTCATGGAGACTCAGAGGATCTGCAAAAAACTAAGGTACATAGACGTGCATGTGGAGAGGATGGGCAGAGTACCTGGCTGGCTTCCTCTAGTGCAGTGGTTCTCAACCTTCCTAATGCCACGTCCCTTTAATGCAGTTCCTCATGTTGTGGTGACCCCCAACCATAAAATTATTTTCGTTGCATTAAAGGGACGTGGCATTAGGAAGGTTGAGAACCACTGCTCTAATGGGAGGGAGACAGACACTCCCAACTGCACTGAATCCCACTTCTGACTGCACAGAACCCCAGTTCTGGGCGAGATTCATATGGGGGAGTCTGGACTGTTGTGAAAAAGGAGGAGTGCAGGGAAACTTAGGGGAGCTGCAAAAGACAAATGTCTGAGGGCTGACTGCAAATTGTGCTGCTGGCTTTCTGTAGAGGGAGGAAGACAGACCTCCCAACTGCACTGAAATCAGGTCGGACTGCACTAAACCTTAGTTTTGGATGAGACTCTGGGGCCCAGACTCATATGGGTCCCTGGAGTACACGGAAACTCAGGGGAGCGAGAAAGGCAGAGATCTGGAAAAACTCATGTGTGTGCGTGCACAGAGAGGGCTGCAGCAATTACGGAGGAACACTGAGACTCAGGGGTTGATGGGAAGCCAAGGCTGTCTGTCTGCTCAGCCCTGAGACTCTGCCCCATCCAACTCTAGCACAGAGGCTTTTGCAATTTTGCAAGTCTTTTTTTTAAATTAAATCTTTATTATTCAGATTATTACATTTGTTTCTCTTTTTTCCCCTCCATAGCACCCCTCCACCCAGCTCCCACCGTTCCCTCTGCCCTTACCTCCCTCCCATTGATCTCATCTATAGGTGTATGATTTTTGTCCAGTCTCTCCCTTTATATCCCTCACTGCTTTCTCCCTGAGAATGATCAGTCCACTCCCTTTCTGTGCTCCTCATTCTATTATATTCACCAGCTTATTCTGTTGATCAAATTTTTAATTCACTTAATTTTTAGATTCACTTGTTGATAGATATGTATTTGTTGTTCATAATTTTTTGTCTTTTACCTTTTTCTTCTTCCTCTTCTAAAAGAGTACCTTTCAGCATTTCATATAATACTGGTTTGGAGTTGATGAACTCCTTTAGCTTTTTCTTCTCTGTGAAGGTCTTTATCTGCCCTTCAATTCTGAATGATAGCTTTGTTGGATAGAGTATTCTTGGTTGTAGGTCCTTGCTATTCATCACGTTGAATATTTCTTGCCACTCCCATCTGGCCTGCATCTTTTCTGTTGAGAAATCAGCTGACAGTCCTATGGGTGCTCCCTTGTAGGTAATGAACTGTTTTTCTCTTGCTGCTTTTAATATTCTCTCTTTGTCTATTGCTCTTGATATTTTAATTATGATGTGAATTGGTGTGGCCCTCTTTGGATTTCTTTTATTTGGGGTTCTGTGTGCTTCCTGGACTTGTAAGTCTATTTCATTTACCAGACGTGGGAAGTTTTCAGTCATTATTTCTTTAAAGGGGTTTCAGTATCTTGCTCTCTCTCTCCTTCTGGCACCCCCACAATTCTGATGTTGGTATGCTTGAAGCTGTCCCAGAGGCTCCTTACATTATCTTCACATTTTTGGATTCTTTTCTCTTCTTGCTTTTCCAGTTGAATGTTTTCTGCTTCTTTATATTTCAAAAATTTTGACTTGATTCTTGCCTTCCTCTGGTCTGCTGTTAGGACTCTGTATAATATTTTTTATTTCTGTCAGTGTCTCTAGTTGGTCCTTTTTCATCCCCTCTTGGGATGAAATTTATCCATCATTTTTAGCATATTCTTGAAAAACCTAAATTTATCCATCTTTTTTAGCATATTCTTGAAAAACCTAAATTTATCCATCTTTTTTAGCATATTCTTGAAAAACCTTATGTGTGGTTTTGAACGCTATATCCAGTCGTGTTTTTTTTCCCTCCATTTCTTTTGTTTGTGATCCCTTCCCTTGTCTCGGCATTTTCAATATGCCGGGGAAACTTCTGTGTTGGATTCAGCCTTATCATACCCAGACTTGCAAAACCAAAGAAGCCTCTGTTGAGCTTGGGATGGGTGGAGTCTCAGGGCTTAAGGGACCGCCTTGCCTTCCAGTCAGCTCTGCCCTCCACGGCCCCTGAGTCTCACATGACTGGGTAATCGCTGGAGCAGTCCTTGTGTGTGTGTGCCCGCAGTGCCTCTAGACCGCTGCCTTTCCAGCTCCCCTGTGCTCCAGGACCACACGAGTCTAGGTCTCCAGGGTTTTCCCCAAAACAGGGGCTTAGTGGAGTCAGTGGTGTCACAGTTGGTAGGGTCTGTCTCCCGCCCACTCGGGAAAGCCAGTGGCACAATCAGCAATCTGTCCTCTGCGCAGTGCCGTGCACGCCACCAGCCAGGCCTCTGATCTTTTGTGACTCCCCTAAATTTCCGTGCACCTCTCCCTTTTCACAGTCCAAACTCCCCCCGTGTCATAAGATAATGGGTTCAATGCCATTGGGAGTCTCTGTTTCCCTCCCGCCAGAGAAAGCCAGCCAGGTACTTCGGCACCCGCTCTCTCAGTGCGCGCGTCTCCGAACCTCAGCCTTTTGCAGCTCCTCTGGGTTTCTGTGAGCCCTCTCTTTCCTTCTAGCTGTAGAACTTCCACTCAGCTAGCTTTCCTTTGGTTCTGGCTGATGTCCGTTCTGTCTTTTAGTTGTAGTTTTGAAATTGTTATGCGAGTCAGCAGTGTAGGTGTTTACCTATGCTGCCATCTTGGATTCTCAATTTTGCAAGTCTTAAGGAGGAGTCCAGCACAGAAGTTCTCCCAGCATTGACAGCTGATACTCATAACCAATTGGCTTGGAGGGCAATTCCCCACAGTGATACCAACAACAATCAAGACTTAACTACAACAAGGCTGTGCACACAGTCCACAAAGGGGTGCACCAAGAGAGTCCACCTCAGGTAACTGGGGAGGTGGAGCTACTGGGCCATATAGGACACCTAGCACAGAAAACTACTCTACCAACTCAGGGAAGCAGTGAAAATGTGGAGACAAAGAAATAGATCACAAACAAAAGAAATGGAGGAAAACAAACAACTGGATATAGAGTTCAAAATCATGGTTATAAAGTTTTTCAAGAATATCCTAGAAAAGATGGATAAATTTATTGAGACCCAATAGGAGATGAAAAAGGACCAACTAGAAATTAAATATATACTGACCAAAATAAATATATTATACAGAAACCTAACAGCAGACTAGAGGAATGCAAGAATCAAGTCAAAGATTTGAAATATAAAGAAGCAGAAAACACTCAACCAGAAAAGCAAAAAGAAAAAAGAATCCAAATTTTGAAAATAGTGTAAGGAGCCTCTGGGACAACTTCAAGCATACCAACATCCAAATTATGGAGGTGCCAGAAAAAGAGAGAGAGCAAGATACTGAAAACCTATTTGAAGAAATGACTGAAAACTTCTCCCATCTGGTGAAAGAAATAGACTTACAAGTCCAGGAAACACATAGAACCCCAAACAAAAGGAATCCAAAGAAGACTACACCGAAACACATCAAATTAAAATACCAAGAGCAAAAGACAAAGAGAGAATATTAAAAGCAGCAAGTGAAACCAGTTAATTACCTACAAGGGAGCACCCATATGATTGTCAGCTAATTTCTCAACAGAAACTATGCAGACCAGATGGGAGTGGCAAGAAATATTCAAAGTGATAAATAGCAAGAACCTACAACCAACATTATTCTACCCAGCAAAACTATCATTCAGAATTGAAGGTCAGATAAAGAGCTTCACAGATAAGAAAAAGCTCAAGGAGTTCATTTACACTAAACCAGTATTATATGAAATGTTGAAAGGTATTTTTTAAGAAGAGGAAGAAGAAGAAAAATGTAAAGATAAAAATTATGAACAACAAATACATATCTATCAACAAGAGAATCTAAAAATCAAGTGAATAAAAAATCTGAAAAAAAAATCCGATGAACAGAATAAACTGGTGAATATAATAGAATCAGGAGCACAGAAAGAGAGGGGACTGACAATTCTCAGAGGGAAAGGGGTGAGGGGGGTTACAGGGAGAGACTGAACAAAAATCCTACACCTAAGGATGAGGACAATGCGGGGGGGAGGTAAGGGCAGAGGGTGGGGTGGGAGCTGGGTGGAGGAAAGCTATGGGGAGAAAAACAGAAGAACAATTGTAATAATCTGAACAATAAAGATTTATTTAAAAATTAAAAAAATAAAAATAAAACTCCTCTTGCACCCAAATTTCTCTAGTTTATAGTTCTGTTTCTTCTCACTCATGCTTCCTGAAAGAGTAATTTATACTTCCTGCTCTCTCCATTTTTTTATCTCACATTCACACCATGACCAATTATAATCTGATTCCTGTCTGTATCATTACAGTGAAAGGATTCTGGCTTTGTTAGCATTACTGCATACTGCTGGATAAGTTGAGTATATACAACTTACCCCTGGTTAGGATTTCATGGGCCTTCATGTTGCCAAATCCACTGATTTCTGTCTTCTATTGGAAGTTTAGATTCACTGGACCCTACCAGGCATTCCCTCATTTTCAAAAACTTCAGCTTTGTAAAAGAATGGGAACAACCTAAATATACTTTCCTAGAGGACTGGTTGAATTAACATCATGGGGTACTTTGGAGCTGTCATAAGAAATCAGGACAATTTTCTATATGCTGCAGGGAGTCGTCTATAGGATATTTTGTTAAATAGAAAGAGTAAGGTGGAGAATTAGGCATGTTATATATTTTAAGAAAGTGGATGTATATGAATATCTACATATATATATTTGTTTATAACAAAAGAATAGTGAGAGAATAAACCAAAACTTTTTAAAAAGTTGCACATAGGTGAAGAGAGAGAATAAGGTGGAGAAAACAGGTATAGCGCTAGAGTTCTAGGACTATATCATGTTTATGGATTTGGCTTTGGAACCATGGAAATGTTTTACCTAATAAAGCAAAAGTAATTTTAAAAAAATCAATAAAAACTAAAATAAAAATGAAACAGGTAAACCTAACTGTAAATCAAGACTGACTAACACACAGAGAGGGATTATTTTAAATGACTTTAAATTTACAGTAATCTGACTGTAAATTCCTACTGATGTATAATTTAAGGACAAAAAACTAAATACATCTTAACTACTTTCAGTATTTAATATTATTAGTAATGTTTGGCATTTTTACTCTGAAATTATCATTAAAACATATAATAAATGTAATTACTTTAACTTTGCTGCAAACCACAATTTTCACCAAAAGAAAAAAGCAATAAAATTAGTCATTTAACTTCCTGCTTTAAAGATGCTTTAGTCTTAATTTTGAAATGGGAATATCAGTGTGAACTGATGATGCATTTCATGTAAAAATATTCTCTGACTCTTTTGAGGGGAAAGTCCTAGAAACAATTACTAATGAACAGAAACCAGGCCTTTTGGAGAAATAAGAGAAGCTTGATCTGAAGCAACCAATGCATAGGGTTACTGTGGATCAACTTGTCATTTTGTTATAATGTTGATGAGAAAAATCAATGCACATGCTACTGGAATAATTTCAGAAAACTCAGGAACCAACTAACTGATGACAAGTGTGCCATGATAATGAAGGAGATTAACATAAAGAGGAACTAGGTGAAGGATATATAGGAACTCTGTACCATCTTTGCAGGTTTTCTGTAGTCTCTGTTCACTTAGTCTAGAGACCTTAAGGCTTTCTGACAGTGTGGCCCCTAAAATTATAGAGAGAAGAGCAAAAAACTCTTTTCCCCAAATTCTCTGTTACAGTAAGTCCTTACTTAAGGTCTTCGATAGGTTCTTGGAAAGTGTGATTTTAAGTGACACATAACAAAACCAATTTACCTCAGGCTAATTGACTTGAAGAATTAAGTTTCCACAATATACTTTTGTTCACAAAAACATCGCCAAACTTCTAAATAAAGACCCCAAAACACTTCTGATATTAAACATTGGAATAAGAGTGAGCTATACATACATTTAAGAAAGATGCATAGAAACAAGTGAGACAATTCTTTTGTAGGCTACTTCTTCCAGTTCAGGGTCTAGGTGGCTGGAGCAAGGCAGGCAGCCTTCAATCTGGACAGGATGCCCTTCCATCCCAAGGCTCACCCACACCCACATTCACTCAGACTGGAATGACGTAGACATGCCAGTTCCCCTGAGCTGCACACCTCTGGGATGCGGGAGGAAGCCAGAGTCCACAGAGAAAACCCACGCAGACCAGGGAGAACGTGCACACTCCTCATAGATAAAATTATGTTATTTGTGGACCTGCTGTACTTCCTGGACATGCATTATACAAAGTTAACTAACCCACAAGGGAGGAAAAGGTACAATCTGAAATAGGTCTTAAGACGATGGCTCCCTTGGAAAGAGACTTGACTTGGGATAGTAAACACAAACATAATATACAGATGATGTATTTATAGAATTGTACACCTGAAACTATGTCATGTTATGAACCAACATCACTCCAAGAAATTCAATCAAAAGGGAAAAAAAATCTTGTCTCCTATTGCTGTCACTGTTAATGTGTTGGAATAGCTAGCACCAGGCCTAGAAAATTGAGACTTCCTTCCCTTTCTTTCAAGCTCTCGGTTTCCTCTAGGTAGTGATCCCCATCAGTCAGTAAATGTTCTTTGGCTCAATGTAGCTTAAAGGGTCCTAGAGTGAAGCTCTTCATCACACAAGCTTTCTCCCCAGTGCATTTGTATTAATGTGTTCCTTCCTCTCCGCAAGCCTCTCCCAGGAAACGTCTCCCTCCCTAATTGTGTTTTCAATAGACTGAAATGAACCCTCATCAATCTTCACTCCTACATTGTAGTGTTTGGATACCGTCATGTCCCTTCGAGCACTAGATTCATTTGTTTATTCAATAAATATTTACTGAGCGCCTACCAGGCCCCCTTACACGTCAGGAAGCAAGGCACAACTCTTGCTTTCATGGAATGGCCCAACCTAGTCACTCCTGCAAATGTCCTGCGAGATGACTTCAGACAGTGGCATGCTGGTACGTAAGGAACAAGAAGTGTCAAGAATCAGATAAGCGCACACGGATTTCCTGTTCTCGTAGCTCTGATTATATTACATGCAAAGACAGTCCATTTTTCTCAAAGATAGGTGGTGTGCTTTGACTCTCATAGTCCCAGAAACATTGAGCTGTCTGCAGGTGTTGTGGGAAAACATTTAAGAAAATTTAAGAAATGCCATAAGGGAAATGACTCACTTTGTAGAAATTCAGGTCAATAGTGTATTTGGAATGATCCACTTTACCAGCTTGCAGTACAAACACAGTCGCCTCACTTTTACTTACACAACTTACTTCCCAAGGCCTCCCCCCCTACACCCCCTACCTGGGCAGGAACACTGGGGACTTATTCCATTCAAGAGACTGGTTCTGCTGCAAAACGCCAGAGAGAGCGAGAGAAAGCCAGAAAGTGTGACCAGCTCACTAATGCTGTGGCTTGGATGTCTGCCACAGGAGGTTACAGGTGGGTCCTACACATTCTGATGTCAGGACATTTGTTTGTGGTTGCCACGATACTCCTATTGCTTCAGCTCTTTTCTTCCCATTAGCCTGGCAGAGCCCGTCCCCCCGCCCCGCCCCCCAGCTCTGAAGCCACATCTCTTTTAGATCACACTTCCAAGCTCAGCCATTTGTCCTAATGCTTAGAACAGTGCCCAGCGGGCTGTAGTTAAGGAAGAACCCAGCCTCGGCCTCCCATGGCACTGGAGGAAGTCTCCCCCCTGAAGCCTGATTCCATCCACCTGGCATCCTCCCTGCCTTCGGACCACAGCGACATCCCAACAAGGGATCTTCCTGTTGCACAAAAAGGGATAAGACAGATGTTGCTAAGCAATAAACACACCCCCACCTATTTTGTGCACTGTCACCTAAATCTACACACAATCTTGAATCTTAAGCAAGGGTTGCCTGATTGCCTTGAAATGTTCCTAACTTGGAGGGTGTTTTAAATGCTTCGCTACAAACAAGAAACATCCCTCAAGGGACTGTTCCTGGCTGAACAGTGGCAGTGGCACCCCATTCCAGCACAAACTTTTCATAAAGAAAGGTCTGCTTCCAAGACTATGCTTTTGAGAGAGGCCAAGTGATCATCATTATTCAGGGCTTGAATGCTCTTTGGCTGGGGAGAGGAAGGGAGAGAGAGTTCATTAGTTCATCTGTGTCTCCCCTCCTAATAGCTTGTCGTTTTATCGAGCATGCGTATATTAACAACTGAGGAGACTGTGAGAGGGGAAATGGTAGTGCGTTTTATGTGTTGCTTTCTAGGGAGTGTGGTGTTGAGCTTATACAAACCAATGCTGATGGTAACATCGAAGACGCCCTGGGAACAGAGCACCCATTTGTGGCTCAGCTTTCCTATGCAGGCACTCCAAGTCTTCTTCAGCCTAGGCCTTACCCCCTGTTCGCCTTAAGTTACCATTATTTTCCTAACCACATTCTGAGCGTCAGTTATATTTGTTTACATTTTTAAAGGTAAACTTTGATTTGGAATCATTTTAGATTTACAGAAAACCTGGGAAGGATAGTACAGAGTTTCTATAGATCCCTCACCTAGTTTCTCCTAATGTTATTTTACTTCATTATCATGGCACATTGGTCCAAATGAAGAAGAAACAACAACAATACATTACTGTTAACTAAACACCAGTTTTAACTACTAATATCCTTTGGCTGGTCCAGGAGACATACCAAAACACCATGCTACATTTAAACCGTGCACATTCCTCCCCAGGATGCCTTTTCCTCTCCTAGCTTACTTAATAATTTAGGTCTTACCTATTCTTCAAGTCCATTCAAATCTTATCTCTGCGATGTCTTTCCTAATTGTTTCTGTCCTCAGTGACTTCCCTGACCTTCAAATTCCAGAACCATTTTAGTCCAGATCATGATTTTGGAATGTGGCATATGCTGACCTGCATTGTCATGTATCTTTTTATATTTTATTTGCCAGCTAGCATTTAAGGAAAGGATAATATTCATTATCTGGCACATGTGCAAGCATTGTGTTCTCAGTAAGTGTTTAGTGGTAATGACTTTATATATTCATGATATGTTAATGTACCATTAGTATACACAATACATTTATATTAGTTACTACATTTATATTTTAAAATATAATAGATATAAATGTAATCTGATGAGTAGTATTACACACTAATATTTATGAAGCGCAGGCCTTATGCCAGGCATCCTAGTAAATGTTTATAGTAATTCTCATGAGACCATGTGTGAAAATACTATGGTTACCCCCATTTAAGGTTAAGTAATTTGTCTACAACTACCCAACACTAATGAGATGGAGCCAGGCCTCATAGCCAACACTATGGCTCCAGAGCACACACTCCTAACCACTTTTCTTTCTTACTTTCTTAAAATATATTTTTATTGATTTCAGAGAGGAAGGGAGAGGGGGAGAGAGAGAGAGAGAAACATCAGTTGAGCCCATACCCCGATCATGTGCCTGACCTGGAGTTGAACCATGACCTCCTGGTTCATAGGTTTATACTCAACCACTGAGCACACCAGCCAGGCCCTAAACACTTTTCCATAATCTTTTGTCCCAACAATGATTTCAGATGAGTTGTTTGCACTATTGCCTCCTTTGCATCAGTACCCAGTCTTTCCTGAACGTCTAAATCCTGGCATCCCCAGTAGCTACTGACAATTGTTGTTAAAAGTTTCAAATTACTTTGTTTCTTATCAGTTGCAGTGGCCTTACAATCTGTCCCATGGTGCTTCTTTTCTGTGCAGCTCAACTTAGAAACTATTTTGCATTATGTCCCATCTTTCCTCCCCAACCGCAAGGACTTTGTATCCTCATGCCCAGGACCAAACTTTGAACACCACAGAATACAACTGTTTTTCCTCTTTGTGATGGTATTCTGAAATTCTTAAACTTTGTAAATTATAAAAGAAGTTAATACTCATTAAGACATTCTAAAGTATGAGTATATAGAGTAGTAAGTGAGAGATACCATTTTTCCTTCTTCATTCTCAGAGATAGATTGTTCAAAATTGTGGCCTTGGCACAGATTGTTAAAAATGATGAATATTTTTAACTATAAAAATTACAGCCTCATGATTAAAAATGAAAAACTTTCCAATAATACAGAGGAATATATATATATAGCAATAAAATCTCACTAAGTTCTACTTTTCAGAGGAAATTGCTCTTAGAACTTTACGGTTGTAAAAAGTTTCTATACATATAAGCTGTGTGTGTGTGTGTGTGTGTGTGTGTGTGTGTGTGTGTTTTGGGGGTGAGGGGAATGGGCAGGAATAGAATCCTGGCATACCCTGTGACCTGATCTCCTCCGTCCAGGTGTCTCTCACTTCTGCTGTCCTTGACAGTTACACATTCTTTTTTTTCTTACTTTCTAGCCACTCCCATTTTCTAGACACTAACCAATCCTTTCTTCTTTTCCATGCTTCCTCCTTTTCACTTTAAACAGCGAGTTTATCTAGTATGTCTGTTCTTTCTCTGAATGTCTTCATCCTGGGAGAGTTGATTCATTCTCCGGGCAGGTTACCACCTTCTCTTGCTCTATTCTCTTGCTGCCAAACTTCTCTTTAGACTTCCTTAGCTCACACTCATTCCTCAGCCCCTTGTGATCTGACTCACATTCACCACTTTGGTAAAACTACACGGAAGGTTCCTGATTCATCTCTAAATAACAGATTCTCTCAGCCTCCAACCACAAAGGTCCTGGGTGCCATCCACTCTCTTTTCCTTCAGATGCATCCCTTCTGGCTTCTGAGACACTGCAAACTCTGAGTTCTCCCTCATCTTTAGGATTGGCGCCTCCTTCCCTACTGTGCCTTCTCAATCTCAATCTCTATCTCTCCCAGTATCTCCTTGGGGAATTTCTACACCTTCCACAATCTCAAGCATTACTCACCTCCCTATACCCAGCAAGAACGGACCTCTCTCTGCCCTAACCAGTTTGGCTCAATGAATAGAGCATTTGCCTGCAGACTGAAAAGTCCCAGGTTCGATTATGGTCAAGGGCATGTACCTTGGTTGCGGGCACATCCCCAGTGGTAGTTGTGCAGGAGGCAGCTGATCGATGTTTCTCTCTCTCAATGTTTCTAACTTTCTATCCCTCTCCCTTCCTCTCTGTAAAAAAAAAAAATCAATAAAATATATTTTAAAAAATAAATAAAATAAAAAGAATGGACCTCTCTCAAATGCCAAGCTCACATTTCCAACTATCTGGAACATGTCAAAGCTTAAAGTCACAGCACCTAAAAACACACCCTTGTCCTGACGTCCGTATTTCTGTTAATGGCCAGAACACTCTCTTGGTCAAGTAGGGAACACATTGGTAATTTTTCTCTCCAATGCCTGGGAGTCTCACTGTATGGTGACTTCTACTGCTCTGACCTTTGCTTGCTTTTCCTATCTGGGCCGGCCCCCCCCCCCCCCCATCTCACTGCTCTGACTATACTCTTACAGCCTGACTCTTCTATCTTTACACCCCCTTCATTGTCTATCGACCCACAAATTGCCAGATAACTCTTCCAAAAGCCTGCCTCTAATCTCGCACCTCCCTGCTCAAAACGCTTCAGTGACAAGGCGCTGCCTGTGAGTGACACATTCTTCAACATCGTTTCAGAAATCCTCTATAACAGCAACTCTCAGACATTTGCATTTTCCTTTTCCCTCTTAAAAATTATTCACCCCAAAGGCCTTTCATTTATATGGGCTGTATCTATCACTATTTACTGTATTAGAGGTTATAACAAAACAAATTTTTAAAATATTTATTCATACATTTAAAAATAACAAACCCATTAGCTGTTGGCATAAACAACACATTTTTTTATGAAAAAAACTAAAAATTAGTGAGAAGAAAGGCATTGTTTCATTTTTTAAAATCTCTTCAATATCTGGCTTAAATGGAAGACAGCTATATGCGCCTATCTGCTCTGCATTCAATCTGTTGTGATTTCACAGGTCTTGTAACCTCTTGAAAATTCCATCATGTACTTAGAGAAAAGGAGTGTGAAAAGGCAAATGATGTCTCTGTAGGAGTGAGGAACAGAGCTGGGCCCTCACAGACTCTTTGAAAGTGTCCCAGGTCCCCATATTAATAAACAAAGGAAATAGATAAGATGATCTCTGTGAGCTGTTCCAGTTCTAAAATCATCAATGATTTGAAATTAAATCACCTGAAGTCTGAGTAAGTAGGAAACATGTGAAACTTCCAATCTTTTATATGTATTTCTCCGTCTCTCTCTCTCCTCTCTCTCTCTCTCTCTCTCTCTCTCTCTCTCTCTCTCTCCTCTCTTTAGTTAAATACAAATTGCTGTCTTTTCAAGAGTACATTAAAATCAGGTCCTCTGTATTTGCAGTTTCTAATGATTGTCTTGAAGGGCTTCCAAAAACAACCCACTGGAATTTCTGTTGATTTTTTTTTAATTGAGGTATAATTGACATGTAACATTATATACATTTCAGGTGTACAACATGATTCAATATTTGTATACATTGCAAAATGATCACCACAAGTCTCTGTTCTTGCTCCTCCTCCCCTTTCTCTGTTTCATTTTGGATAGTTTCTATTGATGCCTTCAAAATTACTAATTTTTTCTTAAAACTGTATCTACTCTGTTAATCCCATCCAGTGTATTGTTCATCTCATATATATTGATCTCTAGCAGTTTTACCTGGATCTTTTTTTTTTCCTCTTTCAAGACTCTTAACATGCTCATGTTTTCCTCTACTTTCTAAGACATCTGGAGTATATTTATGATAGCTATTTTAACATCCTTATCCACTAATTCTGTAATTTATTTCACTGGGTCTATTTTTATTGATTATTTTTTCTCCTCATTGTAGATCATATGTTCCTTCTTCTTTGCATGCCTAGAAGTTTTGATTGGATACCAAACATTATGAATTTTCACATTATGCACACTGGCTATCTCTTTATTTCTTTAAGGGTTCTTGAACTTTGTTCTGGGATGCAGTTAAGCTACTTGGAAACAGTTTGATCTCCTCAAAGCTTGCTTTCAGGCTTGTTTAGGTGGGACCAGAGCAGCCTTTCGCCTGGGGTTAATTTGGCCCCATTCTGAAGCAATGCCTTTCTGAGTGAGTTCTCTGTTGCCCTGTGTAGGACGAGGTTTTTCCATTCTGGCTGCATTAGCCCTGAGTGATCTCTGGAGGTTATTCCAAATGCTCCTTTCTGATGCTCCTTTCCCTGGCTCTCAGCACAAGCCTGAGCTGATCAAGCTGCAGCATCAGCTGAAAATTGGAGGGGAAACCTCTGCACACCTCCAGAGCTCTGTTTACGAAGGTCTCTCCTCTGCAGCAATGTTTCTGGTCCTCTCTCTGCCTTGCAATCTCAGCTGCCTCGCCGCCCTCCGCCCCCCCCCC
>JAAGEH010000293.1:25627292-25757064 GCA_011751065.1 Lasiurus cinereus | reverse complement strand
CCCCCGCCCCCGATTTCCTAACTCTGTCTCCTTCACTTTGGGAGCTACTAGACTCTGTTTGGGTTCCTCCTCCCTGTGCTGCAGCCTGGAAACTTTCTTAAAGCACTAAATTGGGGTAATTCCAGGGCTTACTTCGTTAGTTTCCATTCTCTCAGGGATTGCTAACCTGTGCTGCCTGATGTCCAATGTTTGAAAACTGTTGCTTTGTATCTATGTTCACTTTTTGTGAGTTTTAAAGTTTTGTCTTTCACATTAAAGTCCTCAATCACTCTGGAATAGTTTTTGTTTTGTTTTTTAAAGGAAAATAACACTGAATTGTGCCCCTCTCCGAATCAATATATTAAGGTGTTGACCTGTATTTGTGGATGGGGCCTTTAAAGAGGAATTAAGGTTAAATGAGGACATAAGGGTGGGGCCACCATCCCATAGGACTGATGTCCTTAGGAGATGAAGAGATATAAGCAGAGCATGCACACACAAAGAAAGCGCCATGTGAGGACACAGAGGGAAAACACCATCTGCAAGCTAAGGAGGGGGTCTCATCAGAAGCCAACCCTGCTGACACCTTGACCTTGGACTTCAGCCTCCAAAGCTGTGGGAAAATTAATTCTGTTGCTTAAGCCACCCACTCTGTGGTACTTTTTATGACAACCCTAACAGACAAATACAGTAGGGATCTAACTTTGTTTATAGGCATTTTTAATACTTCAAATGCCTGTACAAATTGCAGTTAAAATGACATAATTGGCTGTATCAAGTTTTTGAATAAACATTTTTCAAACAGGAAAATGAATTTGAATTTCTCTTCCAAATATTTGAAAATACAGATTATCCTTAAAGTGAAATACTTGAGCAGGCTTATAGGAGGCAGACCATCTGGTTACATTTAGTTTCTTTAAGGAAAACTAAGTTCACATATACATTAGTTTGCTAGGGTTTCCATAACAAAATACAGGGTGGGGCAAATGTAGGTTTACAGTTGTTTATTTGGAAAATAATACAATAATTAATGAATAATAATATAAGAATAAACGTTTCCACGTACTCAGAATTGTAAACCTATTTTCGCCCCACCCTGTATTATAAACTAAGTAGCTTAAAAAACAGAACTCTATTTTCTCACCATTCTGGAATCCAAGATCAATGTGTGGGCAGGGTTGATTTCTGAGGAGACCTCTCTCCTTGGTTTGTAGATGGAAGTCTCATCCCTGTGTCTTCACAGGACCCTCCCTCTGAGTCTGTCTCCTTTTATTATATATAAGGAGACTAGTCAGATTGGATTAGGGCCTACCCTAACATCCTCATTTCAACTTAATCACCCCCATAAAGGCCCTATCTGTAAATACAGTCCATTCTGAGGTATTGAGGGTTAGGAACTTCAATGTATGACTTTTAGAGGGCCCGTGACAGTCTACATATTTAAAATGGCCCATCTTTGGGACACACTGAAAAAAAAACCACACATAACTTTGCAAAACAAATGAGAAAAAAAGAATGAGCCTTGCACATATGCATGCATATTAATGTTTTAAGTTGGGCTTGCACTCCTTTGTCTTCAATTTCACAGCAGGAGTATTGTCCTGAGGTTGACAATAGCTGTTGTTCAACAACAGGTTATAATTGTCCAGAACTTCACTTTGCTGAATTAAATAACAGAAAGATGTTTTTCAGTTAGCAAAGAAGTTAAAATAGCTCTCTGGGTTTCCCATCATAACTGTGTCACACAATAATTACCATCTGATTAATATTTGTCACATCTGGCGTGGCATCCACAGAATGGAATAATATCTGTTGTCTAGTTAATTTGATGAATTCACTGTTTCATTTTCCCACATTTTTAAAATTAATTTCTCATAAAATATTTTGGGTAAATAAGTCCCATTGTGTTGTTGTTATTATTATTATTATTATTATTATTATTATTATTATTATTTTAACACACTTCCATGTACCCAAGGAGGTAGGAGGATCAAATTCAACAACTGGTTTGATGTAATCCGTGAAATTTTTGTTGTTCAAGTATACTACACTGCATTATGATCTCTGAAAGGCAAATTTTTTCACTTAAAATTAAATAACCACAATTAATCTTTTTATTTTAAAATAAAACTGGAAATTCTTCCTGGCCTGCTCATCCATCAGTGCATCTTGATTGATTTATGTGTAATCCAGGTGAACTTGTTATTCCTACTTGACATTTCAGCAGCACTCCAAAGAGTCGACCCACCTTCTGGAAATTCCCTCCTCTCGGTTTCCCTTTCTGGCTACACTTCCTCAAATTCCCTCCTTCAATTTCTTTCTTCTACATGATCTCTAAGTATTGTTCTTCTGGGCTCACACCTGGGCTTTAAAATCTTTCATAATCTTTCCTCAGCCTTTCTGTTCACTTGCATTTTTTTCATGCAAACCCAAAACACATCCTTCATGTTGCATGTTGAGTATCTCATTGCATCCTGCCCTCACTGTGCTGGCTCCCACTGCTGAAACTTGGCTCAACATTCTTTTTCCTGGAATGTCAAAATGCCCTCCTTTTGGCTGCTCACACTATCCATCCTACAAATAATATTAGACCTCCCAGGACTTCGTTGAGGCTTTCCCCAAATGTTCTAGTGCACTCCAATATCTCTCATCTCCAAATTGCCCCTCCATGAGCTTCTTTTTACACACTCATTATACATTTTATTGTTAGTGTGCTGGTCTTAGCTCATTGAGGGCAGAAACCAGATATTACCTCATTTGTGTCCCTGTCCCCCACAGCATTTTCACTTTCAAAAGAGGTTGTCATCAAATGCTCTAATAATTGCTCTAGACCTTAAAGCAATGCTCCTCCAACTTTGCTGATCAGAAGACTTTAATGACAATGCTTGTTCAATACAGCTTCCTGGAACTTTCTTCATACCCTCTGAAACTTTCCAGAGGAGGAAAATAGATATATGATTGTGTTTTCATTGTTGCTGTTGATCTTTAGGAACACAAATCTCTGGTCTATTCAAGTCCTGCTCTTATGCTATTTATCCCCTCTCATTTCTGTATTCCATTCCCTTTCCTCTCCTTCCCTCATAGGCAACCATTTTAATGTTTGTGATACATTATAGCTTTTCTACTTTTCTTGTGAAGCTCTACAAGTTTTAGATCCACCTGTGTTGTTATGTGTACATTTATGTCATTGTTTCTCACTTAGGCACAGTATTCCTCAGTGTGAATTCACTACCTGGCAGTAGATCCTCAGGTTACCTCCAATTTCCCCACTACTACAAACACTGCTACAACAAACAACCTAATTCTCTTTTAAGAGCCTAAATTATCCTTCTCATTTGATGAGATTATTATTTACTTAGTGAAGGATGATTCAAATAAACAAGTATAATCATGAGTTGCATAACAACATTTCAGTCAGCGACAAACTGTATTTATAACAGTGGTCCCATAGGATTATAACAAAGCTGAACAATTCCTATCACCCAGTGACATCATAGCCATCCTAACGTCGCAGCACAATGCATCGCTCACACGTTTGTTGTGATGTTGGTGTAAACAAACCTACTAGCCCGGTCATATAAAAGTGCAGCATGTACAGTACATAACACTATGATAATAAAAGGCTATGCTACAGGTTTATATATCTATTATACTTCCTTTTTATCGTTATTTTAGAGCGTGTATTTCTACTTATAAAAAAAATGTTTTCTGTACAATAGCACACTGTTACCCCAGCAGCAGCCTCATCCATCTCACGTTTACTATAACTCTTATTTGTATCATTTTCTCCTGTACTTGATTTAATCTCGTGTTGTCTTATAAATTTAGTGTAGCCTAAGTGCAGTGTTTATAAAGTCTAGCGTAGTGCACAGTAATGTCCTAGGCCTTCACATTCAGTCACCACTCACTCACTGACTCACTCAGCCAGAAAAACTTCCAGTCCTGAAAGCTCCATTCATGGTAAATGTCCTACATAGCTATACCATAAATTACCTTTTACTCTACCTTTTCTATATTTAGATATGTCTAGATACATAAATTCTTACTATTGTGTTATAATTGCCTTCAGTATTTAGTACAATAACATGCTATATAGGCTTGTAGTCTAGAAGCAATAGGCTAGACAATAAGAGCCTAGGTGTGTAGTAGGCAATGCCATATAGGTTGTATACTAGTAAGTGCATTCTATGATGTTCATACAATGATGAAATTGCCTAATGTCACATTTTTCAGAACATTCACGACCCATGACTGTGCACACAAAAAAGGGCCAAATCTCATGCTTTCCACATAGCTGTTGGATCCTAGTTTTAAAAGAGGCCTAGAAATCCAATTATTTTCTAAGCAAACATGGTAACATTACAAAACAAAGATTATTTTCAAGATACAAATTTAGTAAAATTGGTAGTCGCAACAAATCCTAGGTAATTCATAACAAGGTTTGTAAAAAGGCAGAAGATTCTTAGCACTAAGCTTCCATTTATTTGAAGTCAGTGTTACACCCTGATTCAAAAGAAAATTTTGCCAATCATAGTGATCTCTCCAAAGGCACTCCTCAGGACAGGTCCAGGCTGAATACCAATGGGGCCCAGTTTGGAGTCAGCAAATGCACTTCAGCAGAAGCCAGTTGCCACACACTATAGTGCAGGTATTTTTAAAAGCTGAGCACAGCAGAGGCTCCCCCGTCAGCTCTGGTTGGCCTCGATTTGTTGCCTGGGGCTATATTGCTGAACCTTTGATGTATTGCCAGAGGGGTCACTGGAGAATTGTGTGTTTGCTCTAAGGTACTCTAACCCTCTTGTCTTTGCCCATAAGTCATAGCACTGAAATGCACAAATTGGCAAAAACTCCTCGAACTGCCCAGGGCTTCTTATGACAAATCCTTCAGATCTTCTGCCATCATATCTAACAAGAGGTGGAAAACACTGAGATACCTTTTTCTCTTGAAATAATAAGCATAGCACTGGGACTGGGGAATCTGAAGGAAGTCCAAGAGGTTAACAAAAGTCATAGCAACAACCTGAGGCCACACAGTTCCAATGCATAAGAGCAACCCTATTTACCTGGCTCAAAGAATTAGAACTGCTTTTTCTAATTGGCCAAATGGGGACACACTTTTGTAAACCCCACTCAAAGGGATTTGGATGGGATTTCCATCTGCTCTGTTAAAAGTCACTCTATGAAGCATCGAACAGACTGTCAAATTACAGCGGGAAGGCTGGGGAGTATTGGGGAGGTGGGGAAAGAGATCAACCGAAGGACTTGTATGCATGCATATAAGCACAACCAATGGATACAAGATCCTGGGGGCGGGGGTGGATGAGGGCATATGCCAAAGGCGGGGGGCGGGGGGGAGGAGAAGAGGTCAATGGGGAAAAAAGGGAGACATATGTACTACTCATAATACTTTAAACAATAAAATAAAATTAAGAAAAATAAAGAAAAGTAACTATACCAAAATGAAAAAAAAAGTCATTCTATGTTCTGGCAAGCAGCCCAGTGAGGAGGGACACCATGCCATTCATATTTTAACCCTCACTGACAGGTGCAGTGAATAATATGGTGATAAACCATAAAATACAAGTTTGTTGAACTGAATGTTTGTCAAACTGGGATTTGTGGCTTTAACATCCTGGCATCCACCTCCAAGAGTATGCTCACTATAAAACTGATAAGGCCAATTTACCTGCCTCTCCAGCTAGATGGGTAGCTGGCTTTTTGAGAGTAGGAACCGTGTTGTCCACTTCCTTGATGATCCCCAAAGATACATGGATGGTGTTATGCCCAAAGTAGGTAATCAATAAACACTGGTGAACAGCTCCTCCAGATGAAATAGGAGGGCTGTTTTAAAACCTTTGTCATAGGCCTCTGCCATTTGAGAGCAACTAGAGCTGATTTGTAGAGACTCTCCGCTTTAATGCAATTTTGGAATCCCTAAAGGCAAATTTTAATTTATACAAGTGTTCAAAAGAGACTACCCTGAAGGCATACAGGTGTTTCTCAACACAGGTGAGTCAAGCCTAGCAATGGGAACAAAATAGTTTCTGGGTTTCTTAAAGAGATAGTATTTACAAGTAAAGAGGTAGAATCCTTCTTCTCTGTCCTCATTTCTTAGAGCTCAGCTAAAACATAAACTTATCATGTTTACAGGCAAATTAAATGATATCATTGGATCTCAATTCCGTCTAACCTTCCCAGAAAGAATGAAATCCAGTATTCACAAATAGAAACTGAATAACATGCTAAATTTTTTTAAATGTATGTTTTTATTGATTTTAGAGAGAGAAGAAGGGAGAGGGATAGATAGAAACCTCGATGAGAGAGAAACATCATCAATTGGCTGCCTCGTGCATACCCTTTACTGGGACCAAGCCTGCAATCTGGGAATGTGCTCTGACCAGGAATCAAACCAGTGACATCTTGGTTCGTGGGTCAATGCTCAACAACTGAAACACACAGGCTGGCTGGGCAAAGACCCTAAGCATCATAAGGAAAACTGGTGTCTTTTACTTTTCTGGGCTGCTCACAAACCTAGCAGGCATCAGGTGAAGTATAGTGTAGTGATTAAATACAACAGATTGTTTGGTCAAAGGCTGTGGAAACTTGAACAAGTTACTTAATCTTTCTGATACCCAGTTTCTTTGTCTGCAAAATGAAGATAATAGTGCTTAACTAGAAAGGGTTGTTTTCCAGCCAAAATGAAAGGTCTTAAAGCAACTGTCCTATGATACATTTTAAGTTCTAGATGTTTGGGGGTAACTCATTTCTATTAATCTTTATGATAACCATGTAAATTAGGCATTATCATCCTCAGTTTCCAAATTAAAAAACTGAAACTCAAAAGTTAAATAATTTCTCAAGATAATAGAATCAGTAGCAAAGCAGATTAATCTGTCTCAAAAGGCCAACATCTTTTCACTAAGCCATATTTTTCTAGCATAGTTAATAAATATTTGCTAATTGCTTGGTATAAAATATATGACTTTAAAAATACTATAACATAAATATCCAAAGTGTGTGTGTGTTTGTGTGTGGGGGGGGGAGGGGAGTTTCTCTGTAGAAGACAGTTAAGTTGTCAATGCTCAAAATTTTTAAATAGAAATTTCTTTTGAATTTGTAGCTCATTGTTTTTGTGTGTGTGTCTATAATTCATTCTTTTTAATGTGCTCAATGATGGAAAGATTTTGTGATGAATACAATTAAGACAAATACATTATGTACATGAGTGTGAGTGACTAATCTAGACAATTAATTATATTTGGGGTAAAAGTGAGATGGTAATATTGATCCTGGTTTGCTTGTTTTGTAGTTTTCAAAGACAACTTCAAAAGGGAAGTATCAAAAATTCATCAAACCATGGTGGCATCAATTGAAATAAGTGTGTAGTCTTTTATGGTCCGTACTTTAAAGTGGCAAACACTAATTTTAATAAGATCTGATACTTACTTGAAAAATATCAGACTCATTATACCACAGTCATAGCTCATTTAACCTCGATTTGCTCTGTATCAAGCTATGATTCGAGGGTGGCAAAACATTTAAGCTTCTTCTCAAGTAGGTTTGCCTGTATAAATATTATAGTTGAGTGTATTGTTAAGGATTAGCTGTTTAGTTGTCTCTGAATACTAATTTGAAATAAAATCTTGTCACATAGATACTTTCTATGCTTGTTTGACTATTATAGATTTTTCACTAATGCAACTCTCTAGCATTGAAACAGAAGAAATAGCTATTATATGGTTATTCTAACTAACTTAAATTTAGCTGAGTTCATAAATAAAGTTAATTATTAGAGCAATTCCCATATCTATTGCTACTAGACAAGAAAGAGGCTAAGTGTCAAGAAGCCTGGTTTTAGTTCCAGCTGGAGCTTCCGTGTGACTATAGACAAGTGGTACTTTCCACTGATCTTTCTCTCATTTTAAAAAGTGATATATCACATTTCTTGTTGATGGCAGCACCTCAGTGCTTTTTAAAACAGCTTTTTTTTGTTTTAAACTTAATTTCCAATGAGCTATGAAATAGTAATTAAATGTTTTGATGGCAAGGGCTCTTCATTACCCAGTATTTGACATAAGTATGTGTGTGTTGGGGGTGGAGGGTCATTCTGGCATTAATCAAATGCATGTTGTCAAAAAAGATACAATTGGAAGATTTGTATAGATAGCTCCAACATTTGCCAAGAAGCTATATACCTTAAGTAAAACCTACAACTTTGTAAAAAATAAAGTTTTCTATGTAGAACTGAGTCATATATATAACAGACAATTAGTAATAAATTGAATACAAAAATCATCCTGTTCATTTACACCTATGATCTAGAATACCTACTGGGACCAAACTTTCAAAAGTGAAAAACCAATTGGCCAACTTTCCATCATACAGCACATTAATGTTAATCACTTAAGATTCACATAACTACATAGCCTCATTGCTTATATCCAACGCACACAAACAAAACATGGTCTAGTTCCTGATCATCATTGCTATTCAAATTTTTTCCTGTAAACTATTTTCCCAATGCCCCATGTAAGAAAGATTCATTCCATTTTTGCCAGTTGACTAATCTGGAAGCAAAAAAAATGACCCTCAATTAGCGATGCCTATGTTTGATGTCTTCGGAAGGTAGCCAGACCACACACACACACACACACACACACACACACACACACACGGAAAAATAATTAACTGAACATCTGTTATTTTCTTTCAAATTTGGGCTTGGTTAACAGGACACAAAGTACACAGCAACAACCAGCTGCTGACAAGCAAAGTTCAGCAAATATTTTCAGTCTGTGCCAAAATGTGTACTTCCTCTTCCTCGGTAACATTTAATGGTGAAATATATATATATATATATATATATATATATATATCACAAAATGTATAAGGAAGAGTCTTCATTGTGGAATATAATCTTAAGATATGCTAAATTTGTATGCTACTGTGAAAATAGATGCTATTAGAATCATGTTTTATCTTTAAAGATAAGAATTCACCTCTGGAAATTCAATCTGATGCTAGCAACTGAGACTTTTTAGATTTTGCATCTAGACTTTAGTAGGCTACTGCAGATGGGCCCCCATGCATACATTTTAGCTATCTAACCTTTAACATCTGAGGTTGTACTTTATCACTTTTATTGCCTTCAATTTTTTGGCTGCTCAGCTGAAAATGTATTAACAGATTTGTATATTCTGAGAGATATTGGTAAATTAACATAAACAGCAGTCTATTCGCTTATTTATACTAATATTTGCAGCACTTACTATGTACCCAGCAAAGTCTCTGTGGATACATTATGCACAAGACACACTTCTTTCCCTGAAGAAGTCACTATACAGCAAACAATAAGCAAGTACTTTCATCTCAAATAAACAAGTAATAGAGCTGTATGCAAAGGGGGAAGATTTTTCAGCTCATTTCTCATTTATCAATTTGGGAATATGCCTAGAGGTATTAAGCATTTGCTAGATACTAACCAGAGTTAGGAAACTCAATCTGAGGGATTTCAGTAAGGAAACTATGCTAGGCATTTGCAAATGAAAATGTGAACACCTAGGATCTAACACTAAAACTTCTTCCAATAGTAGAGGCATATTTCTGAGGCATGCAGGCATTAAAGTATAGGAAATGCCATCAACCTTATGAAAATTTAGTAACTGTCATGGTATATAAAATGAGAAAAAGAGTGATATTAAAATGTTTTACAGTTTTTAAAACAAAAATTTAGTACCCTCAAGACATAGTCAATGTCTGTATTCTAATCATGTAATCATAGCTTTTTTTAAAGAATATTTTTATTTATTTTTTAAATATATTTTTATTGAGTTCAGGAAAGAAGGGAGAGGGAGAGAGAGAAAAATAAAAAAACATCATGATGAGAGAGAATCACTGATTGGCTGCCTCCTGCACACCCCCTACTGGGGATTGAGCCCACAACCCAGACATGTGCCCTGATCGGGAATCAAACATGGGACCCTACCATCTGCAGGCACTGACCCAAACCAGCTAGGGCTGTAATCATAGCTTTTGCCCAATTACATGCAACATTAGTTTTCACCAAATTGGAATAAATTCAATGATAAGTTTTAATATTTCCATAGTTGGTTAATTAGTGTCCAAACCCCAGTGACTTAAGGCAAATAGCTCTCTTCAACAGTTGTCCCAACAATGTTAAAGACCTCAGCTTTTAAGCACAATAGAATAACAACGATCAGATTTACTTTCCCACCTTAAACAAATACAAAATTAGATAAAATATAATTATAAAATATAATTACATAGATTACAGAGTTTGCAGAAAAGGATATTAAATAATCTATGACAATACTACATATATTCAAAAAGGCAAACAAAAACATAAATGTGATGAGGAGAGAAATAAGAGAAAAAAAGACCCAAATATAATTCTAAGAGATGAAATATATAATAGCTGAGGCAACAACAACAAAACACCATGTTGTATGAAATAAATAGCAGATTAAATACTGCAGAAGAAACAAATGGTGAACTTGAAGACCTAGCAATAGAAACTATTAAAATAAAACAGAAGAGGGAAAAATCTGAAAACAATGAGTATCAGTAAATGGCATCAATAGAATGTAGAACAAGGTCAAACAGTCTTCTGTATTTGTAATTGGCTTTCCCAGAAAAAGTAGGTCAAGGAAGGGAGCAGAAAAATTGTTTGAAAAAAAATGGTCACAATTTTCTAAATTTAATGATCCAGGAAGCTCAACAAACCCTAGCATAAAACATGAAGGAAACCACATAAAGGTATCCACCCAATTCTGTATTTTTAGAAATGATGTTTAAAAGATTCTAAGAGTCATGAGGAAGAAGACCAGTGTCTTCTTCTGCGATGCTCATAATACATAGCATGTGTCTGATGGGATATGGAGTAATGATTAACCACAACAGGTTTAGGTGTGTGTGTGTGTTTTCAATCAAATTTAATAGAACACTGTGGAACCTTGAAAGTTACTTGAGGAGAATCCAAGATGGCGGAATAGGTAAACATCTACACTGCTGCCTCACACAACAATTTCAAGACTACAACTAAAAGACAGAATGGACATCATCCAGAACCACAGGAAAGCTGGCTGAGTGTAAGTTCTACAGCTAGAAGGAAAGAGAGGGGCTAACAGAAACCCAGAGGAGCTGCAAAAAGCTGAGGTACGGAGATGAGCTCACTGAGAGAGCAGGTGCCTGAGTACCTGGCTGGCTTTCTCTGGCAGGAGGGAAACAGAGACTCCCAACAGCATTGAACCCCTTATCTTACGACACTAAACCCCAGATCCAGTGGAAACTCATACGGGGGGAGTTTGGACTGTGAAAAGGGAGAGGTGCACGGAAATTTAGGGGAGTCGCAAAAGATCAGAGGCCTGGTAGCACGCACAGCACTGTGCAGAGAACAGATTGCTGATTGTGCAGCTGGCTTTCGCGAGTGGGCAGGAGACAGACCCTCACAACTATGCCACTTCTGACTCCACTAAGCCCCTGTTTTGGGGGAAACCCTGGAGACCTAGACTCATGTGGTCCTGGTGCACAGGGGAGCTGGAAAGGCAGTGGTCAAGAGACACTGCGGGCGCGCACGTATAAGGACCGCTCCAGTGATTACCCAGTCACATGAGACTCAGGGGCCGTGGAGGGCAGGGCCGACTGGAAGGCAAGGCGGTCCCTTAAGCCCTGAGACTCCACCCATCCCAAGCTCAATAGAGAGGCTTCTGCGGTTTTGCAAGTCTGGTATCATAAGACTGAATTCAACACGGAAGTTTCCCCAGCATAGTGAAAATGCTGAGACAAGGGAAGGGATCACAAACAAAAGAAATGGAGGGAAAAAAACGACTGGATATAGAGTTCAAAACCACGCTTATAAGGTTTTTCAAGAATATGCTAGAAAAGTTGGATAAAGTTAGCGAGAGCCAAGAGGAGATGAAAAAGGACCAACTAGAGATGCAAAAGAGCCAACTAGAGATGGAAAAGGTCCAACTAGAGATGAAAAAGGACCAACTAGAAATTAAACATACACTGAAATAAAAAAATATTATGCAGAGTCCTAACAGCAGATTAGAGAAAGGCAAGAATCAAGTCAAAAATTTGAAATATAAAGAAGCAGAAAACATTCAACTGGAAAAGCAAGAAGAAAAAAAGAACCCAAAAATGTGAACATAATGTAAGGAGACTCTGGGACAGCTTCAAGCGTACCAACATCAGAATTGTGGGGGTGCCAGAAGAAGAGAGAGAGCAAGATACTGAAACCCCTTTAAAGAAATAATGACTGAAAACTTCCCACATCTGGTAAAAGAAATAGACTTACAAGTCCAGGAAGCACACAGAATCCCTTATAAAAGGAATCCAAAGAGGACCACACCAAGACACATCATAATTAAAATACCAAGAGCAAAAGACAAAGAGAGAATATTG
This sequence comes from Lasiurus cinereus, assembly GCA_011751065.1. Taxonomy (NCBI): domain Eukaryota; kingdom Metazoa; phylum Chordata; class Mammalia; order Chiroptera; family Vespertilionidae; genus Lasiurus; species Lasiurus cinereus. The sequence goes on along the minus strand of JAAGEH010000293.1, from coordinate 25,744,659 downwards.
AAAGCAGCAAGAGAAAACAGTTCATTACCTACAAGGGAGCACCCATACCACTGTCAGCTGATTTCTCAACAGAAATGATGCAGGCCAGATGGGAGTGGCAAGAAATATTCAACATGATGAATAGTAAGAACCTACAACCAAGAATACTCTATCCAGCAAAGCTTTCATTCAGAATTGAAGGGCAGATAAAGAGCTTCACAGATAAGAAAAAGCTTAAAGGAGTTCTTCAACTCCAAATCAGTATTATATGAAATGCTGAAAGGTACTCTTTTTGAAGAGGAAGAAGAAAAAGGTAAAAGACAAAAAATTATGAACAACAAATACATATCTATCAACAAGTGAATCTAAAAATTAAGTGAATTAAAAATTTGATGAACAGAATAAACTGGTGAATATAATAGAATCAGGAGCACAGAAAGGGAGTGGACTGATAATTCTCAGGGGGAAAGGGGTGAGGGGTGTACAGGGAGAGACTGGACAAAAATAATACACCTACGGATGAGATCAATGGGAGGGAGGTAAAGGCAGAGGGAAGGGTGGGGGCTGGGTGGACGAGTGCTATAGAGGGGAAAAAAGAGAAACAAATGTAATAATCTGCATAATAAAAATTTAATTAAAATAAATAAATAAATAAAAAAGAAAGTTACTTGACCTCTCTGGCACCCAGTTTCATGATCTACAAAATAAAGATAGTACTATATTTAGTTCTTAGGGCTGCCATACAAGTTACCACTAACTAGGTGGCTTTAAAAAACACACAGAAATTTATTATCTCACAGTTCTGGAGGCCAGACATCCAAACCACAGGTGCTCACAGGGCTGTGTTCCCTCTGAAGTCTCTTCCAGCTTTTAGTAGCCCTGGGTGTTCCTTAGCTTTTTCCGTTGTTAATGAAATGCTCATACAGGCATACCGAGTTGGTCTTTGGGGGGGGCAACATGAATACATGTAACATTAAGCTCTATACAACAATAAATGGTGCCCAGGGACCACAAAATCTGTCATGTAGCCGTGTGAGATTTAAGTAAAAGAAATTTTCATTATAGAGCAAATCTATATGCTAAGACTTAGCTGTGAAGTCTAAATGGTTTGTCTCATTATTAGATTAAAATTGCCACAAAACTCCTTTATGCTTAGGAAAACTTTAGGGGCTCTTGGACATCATTGATCACCTGCTCTGCCACAGGCTGTTATAAAGAATCTGATTACATTTCTTGGTGTTTTACAGCTGACAGCATTTAAGCCTTAGTTCTCCTTTTGAGCAAGGTGATAAGAAAGCTAGTGCTCCTTACTTTGGTACTAGTGGGAGACTCAAACAACAAAAGTTGAGTCAGACTCAACCTGCTCCACTACTCTTGAGTTCTCTCAAGACATTTTTGGACCAGCTTGGAAGGCCTGCCATGCTCTCCCCCAAAAACCTCATTATAGCAAAAGACTTTTCATCCTTTCTGGGTATGCGTGTAGCATCATCAGTCTCAGAGCTTATATTCAATTTTGCCTGGGAGTCCATACCACCACACAGACACCCAACCAAGCATTTCACATGTGCTTCCCGTTTTACAGCTGGGGAAACTGAGATAGAGGATAAGTGTACACAGGTCACACAGTGAGTATGCTGTCAATCAAGACAGCATTCTGCTGACTACATCATAACAGTGGTAGTCAGCATGATGATGATGATGTATGTCTTTGGTATTGAAAATACCTCTATATTGTAAAGTGGTTTTTAAAGGCTGTTTCACGATATCATAGAACAGCCTTGCCTTCGTTATCTAGTAATCCAGGCTACTGTTTGGTTAGACTAATACATTAAACAGTGAGTGTTATGATTCAGCTCTAGAAAGCTAAGGCCAGTCAATTTGGCACTAGAAAGAATTGTTTCAGGAATGTCTCCTTTGACTGTCTCCTGGTATTAGGTGGCCCCAGCCATCGGCACACTTTATCTAGATAAAGAAACAGAGGACTCTATTTCACATGTCTTTCCAAAAGAGGTGGATGAGCCACAAATTAAAGAATGTGTCACATAGTTACAAGGTCGATTCGCTGTTATGGAAGTATCAAGTGGGGAAAGGATCCCCATGAAGCCTTCCTGGAATTTTGGCAGTAGAAGGAGATAGATTATGTGGGATTCTCTGCAAGTAGAACAAAACAGTTAAAGATGCATAAAAAGCAGAGGATAGCCATGCTTACATTACCCAGGGGGAGGGGCAATCAGGAGTTCCTTTGGAAGTAACCTCTACTTTTCCTTGATCTTTTACGGTAATATGAAAGCATTTAAAATCAAAGTATGCAGTAGTAGATAACATGTCTATAAAGATGTGATAAAGGACAGTTAAAGATACTTAAAAAAGAAAAATGAAAAAAAAAAGGGCCAAGCAAGAAAGAGATAAGATTATCAAACAACCATGTTGGACATTTTTGAGATGTTACTGTTTTTCAGGTATGCAAAATTCTTCACATTCATCATCTCATTTAACCCTTATAATAATCCTGAGAAGGAGATATTATTTCCATTTTAAGGTCAGCAAACTGAGACTCAGAGAGATTCAATGTCTTATCCAAGGTCACACTCCTAGTAATTGGTGAAGTCCAAATTGAACCCTGAATCCAAAGACCACACCTTGCCATACTGCCTCTGAAGTGCTGCCTACTAATTATTTCCAAAACATGGTGTGGAAATCAAAATGGTATCACTTGAAGATCCATTTTCATTTCCTCCCAGTCATTTGCATTAGAGATAAATGGCTCCCTCAGTTGCTTATCAATACACCATAATTCTTAAGGAGACCATATTTCTAAGAATTTCTAAAACAGTGTTTTACACACTTTGTTCATATGTCTTTGTGATTTTTTTTCTTAACTGCTAATGTTTTCCTTTAAATTTGCTGTTTCTTTTTATTTCAGCTTCATCCTAAGTTGTAATATTCATGAAGCCATATATTTGATATGCTTACATTTTTCTAATAGTTATTAAACATATATAATTATTAAAACAAAATATCCATCTTATTCCAGAATGCATCATATTTCACCATCTGGGAAACATTGTTCTTAACTTGAAAACAGAGACAATTGAAATGCACCCCCTCAAACTGTCCCTAGAGCAGAGCTGCCTTTCTCATAAAGAACACCATTCTCGCACCCTAAGAGAATTTTTTGTTTCAGCCTCACTCAACTGAATGGTGAGATGTCTTCCTGGTTTCCAAATTCTAAAACCTTCTACCCTCACTTGGTAGAACTTACCACCAAATGATCTAGAGCAGTGGTCTGTAGAATAATGAGTTTGCCGACCACTGATCCAGAGAATAGTACTGTGTCAGGATCCTGACATTTTACCATTTCTGTCTCTTAACTTTTACCCACCCTGGTTCAGGCTCTTCACACTTGGCCCTTGACTTGCCACTCTCCTGCCTCTCCCCCAAATCAAGCAGGATCCCCTACTCAGCTTCAAAATCTCCTTTTACATTGAGCCATTTCTTAAGATACGTTACAATTTTCTCATCTTATTCGTGCCAAGTGTGGAATTAATTAGTTATGTAACAACTCTCCCAAGTAAGTCCTTGCACATTATGGTCTTTCTGGAAGCCAAAGATTGACTTTGAAAGTGGAACTACTATTTTGTTAGCTGGCAGTGAGACAGTCCTTCAGGGCCCTTCAGATCACATCAGGTATATTGCCACTAATTCTCTTTCTGTATGGTCTGGTCCTATATCCACCAGGTGTCCACCCTTGGCAACATGGCTAAGCATGGAATTTCACCCATGATATCCCTCAGGGATTGGTTTGGATCTCCTTCTATTACAAAAGCTCCCCGCTCCCATTTTAAAAATGGGAATAGTACTCTCCTGTCCACATTTCCAGAAGACATCACATTATTTGTGAAAAATTCATCCTTCTTTTCTTTATCTTAAAATATACTTTATTATTAAGACATTTTCCCATTATATAATCATCAATACGTAAAAATACATGTATAAATAATAATTATGTATCACTTCACAAAATAAACTTTGTCTAACTTTGTTTTGGTGATCAAAGCATAAAGCTTTCACTCCTGGGGATCTTAGAGACCCAAGTTTTATGTTTGAAGATTTGAAGGAAAATAAAAGGATTTCCTCTACTAATCCTAAAGACAGCAACTGGGACCTACTCTAGAACAGTCATGTGAAGTTCAAGGCCATTTTACATTTATTCTAAGAAACAACAGTAAAATGATGTTGAATAAGATAGGAGACACTGAAGGCAGTTGGGGGAACATGATACATTGCTATCTGTGTTCTTGATCTTGAAATTTGCCTTTATTTATGTATCTGAGGCTCAACAGCTGCCTCCACACCTAACCGAGGAACTGTTGGTATGTTCACTCCCTCTTCTTGGAGGGTGCATCTCCCAGCCCACATGTTTTTTGTTTTGTTTTGCATTGCTGCTAAAAGAACATCCACAAGGGGTGAGAGAGGGCTGACCAAAAAGAGTTGGAAATGGCCCAAAACATTTGACTATTTCTTGGCACCTGAGAAAGGAAGAAACTTTTTATTATTAAGAATAATGTCCTCACTGTTTGCTAAACATACGCTGTCTTGAGCAGCTGTGTGTCCTAGGAGCCCCTTTTGTTACTGAGGAAACTAGCTAAATGTGGCCTGTCACCTTGTCATCAGCGAATTCAAATATTCCATCTGATTATTCTTACCAGCTAAAAATGGACATGTTAGGGATTGTAGAACTTTCTTAGGCAATGCTTTCCGACATATAAAAGTGCCCCATTCCTCACAACTATAGAATTGATTCTCTTCTTTCAAATACCAACATGGGGAAATGTTGGCAAAATATATGTCTTTATACCCAGAGTCCTCTGTGCAAAAATTCTACCCTTGTGACCTAAAGTTGAGGTACTGGCATCATTAAAAGCAAATGGGAAGGTACAAGTCTGTGGTATCATTCTTCATGAATATAATTGAAAATAATGCCTGTATATTTTTTTCTAAGGTCAGTCTCCTCAGGCATTATAAAGTTTGAGTAAATACCACTTTTCAACATATTGGGATTAATCAGAAATAATTAAATCCAATTCTTGTATTTCTAGGAAGAACAAAAAGGCAGCCAATTTCTTTCTCCTGATTTATACTATGAAGTGTGAAGTCATGATTGATTCCCGTTAACATGTGCCATTTGCATCAGAGGTTTTTCCAGATGTTACCTTGGCAGCAAGCAAATGCTCCTTCATTATATTTGTCATCTAAATGTGAAGATATTAGTATTTTTCACCTCCTATTCTATGCCTGGCATTATGTTGGGCACTAGAGATAAAAGAATAAAGAAAATACAGCTCATATTCTTAAAAAGATTTCTAGGAGAACCAAGATGGCGGCATAAGGTATACACCTATACGTGCTGCCTCTCACAACCACACCAAAACTACAACTAAAAGACAAAACGACTATCACCCAGAACCATGGGAAAGCTGGCAGAATGGAAGTTCTACAAATAGAAGGCAAGAAAAAAGTACATTGAGACCTGGTAGGACTTGCAGAGGCTCAGGAAGGCAGAGGTACAGAGATGCACACAAATCGGGTTGGTGTGTGCTGTTTTTTCCAATTGGGAGGGAGTTACAGGTTCCCAACTCTCTGAACTCCAGTTTCTGGCGAGATTCTGAGGACCCAGACTCATATAGGGAGAAACTGTCTGCCATTGGGTCGGAAAGGGAGAGTGGATCTCTCGCAGAGATGCGCACAGGAATCAATGTTTACTGTGCTGGGGTGCAGGACGTGAGATACAGAACAGAACGTGGCAGAGAGGGCTGACTGGCAATTCCCTGACACCCAGCCACATCCAATTTACAAACCTTCCAATCTGTGTGCAGTGGCTTTTGCATATGAATGCCCTGCCCTCTAGCAGCTCAACCTAACAAATTGCAACTGGGTCAGACAACTCCAAAACCTCCAAACTCCAAGCAAAGAGGAGAAATCTGCAGATCTCCCTGTAGCTCCTGCTGGGTGGCCTCAGACACTAGCTGACTTGCACCTCCTTGGAGTTCCAGGAACCAGTGTACCTAGAAGTCAGTGTGAGACGACACCATATTTCAACTCCTTACATACATAAGTGACACACTCAAGAGGCAGACTCAGTGAGGATCAAAGCCTCACTGAAGCAAGTCCTGCCCTGTAGGGGTGCCTCCAGCACAGCAGTTCTTCCATTAATAGACACAGCTAATCCTCACAGTCAATTGGCCTAGAGGTGAATTCCTCCCAGTGTACCGATAGCAATCAAGGCTTAACTACAACAACAAGACTGTGTACCCAGCCCCAAAAGGGGTTCACCAAGAGTGTCCACTTCAGGTGATTGGGGAGGCGAAGCTACTGGGCCATCAAGGACAACTAGCACACGAAACCACTCCATTAACACAGAGAAGCAGCCAAAATATGGGGACAAAGAAACATGTCACAAATTAAAGAAATGAAGGAAAGCAAACTACTGGACATAGAGTTCAAAACCACATTTATAAAGTTACTCAAGAATCTTTTACAACTGCTGAGAAACTTAGTGAGACCTCTAAGAACCTTAGTGAGACCTTCAAGGATCTTAATGAGAATACCAAAAAACTGGAAAAGGACCAGCCAGAAATTAAGCATACACTGTAAGAAATAAAAAATAATATACAGAAATCCAACAGCAGACTAGAGGACCCCAAGAATCAAACCAAAGACCTGAAATATGAGGAAGCAAAAAACACCCAACAAAAAGAAGAGTCCAAAAATGTGAAGATAGTGTAAGGAGCTTCTGAGACTTCAAGCGTACCAACATCAGAATTATGGGGGTGCCATAGGAGAGAGAAAATACTGAAAACCTATTTGAAGAAATGATGACTGAAAACTTGCCCTACCTGGTGAAAGACATGAACTTACAAGTCCAGGAAGCGCAGGAAACCCCAAACTAAAGGAATCCAAAGAGGACCATACCAAGACACATCATAATTAAAATACCAAGAGCAAAAGACAAAGAGAGAACCTTGAAAGCAGCAAGAGAAAAACAGTTATCTACAAGGGAGCACCCATATGATTGTCAGCTGATTTCTCAACAGAAACTATGCAGGCCAGAAGGGAGTGGCAGGAAATATTCAAAGTGATGAATAGCAAGAACTTACAACCAAGATTACTCTACCCAGCAAAGCTATCATTCAGAATTGAAGGGCAGATAAAGAGCTTCACAGACAAGAAAAAGCTAAAGGAGTTCATCACTACAAAACCAGGATTATATGAGATACTGAAGGGTATTCTTTAAGAAGAGGAAGAAGAAGAAAAAAGTAAAGATAAAAATTATGAACAACAGAGTGATAACAAATACATACCTATCAACAAGTAAATCTAGGAGAGAATCCAAGATGGCAGCATAGGTAAACACCAACACTGCTGCCTCTCTCAACAATTTCAAAACTACAACTAAAAGATAGAGTGGACATCATCTAGAACCACAGGAAGGCTGGCTGAATGGAAATTCTACAACTAGAAGGAAAGAGAGGGGCTCACAGAGACCCAAAGGAGCTGCAAAAAGCTGAGGCACAGAGACGCGCATGTGGAGAGAGTGGGTGCCGGAGTACCTGGCTGGCTTTCTCTGGCAGGAGGGAAATGGAGACTCTTAAAGGCATTGAGCCCCTTATTCTAGGACATTAAACCCTAGATCCAGCGGAAACTCATAGGGGGGAGTTTGGACTGTGAAAAGGGAGAGGTGCATGGAAATTTAGGGGAGTCGCAAAAGATCAGAGGTCTGCTGGTGCGCATAGCACTGCGCTCAGAAACAGACTGCTGATTGTGCCTCTGGCTTTCTCGAGTGGGCGGGAGGGAGACAGACCCTCCCAACTTCACCACTTCTGACCCCACTAAGCCCCAGTTTCTGGTGAAGCTCTGGGGACCCAGACTCTTGTGGTCCCAGAGCACAGGGGAGCTGGAAAGGCAGCTGTCTAGAGGCACTGCGGCTGGCACGGGTGCGCATAAGGACCGCTCCCGCGATTACCCAGTCACGTGAGATTCAGAGGCTGTGAAGGGCGGGCCGACTGGAAGGCAAGGCGGTCCCTTAAGCCCTGAGACTCCACCCATCCCAAGCTCAATAGAGAGGCTTCTGCGGTTTTGCAAGTGTGGTATCATAAGGCTGAATCCAACACAGAAGTTCCCCCGGCATAGTGAAAATACCGAGTCAAGGGAAGGGATCACAAACAAAAGAAATGGAGGAAAACAAAGGAGTGGATATAGAGTTCAAAACCACGCTTATAAGGTTTTTCAAGAATATGCTAGAAAAGATGGATAAATTTAGCGAGATCCAAGAGGAGATGAAAAAGACCCAACTAGAGATGGAAAAGAACCAACTAAAATTTAAACATACACTGACTGAATTAAAAAATATTGTACAGAGACCTAACAGCAGACTAGAGGAAGACAAGAATCAAGTCAAAAATCTGAAATATAAAGAATCAGAAAACACTCAACTGGAAAAGCAAGAAGAGAAAAGAATCCAAAAATGTGAAGAATGTAAGGAGCCTCTGAGACAGCTTCAAGCATACCAACATCAGAATTGTGGGGGTTCCAGAAGAAGAGAGAGAGAGAGCAAGATACTGAAAACCTATTTAAGGAAAACTTCCCACATCTGATAAAAGAAATAGACCTACAAGTCCAGGAACCACACAGAACCCCATATAAAAGGAATCCAAAGAGGACTACACCAAGACACATCATAATTAAAATACCAAGAGCAAAAGACAAAGAGAGAATATTAAAAGCAGCAAGAGAAAAAGAGTTCATTACCTACCAGGGAGCACCCATACGACTGTCAGCTGATTTCTCAACAGAAACTATGCAAGCCAGACGGAAGTGGCAAGAAATATTCAACATGATGAATAGCAAGAACCTACAACCAAGAATATTCTATCCAGCAAAGCTATCATTCAGAATTGAAGGGCAGATAAAGAGCTTCACAGAGAAGAAAATGCTAAAGGAGTTCATCAATATCAAACCAGTATTATATGAAATGCTGAAAGGTACTCTTTTAGAAGAGGAAGAAGAAAAAGGTAAAAGCCAAAAAATTATGAACAACAAATGCATATCTACCAACAAGTGAATTTAAAAATTAAGTGAATTAAAAATTTGATCAACAGAATAAGCTGGTGAATATAATAGAATCAGGAGCACAGAAAGGGAGTGGACTGATAATTCTCAGGGGGAAAGGGGTGAGGGGTGTACAGGGAGAGACTGGACAAAAATCATATACCTATGGATGAGATCAACAGGAGGGAGGTAAGGGCAGAGGGAAGGGTGGGAGTTGGGTGGAGGGGAGCTATGGAGGGGGAAAAAGAGAAACAAATGTAATAATCTGAACAATAAAGATTTAATTTTAAAAAAACAACAAGTAAATCTAAAAATCTAGTGAATAAAAAATCCAATGAACTGAATAAACTGGTGAGTATAATAGAATCAAGGGCATAGAAAATGGATGGATGGACAATTCTGAGGGGGAAGGAGGTGTGAGAAGTGCAGGAAGAGATTGGACAAAAATCTTACATCTATGGATGAGGACAATGGCGTGGTTAAGGGCATGGTGGGGAGTGGGGAATCAGATGGAGGGGACCTATGGGGGAGGGTGGAAGAGGAACATCTGTAATAAACTGAACAATAAAGATTTATTTTTTAAAAAATAGTTTCTAGCTCCCCAAACAGAGAAATCAAGTGTCTAACAAGGCAGATCTTTGAATAAAAAAGTTCCCTAATGTAACCCACAGAGATGATTGGAATGAATGGTAGTGCCAAAATAGCATGTAGAAATGAGATACATACATTTCCTTTTCCTATTAGAAGGCCCAATAACCTTTGGCTACATTTTAGACAGCCCTGGTAGGTAAACCATACATACCATACACTTGATCTTAGCCAAAAGGCTGAGAAGTGATAAGCCATACATACTATAGACAGACACAGACACCAGGGGGGTGAGGACATGAATGGGGAGTGGTGGGGGGGCAATGGAGGGATACAAACACATATGTAATACCTTAATCAATACAGAAAAAATTAAATATTAAACTATGCATCTGTTTTTTACCTATTGTCTGTCAACTTCACACCTGACATACCTGGGGCGAGGGGTAATTTATAGCTGTTTCTTTGATCTCACCATAGTTCCTCAAGGAAGTTCACAGTGGAGCTAGGACTGGGGATACCTTTCCTTTAGTTGGGTCTCTAGGGAGTATATGTATCTTGCCCTAGAACAGTGTTTCTCAAAGGGTGAGTCAACTAGGTGGATTTCTGTTAAAAAATATATTCTTAGACATCCTCAAGTTTTCCAACTCTAAATTGTTAGGAAAGGGGAGGGGGGGCCTAGGGGCTGAAATCAACAAGTTTAAAAATTTTCAAGGACATTTTTTGGCATACTGAAGTCTGGGGGAAAGTCCACTGAGGAGTACCCTGAAGAAACTGATTTGGGTTCAAGGAATTCAATGAATGCATTTTATATTTATAGAATTAAGATGCTTTGAAGATTCCCAACATCCCATAATACAGGAAGAGCCAGTGGGTGACACAGATGAAATCCTCTAGTTGGTCACACCACTTAAAATTCTTCAATAATAAAATATTCATGTGATTAAATAAACTTAACTCCTTTAATTTGTAATTTTCTCTGGTAGATTCCAGGAGGAGGTATCAGTCAACTACATTTTGGTGTGAATTAATCTTATTAACTTAAATAATATAATGGAATAAAAAAAGGAGGATTGTTAAGCCATTTAGTATGTCTCTCATAGCTCAATTAAAAATGTATATTCCTTAGACTGTCCATGATGGCCAGTTCTATATGACACGCTGGTAAAGTCACAGTACCCAGTTACTTGGTAATGACTAATCTAGGTGCTGTCATGAGGATGTTTTGTAGATGTGGCTAAATCAACTGACTTTAAGGAGATTATCTTTGATAATCAGGATGGTCCTTATCCAATCAGTTGAAAGACCTAAAGAGGAAAACTGAGGCTTTCCTGAGAAAATAGAACTTTTGCTGTAAGACTGCAGCATCAACTCATTCCTGCTGGCCTGTTCTGCAAATTTCAGACTTGCCAATTCCTTGAAATAAATCTTTGTTTATAGATAGATATTTACGTGTGTGTGTGTGTGTGTGTGTGTGTGTGTGTGTGTGTGTGTGTGTGTGTTTCTGATACCTGGTTCTGTTTCTCTGGAGAACCCAGACTGTTACACCATTTACAAACTTCTCTCTTCTGGTCTTAATACCAGGGAAGTGGGAGAAGTGGGGGGTGGGAGGAGCTTAATGCTCATGAGAGAGAATGGCACATGCGTGGACATGTGCTTCTGCCTTAGAGGAAGAAGGCAGGGATGCAAGATAAGTGAGCTTCCTGCTCCAATAAAGCAACAAAGATTCTTAGGTTGGAGGGTAAATACACTCCTTTTACTTCCATCAGGCCTCTAGAGATGCCATGTGATCCTGACTTCAGTGCTGTTCCCATATTCTGCCCAGGCTTATAAAGCCACCTTCCCTGCATCCTCTACCTACAGAACCTTGTGAGGTAGGAAGGGGTGAGCAGTCTACTAGCAGACCATTAGGCTGGACTTCACTGTCTGAAACCATCAAGTGTACAGTCTTTCTGCTTTATTCTCCATCTAACTTCACTCCCCTATTTGCTTCTTTTTAAAAATTTAATAAATCTTTATTGTTCAGATTATTAGAATTATTTCTTTTTCCCCCCATAGCTCCCCTCAACTAGTTCCCACCCCACCCTCTGCCCTTACCCCACTCCCCCCACTGTCCCCCCCCATAGATGTACGACTTTCCCCCAGTCTCTTCCCGTACCTCCTTCACCCTTTCCCCCCGAGAATTGTCAGTCCATTCCCTTTTTATGTCCCTGATTCTATTATATTCACCTGTTTATTTATTCTGTTCATCAGATTTTTTTTATTTACTTGATTTTTAGAATCACTTGTTGATAGATATGTATTTGTTGTTCATAATTTTTATCGTTAACTTTTTCTTCTTTTTTCCTCATCTTAAAAGTATCTTTCAGCATTTCATATAATACTAGTTTGGCGGTGATGAAATCCTTTAGCTTTTTCTTATCTATGAAACTCTTTATCTGGCCTTCAATTCTGAATGATAGCTTTGCTGGGTAGAGTAATCTTGGTTGTAGATTCTTGCTATTCACCACTTTGAATATTTCTTGCCACTCCTGTCTGGCCTACATAGTTTCTGTTGAGAAATTAGCTGACAGTTATATGGGTGCTCCCTTTTAGGTAACTAACTGTTTTTCTCTTGCTGCTTTTAATATTCTCTCTTTGTCTTTTGCTCTTGGCATTTTAATTATGATGTGTCTTGGTATGATCCTCTTTGGATTCCTTTAGTTTGGGGTTTCCTGCGCTTCCTAGACTTGTAAGTCCATTTCTTTCACCAGGTGGGGAAAGTTTTCAGTCACTATTTCTTTTTCTTTTTTTAATATTTTTTTTCTTATTATTAATTTTTATTAATTTTTTATACATATCTCCCCATTGCCCCCCTCCCTCCCAGGCATACCCCAACCCCCCAGTGTCTGTGATCATTGGTTATGCTTATATGCATGCATACAAGTCTTTTGATTGATCCCTTATCTACCTCACCTAACTTTAATCTTTCTGCTGTAATTTCACAGTCTGTTTGATGCTTTATGCTTTTTGTCCCCCTGAATTATCAGTCTACTCCCTTTCTGTGCTCCTGATTCTATTATATTCACCAGCTTATTCTGTTGATCAAATTTTTAATTCACTTAATTTTTAGATTCACTTGTTGATAGATATGTATTTGTTGTTCATAATTTTTTGTCTTTTACCTTTTTCTTCTTCCTCTTCTAAAAGAGTACCTTTCAGCATTTCATATAATACTGGTTTGGAGTTGATGAACTCCTTTAGCTTTTTCTTCTCTGTGAAGCTCTTTATCTGCCCTTCAATTCTGAATGATAGCTTTGCTGGATAGATTATTCTTGGTTGTAGGTTCTTGCTATTCATCACGTTGAATATTTCTTGCCACTCCCATCTGGCCTGCATCGTTTCTGTTGAGAAATCAGCTGACAGTTGTATGGGTGCTCCCTTGTAGGTAATGAACTCTTTTTCTCTTGCTGCTTTTAATATTCTCTCTTTGTCTTTTGCTCTTGGTATTTTAATTATAATGTGTCTTGGTGTAGTCCTCTTTGGATTCCTTTTATATGGGGTTCTGTGTGGTTCCTGGACTTGTAGGTCTATTTCTTTTACCAGATGTGGGAAGTTTTCAGTTCTTATTTCTTTAAATAGGTTTCCAGTATCTTGCTCTCTCTCTTCTTCTGGCACCCCCACAATTCTGATGTTGGTATGCTTGAAGCTGTCTCAGAGGCTCCTTACATTCTTCACATTTTTGGATTCTTTTCTCTTCTTGCTTTTCCAGTTGAATGTTTTCCACTTCTTTATATTTCAAATTTTTTACTTGATTCTTACCATCCTCTAGTCTGCTGTTAGGACTCTGTATAATATTTTTTATTTCAGTCAGTGTCTCTAGTATGTCCTTTTTCATCTCCTCTTGGGTCTCACTAAATTTATCCAACTTTTCTTGCATATTCTTGAAAAACCTTATAAGCATGGTTTTGAACTCTATATCCAGTCATTTTTTCCCCTCCATTTCTTTTGTTTTTAATCCCTTCTCTTGTCTCGGCATTTTCACTATGCCGGAGAACTTCTGTGTTGAATTCAGCCTTATGATACCAGACTTGCAAAACCGAAGAAGCCTCTGTTGAGCTTGGGAGGAGTGGAGTCTCAGGGCTTAAGGGACCGCCTTGCCTTCCAGTCAGCCTCTGAGGCTCACGTGACTGAGTAATCACTGGACTGGTCCTTGTGCCGGAGCGCCTGCAGTGCCTCTAGACCGCTGCCCCTCCGGCTCCCCTGTGCACCAGGACCACACGAGACTAGGTCCCCAGGGTTTCGCCCAAAACAGGGGCTTAGTGCAAGTGCCACAGTTGGGAGGGTCAGTCTCCCGCCCACTCTAAATCCACCAGCACAATCAGCAATCTGTCCTGTGCGAAGTGCGGTGTGCGCCACCAGGCCTTTGATCTTTTGCGACTCCCCTAAATTTCCGTGTACTTCTCCATTTTCACAGTCCAAACTCCCCCCGTATGAGTTTTGGCTGGATCTGGGGTTTAGTGTCATAGGATAAGGGGTTCAATGCCTTTGAGAGTCTCCGTTTCCCTCCCGCCAGAGAAAACCAGCCAGGTACTCCGGCACCTGCTCTCTCCACGCGCGCGTCTCTGTACCTCAGGTTTTTGCAGCTCCTCTGGGTGTCTGTGAGCCCCTCTCTTTCCCTCTAGTTGTAGAACTTCCACTCAGCCAGCTTTCCTGTGGTTCTGGATGATGTCCGTTCTGTCTTTTAGTTGTAGTTTTGAAATTGTTGTGTGAGGCAGCAGTGTAGGTGTTTACCTATGCCGCCATCTTGGATTCTCCTCCCTATTTCTTCAAATAGATTATCAGTATCTTGATCTCTCTCTTCGTCTGACTGCCCCCCTCCCCCCACAATTTGAATGTTGGTATGCTTGAAGTTGTTTCAGAGGCTCCTTACAGTATCTTCATATTTTTGGATTCTTTTTTCTTTTTGTTTTTCTGGTTGGCTCTTTTTTGCTTCTTTGTATTTCAAACCTTTGACTTGATTCTTGTGATCCTCTAGTCTACTGTTAGATCTCTGTATAATATTTTTTATTTCAGTCAGTGTATGCTTAATTTCTAGTTGGTCTTTTTTCATATCCTTGAGGGTCTCACTAAATTTATTAGCCTTTTCTAGAAAATTTTTTAGAAACCTTATAACCATGGTTTTGAACTCTATGTCTAGTTTTTTGCTTTCCTCCATTTCTTTCATTTGTGATCTGTTTCTTTGTCTCTTCATTTGACTGCTTCCCTGAGTTGATAGAGTAGCTTTGTGTGCTAGATGTCCTATAGGGCCCAGTGGCTCATCTTCCCACCTGATGTAGACACTCTTGGTGTACCCCTTTGTGGGCTGTGTGCACAGTCTTGTTGTAGTTAAGCCTTGATTGTTGTTGGTATCACTGGGAGGAATTGACCTCCAGGCCAATTAGCTTGAGGATCAGCTGTGTCTATGCTGGGAAAACTGTGCTGGAGTGTCCTTTATGGGAGAAGACTTACAAAAGCCTCTGTGCTCAGCTTAGATGGGGTAAAGTCTCAGGGCAGAGCAGACAGCATTGGTTTCCCGTCAGCCCTTCCCTAATAGGCCCCTGTGTCTCAGTGTCTCATGGTAATCTCTGCAAGACTTCTGAGAGAAAGCTGCCCTCAAGTGCTGCCCGCTGCTCGACAGTCCAGTTTCTCTCTTCCAGAGTCTCGCCCGGAACTGGGGAGCTTTTGTCTCCCTCTTGCTTGAGAAAGTCAGCCGTGTACTCAGTTGCCAGTCCTCTGCACTCGCCTGTCTCAGTACCTCTGCCTCCTACAGCTTCTCTGAGTCTCAGTGTGCTTTTCTTTTTCCTTGTAGTTGTAGAATTTCCAGTCAGCTAGTATTCCTGTGTTTCTGGATGATGTTCTATTTGTCTTTTAGTTGTAGTTTTGAAATTGTTGTGCCAGACAGCCATCTTGGTTTCTCCTCTCCCCAATTTGTTTCTAACACTAATTTTTTAAAGCAAAGCTGAAATTTTCCTGGTTGAAGGCCAAGAAAAGTCTATAAAGTTTCTTCCCTTTGAAAATCTTCCTTATAGCAGGTGAACTAACCCTCAGAGTTCCATTTCACTGGGCCATTAATAATAACCTTAGAACCCAGAAATAACTTGTCATTTGTGGTTTCCTATGCTTGCTCTCTACAACACACCCTATTAAAGACTCACCTTATTGAAATGGAGTTGGATCAAAGCTGTTGCCTTTGTTTGCTACACCTGTTAGGTGCCTGAAAGTGCTGACACTATAGAAATATTAGAAAGAAAGAAATGCCACAGTTCAGCAGTTATTTTCCCAGCCAAGGTAATTCATCTTATCAAAAACCAAGTATGGTGTCCATTCCACACTCCCTACTGCCTTCCTCAGTAGATGAGGTCATTAAGTGATTTGGCATTTAAAGGTTAAGCAGTTGCAAGAGTTGCCAACAATTAAAGTAAATAAAAGCTGATTCTCAAAAATCCTCCTAGCAAGCAGTGGTTTCCTACCGTAAATGATCTCTCATTGTATCACATCATAGCCTTTAGATTTCATGTTGAGTAATAACAACATCCGTACAAAACTTTGCCCTGATTTTAGGTTTGAGGCACTGCTCTTTCTATTTAAGAATTTAATGTAAGTTTTCACATAAGAAAACTACAAAAGGGCTTGGCACTGGCTTGTGGAATTTACCCAAAATACAGCTTTTATTGTGTCCCATAGCAATTTATTTGTTTAACAAGCACAACAGTTAGTAAGTGGCAGAAATAGGATTTGAACCCTTCTCTGCTCAAGTTCAAAGTCCATACACATTCTTTCATCCACCCATTTAACAGAGCCTTATTGGTTACTTACTAATTACCAGCATGGTGTTGTATGTCATATAATCTTGAGGGGAAAATTGTTAAGAAGGAATAGTGGTGCTACCTGACCAAATCTACCTCCCACCAACTGAAAGTGTTGGAGAGGAACTAAATCAGCTCCTGAAACTACAACAAATTAAGAATTTATGACTACACCTACTTAAAAATAAGAAATATCATTCAGAAAGTTTATCCCTTTCTCTGTTTTTATAATTTCACAATCCAGTCCACTTCTATTCTTTGATGTCCTAAAATGAAGTCATTTGGAAAAATCCCCACTTTAGGGTAAAACAGGTATCCTCATTGTATACTATTTAACCATTCATGTATAGTGAACAAGACATTTAATTTCTAGTAATCTATCTTTTTAGAATATATTTTTATTGATTTCAGAGTGGAAGGGAGAGGGAGAGAGAAATAGAAACATCAATAATGAGAGAGAATCATTGATTGGCTGTTGCCTGCATGCCTAATACTGGAGATCAAGCCTCAACCGGGGCATGTGTCCTAACCAGAATCTAAATGTGACCTCCTGGTTCATAGGTCAATGCTCAACCACTGAGCCACGCTGGCCAGGCTATTATTCCTCTTTTAAAAATAATCTAAAATATGGCAAATATTCCATGCATGAAAATCTTTACCACTATGTTATTTATAACTAAAAATTGAGAAAGGTTGGGTAAATTTTGGTATTGTACAGTCATTTAAAAAAGAATAATTTTATAGATTACTAATCACATGAAAATTGTTATGAAGCAATATTAAGCGGGAAAGACTTAGACTAGACTACTATATAGGTATACTATGTTTAAAACCCAATTTTGGGGGGAATATACTCCAAAAAGACCAAAATGCACCAAGATGATAAAAGTGGTTGTTTCAAAATGGTAGGATATTTGTTGCAATGCTAGTTTTCCCTTGTTTTTAAACAGTCTTTGTAGAAAAAATAAAATTAGAAACAAAATTTTTAACATCCTGGTAATTGACATATGCTAAGTGAATTGATGGCAATCATTATTCCAGTTTATGGGGGGAAAATATGGTACTGGAGGCAAACTAAAAACAAGGCAAAGGTTTGTATGGATGTGGTTATTACTCTAACCTATTCCTTCACATGCATAACACTTTAATTTTGGTGCCATTTGTTTTCCTTGTAGTGTTTTTTCTGTTTTATCTTAACACAATGACTAGAGAGACACCATTCCTTGCCAAAAGCAGTCTAGATCTGAAACCCTTCTGCTAATGGAATCTCTTATCAGCCTGAAACCAGAGCATTGGGCCAAATGGTTTCTTGGATTCTCTTTTAGCTCTACAGTCTAAGCTTTGGTGATTTCACTTATTGTCACTCTGCTGGCAGCCTGGTAGCCCTGCTTTGACTTCATACCATTTCAAGGAAATAGCTGACTAATCAAAACATAGCTGGGAATACTGTGAGTGCCCTGGGGATATTAGTGAGAAGCTGGGCACTATTTATGTAGGGGCTGCTCCTGTCAGAAAGCTGGAAGAATGACAGGAGAACTTTTCCCTAATGAACCCCTAGCCTTCCACCTGGCTGGGCAAAATGCCAATCCTAAGAAATCACATTTTCAAGTAAACCAAACAATTGGATATGACAGGTCGAGAAACATTGGCCAGAAATGTAGATGTCACTTTGATATATCTTTACTTAAGAGTTATTTTATTTTTCATGTCTCCGAGTTGATTAAACAATATTAAGCAAAACCTTACAAACATTCCTGCCCCTTGAGTTAAGAATTCATCTACAGGAGAAAATCAGATAAGGTGGGAAGAAATATATGTACTAGACAATTTGTCTAAAATAGCAGCCTTAACAGCAAGAGCAACAAAAACTCTAGTAGCCAGGGTTTCTCCATAGAAACAGAACCAGTAGGACAATAAGATATATAAAAATTATTATGTTCTGCCACATGTACACTAATACACACACACACACACACACACACACACACACACAGACCAGGAAAGCTGGTGTTATAATTTAGTCCAAAGGTCTGAGAACCAGAAGAGCTGATGGTATAAATCCCAGTCCAAGGGCAGAAGATATGTCCCAGTCCAAGCAGACAGACAGACAAAAAAAGGGACAAATTTCTCCTTTCTCTGCCTTTTGTTCTCTTCATGCCATCAACAGATTGAATGCCTTCCACCCACACTAGGGAAGGCAATCTACTAGTACATTACTGAGTTACCAATTCATATGCTAATTTCATCTGGAAACACTCAGAGACAACACCTAGAAATACTGTTTAACCTGGGAACCCCATGGCTCACTCAAGTTGATCCATAAAATTAACCTTGACAACAAATAAAAACAGTCCAAATGTCCAACAGTAGAGGATTAGTTAAATGATGGTATATGTATACAATGGAATACTATATGGCCATTCTAAGTGACATTGTATCTCTATTCTTAGTGGTGCTGGTAAATATTCCAAAACATATTAAATGATAGGAAGATTATAAGAGAATTTGTGGTCTATAATCTAATCTTTTAAAATATGCATATTTGCTTGACTAGAAATCTGAAAGGATATGCACTAAAATGTTAACAGTGATTTATGCTCCGTTTTAGTTTAATACATATTTTGTTTTTGCTCACTTGTATTTCTAATGTTTCTACTTTAAAAATTAGTCTTTTTCAAGTGTTTAAAATTTAAGAAAATATAACTTTAAATCCTGTAATATCTAGTGTGTGTTATTTCTATAAGTGAACTGCTAGCACCTGCAGGGCACTGAAGGCCATGTAAGGAAGTGTTGACTTGGTCAGAAGAACTGAAGGAAATCACACAAAGACTGAAATGTACAAATAAAAATGGGAGCAAGAGAGAGAGGTTTCTGGAAGGTCAAGTATGAGACAATGGTGGCTGGTAGTGAGGAGAAGAGGAAAAAAATGAAAAAATATGTAGGAGATCTGGAGGTCTAGGAAGAAAAAGTCATAGCCATACCTTTGGGCTTTGGCTTACATGATACAGAAAGGTAAATGCCACATTCTGGCTAGGACGAAAGAAGTCAAAAGATCCATAAAGGCTTACAAGATAAGGCTTAGGGAGATTTGATTACTGAGACATCTACGGGTCCTGGTAGGCAAGTTAAGTTAATATATCTACATTTGTCCCTTAACTAGGTCTTCAGTTACATCTTGCCACACTCTCTCTTTTAATTGAGGCACTTCACTCACCTTGTCTTTTCACCTACTCTGATTTGGGGGTTGAAAATCGTAAGTGCCACAGGAGCCAGGCAGGTAAGTGAGTGAAGCAGGCCTCATGTGGGCTGTCAAGAACTGGGAAAGCTTATGTCAAGTCCAAAGGGGGTAGTCTCTACCACTTTCTTCCCACTTTCTTCTACATTAGACCCTAAGTTCTATGAAGGCAGAGTCCACCTGTGTGTTTTATTCATCAGAGTGCCTGAGCGCCTAAGCAAAGTGCCTGCATCCAATAAACACACAATAAATGCTTGGGGAGAGACCAATGGGTAGATGCTAGGATGTATAACGGGATCATGGCAGAAGCCATGATCCAACGTACTACAGTGAGTGAGAAGATTTTAGTTATGCAATGCAAGGTAAAAAAGAAAAAAGAAAAAATGAAAAAAACAGGGTGGGGCCCTAGCTAGTTTGGATCAGTGGATAGAGCATCAGCCTGCAGACTGAAAGGTCTCAGGTTCAATTCCAGTCAAGGGCACATGCCCTGGTTGTGGGATTGATCCCCAGTAGGGGACATGCAGGAGGCAGTCGATCAATGATTCTTTCACATCACTGATGTTTCTACCTCTTTCTCCCTCTCCCTTCCTTTCTGAAATCAATCTATCTATATATGTGTGTGTGTGTGTGTGTGTGTGTGTGTGTGTGTGTGTGTGTGTGTATGAGCCTAAACGACCAAACAACTGGTAGCTATGATGTGCACTGACCACCAGGGGGCAGATGCTCAACACAGGAGCTGCCCCCTAGTGGTCAGTGTGCTCCCACAGCAGGAGCACTGCTCAGCTGACCAACAGGTGCCATGCATCAGGCTCATGGCTTGCAAGTGCAGCTGTGGCAGCATGAGCCTCTCCTGTGGACACTCCCCTTATGTGCCCCTCCCCCATCCGGACCAGAACAGGATGGGGACCGGCATCAGGACTGACTGGTCGCCAACCCACAGCCGCTTCTTGGTCATGGGCACACTGGTATCACCCTAGGACAGGCGCCCAGAGATCCCAGTGAGCCTACAGAGCAGTGGCTGTGGCAGATGCAGCGGGGCCTGGATGAGCAGGAGCAGAGCAGTGCCTGTCCTGGGCTCAGGCTCCTCCCCAGCTACCTGCCACTTTACACACTACTACATCCTTCAGAGGATGTAGGACTACCAGTTTTGGCTGATCCCCAGCAGTGCACGAATCTGTGCACTGGGCTTTTATTTAAAAAAAAAAATTATATATATATATATATATATTAAAGGGTAGGACAAAAGTAAATATGGAAAATTATACAATCATTACTAAATAATAATACAAATCACAACTGTAAACTTATTTTTACCCCACCCTGTACCTGTATACTTTTATAATTGTAGGTAAGATGAATAAAAATGTTATTACTCCCAAATCTCAGTGTCTGACTACAACAAAAGCTATCTCTAGCTAAGACAACTGTTCATTGGGGGTTCCTGATCCACTGGCTGTCCTCCAGAGTGTTGGTTGTGACTGAGGAGTCAGTCTCCTTATCCAGTGGTTCTTTTTCTTATAGTGGACCAGCTAGTATGTATTCTAGGATTTGTAGGACAAACAGTATCTGTCCCAACTACTCAAGTCTATAGCATGAGAGCAGCCACACACCACAACCTGTAGACCAATGGTTCTCAACCTTTCTAATGCCGTGATCCTTTAATACAGTTCCTCATGTTGTGGTGACCCCCAACCATAAAATTATTTTTGTTGCTACTTCATAACTGTAATTTTGCTAATGTTATGAATCGTAATGTAAATATCTGTGTTTTCCAATGGTCTTAGATGACCCTGCTGTAGAGCCTAAGACCATTGGAAAACAAAGATATTTACATTACGATTCATTAACAGTAGCAAAATTACAGTTATGAAGTAGCCAACAAAAATAATTTTATGGTTGGGGGTCACCATAACATGAAGAACTGTATTAAAGGGTTGCCGCATTAGAAAGGTTGAAAACCACTGCTGTAGACTCTTTGTGAACCCTGCCGTAGGATATCAGAGACCTTCCTTGGAACTCTGCTCTGACAAACAAAAGGAAGAGATGATTATATGGAAGATTATTATAAACCATACCTAGAAGTGGTATTGCCTATATCTCACTGTCATAACTCAATTACCTGGCCCCACCAACTTCAGGGGAAGAGAGGTGGGAAATATAGTCTAGCTGTATGTCCAGAAGGAAAAGAAAACTAGGTTTGGTGAATTCATAGCACTGTCTTTCTATTCACCAAGGATCTGTTAACTTTGTCCTATACGTAGAATACACTCAACCTTCTCTCAAAGGAGTTCAAATTCCCAACCAGTCCTAGCATTTGGCTGAAGGTCCAGGATCTCCTGGTGATGCGAGCCTTTTCTCCACCAGGTGCACATGTAATTCTTCGTGGATGTAAAAAGACAGATTATTTGTCCCTTTCCCTCTCCCGTCCCTAACAATTAAGAGATAAATACTGCAATAGATATACCTATTTGGAAAGAATAAGAAGACACAAAGCAGGGGCTGGTCTGTGCAGTTATAAAACCCCACTGTCCAAACCTTCTGAACGCTCTCTATCCTGTTTGATTATGTCCTGACTCGGCTTTTTGGTGGGAGCGCCATTGTCCATTGTTTTACCTGGCTTCTATCTCCACCCATTTTGTCCATCATCTCCTTTGGCCACATCCGAAGTGGGCACTGGGGACCATGCTCTCCTTAGGGCCTTCTCAGTTTTGTAGATTGCTTCCTGTTTGATTAACTTTTGGGCTCAAAAGTTGTTTTACATTTTAAAGATGGTCATGATATCTTTGACAACAAAATTTCCTTCAAAAGTTAATAAGCTTCTAGCTAGCTCCTCATACCACTAACTTTATTTTTCGTCTCTTCACCATAAGCCAATCTCCCTCAATTTAAAGGCCTCTACCCATCAATTAGAATTCACAGGAAGGCCACATTCCTAACATGATCTTTGTCCAGGGCTGAGTTTTGGTTTACGTGGGGGGTATCCCTAGCTTTAATACTCAAAGTCGTATCTCTTACTACTTGGGGATCTAAATGGTATCATCTTTTCTAACATTTCAACAATTATAGGTTTCTTGACTTTTAATTCCCTTTCATTTCAGCTTGAAAACTGCCAGTTCTTTCCTAAACTCATTTCTTTCCTAATAAAACATTATCAGACACCTAATAGTCAACACATACTAGCACTCAAATTCCCACCACTTCCCCCAAGTTCCATTCATTAAGCACATGGTCTTTTTTCAAGATACTACAGGTGACAATTTTTCAGTCTGTGATACTGCCACTTTATAGCAGAGTATTCATCATTCCAGCTACTACCATCAGTTTTCTTACCATTCACCATCTTATTTTAGGTGTCTGCTATGGCAGCACTCCACTTCAAGGAGCCAGTTTCTGATCAAGCATTTAGGTGGTTAAAAAGAATTTTTTTTTTAAGTTTTTGACCTGAAATTGTCCAACACAAGTATCCCTGGTTAGCCTTGGCCGGCACTGCTCAGTGGTTAGCACGTTGGCCCTAGGGAGTCCCAAGTTTGACTTCTGGGTAAGGACACATTGCACCTGGGTTGTAGGTTCAATCCTGTGGCCTCAAGGGGAGCACATGTGGGAGGCCACTAATCAATATGTCTCTCTCACATTTCTTCTATCTCTCTCTCTCTCTCTCTCTCTCTCTCTCTCTCTCTCTCTCTCTCTCCCCCTTTCTCTCTCCTCCCTTTCACTCTCTAAAAATGAGTGAGAAAAATATCCTTAGGTGAGGAGTAACAAAAACAACAAAAGAACCCCAGTGTCAGTGGTTGGATGGATCTCCCAGGTAGCCTTCTTGCACATGGCAGCTCCAATTGGAACCCAGGCTTGCTTCCACTGTGGTAGCTTTGCCATCCTCCAAGGGCCTGGAGTTCATGAGGTCTCTGCATCCAGCTACTAGACCCATGACTGACCCATGTTTCATTGGCCAGAACTCAGCTCTGTGGCTCCACCCAACAGCAAAGGAGAATGGGAAAGATAGCCTAGCTGGATGCCCTGGAGGAAAACAAAAATAATGTTGATGAACAAACAGAATTCTCTCTAAACAATGGTTAATGTGGTACAATTTTCCTGATTGTAGGCAGTCATGGGGTTACCAGGCCTGCAGGACAGTAATCTCTCTCTTTCCCTCTCTCAGCTTCTATGTTCTGGTCATGAAAAAAAAGAAAGAAAGAAGCCGAGTGTTGCAGCAACAAGCAAAAGTTGTAAGAGACACAGTAAGGCAGAGAGAGCAAACGGAGAATGCCTGTGAATTACAGGCCTCTCCACTGACAGCTGAAACTGCAGACAGCTGTAAAAAGGCAAACCCTGTGTTAAATGGCTTCAATCTGTGAACACTGTCCAGGGATCTTAACAGCATGAGCTGAAAAATAGTTGAAACTTTTTTCTCTGCATAAAGAAAGCCAGAGAACTAGATATAGCTGTGATTTCATAGAGTTTAATATGAGAATAGTTATCTGTACGTAGATATCTCTGTATCTCTGAATCATATTTTTTATTGTTTTGCTTTTCCATTTTACATTTTTGGGGCTAGTTATGTTTACTTTGGGAAATTATAATTGATTAAATTATACCTTTTCTTTACTCTTGACAGCATTTACCAGTGTTAACTAATTCATCCATTTATTCAATAAATGTCTATTAAAGTCCAATTAAATGCTAGAAATTGTCCTGGGTACTATTAAAAGACAAACTGGTCCCAGCCCTCATAGAACTGACAGTCTACTGGGTAAGACACACATTAAATAAAAACTCTGGGACCAACAATTATTGGTTTTAGTATATCACATGGTTACAAAGTGTGAAGGTAAGGTTGTAATAGTATCTGGTTATGAAGAAGAACACAGGAAGTTTTCAGATGTATCATACAGAAGGATGACCCTTCCTGAGAGATTAAGGACACTCTCCTTGATAAAATCACATTTTATCCTATACTAGAGGCTCGATGCATGAAATTTGTGCAAGAGGCTCGGCTCTCGCAACTCTGGTGGCTTGCCTTGGCCTTCGCAGCCCTGGCTTCATCTGGAAGGCATCCAGAAGGACATCTGGAAAGTCATTCAGCTGTCTGGTCTAATTAGCATACTAGGCTTTTCTTATTATAGATAATAAGAGCCTAATATGCTAAGTGCTTGGTCATCTGGTCATCCGTTCATCCAATCAAAGAGTAATATGCTAATGACATGCTAAAGCCGCTCAACCACTCTCTATGATGTGCACTGACCATCAGGAGACAGACACTCCAACCTGTAGGTTAGCTTGCTGCTGTGGTCTGGCCAATTGGGATTAAGTGAGATGGGCTGGACATGCCCTAGAGCCCTCCCAAGATCCCTCTCCAGCTGATCAACCTCCTGCATCCTTCCCTGGCCCCAATTGTGCACTGGTGGGGTTCCTCTACTTGGCCTGCACCATCTCACAATCTGGGATTACCACAACTTTTAACTAGCGTGGGTATTAGTTTCCTATTGGTGCTGGAGCAAGTTTCCACACATTTAGTGGCTGAAAACAACAGATTTATTATAGTACAGTTTTGGAAGAAGTCTGACATGGGTCTCACTAGGCTAAAATTGAAGTGTCATAGGACACCTTGTTCTTTTCTGGAGGTTCTAGAAGGAAATCAGTTTTCTTACCTCTTTCACTTCCTAGGAGCTGCCTGTATCTCTTAGCTCACAATCCCTTCCATCTGCAAAGCCAGCAATAGAATCTTTCTCATGCTCTCATTCTAACACTGGCTCTCCTAGAACCTTTTCCCACTTTTAAGGATCCTTGTATGACATGGGGCCACCTGGATAAGTCAGGATATGCTCTCCAACTCATATCAGCTAATTAACAACTTCAATTCCATCTGCAACCTGAATTCCATTTTGTCATGTAACATATTCAAAGACTCTGGGGATTAGGATATGCCTAGATCTATGGACATCTTGGCAGGAGATGAGGGGCATTATTTGGCCAATTATAGGCCCTATTGATTGACATTTACATTATTTCTATTTAAAAAAAATACACAGTGATAGAACAAGTATATTATTATAAATAAGTCATTTTTGCATATGAAAGTTCTGGGTCAAAGATAGCTGTTGGCAGGCATCACGTCATATATAAACGAACAGCCAATTGTGTTTCTTCCCTGGGACTATTTATCCATATCCTTTGTACAACTGTCAGCTTTTAAAAATGTATTTTCATCTTCTTTATGACTGGTAGAAGTACTTTACTTAGCAAGGAAATAGTTCCTTTATCTATAATAAGTATTGGAAATATTTCCCCCAGTAAATTGTTGGTCTTTACATGTTTTATTGATTTTTTCTATGTAGACATTTTAAAAATATATTTATGAAGTTGAAATGAGCAATATTGTTTAAGGGCTTCTGGATTTAGTCCTACTTCCCCACTTTGAGATTATTTTTTACATTTTTTTTTCCTTTTTCTTCTAGAATACTGTGATCTTTGATTCATCTGGAATTTATTTTGGTTTCAAAACCTTTTCTTTCCCTTGTTCTGGAACAGCTTAAATGGCATTGAAACCATCATGAACTGGTTGTTTCTACCCCTGTTGGTTCATTCCAATTTCTCCTTATATTTCCTGTACTTTTTACTTTAGGAATATTAGTGTTGCACTCATTGTCATTATTATGTACCCTTATTTGTCTTCAATGTTTTCCAGTGCTAAATTCCAAACCACTGTTTTCTTTGTGTTGGCACTTCATCATTATGACTTTGACCATCCTGTTATTTTCAACCTTTTTAAATCATCTGGTTTTAGATGTGTCTCATGTTGTAATAGTGAGCCAATATTTATTGAGTTTTTACTATATGACCATTCTAAATGCTTTACATATATTAACTTGCTAAGTCTTCTCAATGATTCACTGAGTTAACTTTAATTAATATCCCCATTTAATCAATGAGGAAACTGAGGCACTGAGAAATGAAGCAAGTTGCCCCAAAATGACATAGTTTAAAGTCTAAGCAACTTAGCTCTACAACTGTTAATAAACTCTCCTTTATATTGCTTTGTATCCAGAGTGCAGCTGAGGTTAGTTTGTGATTTTTAATCCAATCATATTTTTAAAAACAAGATATTTTAGCCCATTTGTACTTTTTGCTATGACAGATATAATTTGGGTTTGCTTTTGACATTTTTGGTACTCTCTGTTTCACTGTTTAAAAATTTTTTCAATACATTTTTTAATATATTTTATTTTTTCACAGAGAGGAAAGGAGAGGGAGAAAGAGCTAGAAACATCGATGAGAGAAAGACATCGATCAGCTGCCTTCTGCACGCCCCACACTGGAGATGTGCCTGCAACCAAGGTACATGTCCCTAACCAGAATCGAATCTGGGACCTTTCAGTCTGCAGGTAGACACTCTATCCACTGAGCCAAACCGGTTTCGGCAAAAAAAAATTTTTTTTTCATTATTTCCTCTTCTTGTGTGTTTAATAATTCTAATTACTTGGAAGGTTTATGTGTTCGTTTTAGTGGTTTTTATGTACTACAATTTTGTACAAAAATGTATATATTTATATATGTATTTAATTAATACATATTAATATATACTCTATATTTCTTTAGATATATTTACTGGCTTCCTAATCTGCCAGAAGCAGATTTCACTAAAAATAAATTTGTCCAAAGCTAATTCATTGTATCAATTCACCTAAAGTCAATTTGCTCTAAGGCCAACCTGCAGAATGACTTTTAGGAAACTGGCTTGAAGCCACTATAAGTAATATCAAAATTAGCATATTTCCTATCTTTTCTTCCTTACCTCTTACTACGAAAGAAAAAAATCACTTATGACGCTTGTTAAAGACAGTCAGCTGACTTCATTCAGAGGGACTATTACAATTTATTTTGTAGTAGGGGAGAGAGCTGGGGCTCAACTCTGAATACAATAAGAAAAAGTGGGATGTGTGAGTGAAATAGGGAGCAGAAGAAGCAGGTACTGGTGGAATGAGTAGTCCTTGGAGAAACCACATGATGCAATCTGAGAAGGAATGGAGGAGAAAAAGCTTTAAACAAAGACTGGTGTTGAAGAGCAGTTTGGCTAAAGAAACTCTCTCTGAGTTCTTGGGCACGTGTATAATGATTGTCCTCGAATGTGGCTGTGTTGCCCAAGCCATCCTCAGTCGAGGAAATTTTGGAGAAGTCCTCACTGTGAATGTTGGATTTGCAATGGCGGTCATCATGACTATTTATGTGACAAGGGTATTTCTGGTGGCCACATCAACTCTGCTGTGTCTTTTGCAATGTGTCTCTTTGGACAGATGAAATGGTTCAAATTTCCTTTTTATATGTGGGAGCCCAGTTCCTGGGAGCCTTCATAGGGTCTGCAATCCTCTTTGGTATTTACTATGATGGACTATGTCCTTTGCTGTTGGAAAACTGCTCAACATGGGAGAAAACACAACAGCACACATTTTTGCAATATACATACCCAGTTCACAATGTGTCTCTGGCAAATGCATTTGCAGACCAAGTAATGCCCACCATGTTCCTCCTCATGATTGTCTTTGTCATCTTTGACTCCGGAAATGGGGGAATACCCAAAGGTCTAGAGCCCATTGCCATCAGCCTCCTGATTATTGTCTTTTCTTCCTCTTTGGGACTGAACTGTGGCTACACCATAAATCCAGCTTGAGACTTGAGTCCCAGGCTTTTCACTACTTTGGGAGGATGGGGGTTTGATGTCTACTGAGTTGGAAATTACTTCTGGTGGAAGTAATTGTGGCCTTATGATTGGTGCTGCCATTGGAGGCCTCATCTATGTTTTCCTCATTGAAGTCCACCACCCAGACCCGAATCCAGACTTGGAGGCAGAACCACTGGAGAAACCAGAGAAACATGGACTTAATGTGGCAATGTAGCGGCATGCTAAGTTCTGGGTTTATAATGGGCTGAGCTGATGTTCTCTTTAGGAAAGATGGCATCCAGCTGCCTGTTTTCATAAGACTGGGGTGGATCTGCCCAATGTTCTCTGCTAGCCATTTGGGTCACAGAAAAGCATCTGAATGAAGTTTTGAAAACACTGACCTTTTCTCTACCAGTTACCACTGCCTTCAGAGTAGCATGGATTGTCTGCTGAAGCAGCATTCTCTCCATCCTGTTTATTTCATTCTTTCATGTAAATTTTTATTGCTGAGTGAACACTAATAACTTGAAACTTCAACCTTCACGTGCGAGGTAGGGTGGGGAGGGGAAGAAAAAGTGGCAACTGATAGCCAAGGAACAGGGCAAAGGGTTAGTGGATGGAAAATTGCTAAGAGGAAAGATTAAGGTTAAGGGGATTCTTGCTAGACCAACTCAACAGGATTCTTGCTGAAGGTAGGCCAGAATGATAAGATACCAAGCACAGGGGATGAAGAATTTGATCAGATATCAGGTGTAAATTTTTCCCAAAACTTACCTAACAGGATTCTTGCTGAAACTGGACTAAATGGGCCACAGAGTCCAAAATCAGAAACTAGTCAGAAAGAGGAGCCTGATTCAAGTTTGGCCAAAGAAGAAAGTGATTGTGTTATTTTTATTAGTGTTTCTTGTTACACCTTGAAGTAAATTATACCTGCATTACTTTGATTTCTCTTTATCTTTTTACCCTTGGTCATAAAAGTTGGAGAAATCTGCATATTTATCTTTCATTGTATTGCCCTCTTTCCTCCAACTTTTTTAGTTAATTCATTCATCCTTTGTCATGATTGATAACATTTATAGTCTGCTCTGGACTTTTATCCTCTCAATTTGCTTTATTTAGTTTTACCAATTAGATGGATTGAATGTTTTCTGTCCATCTGCTTACTATAGTGTTTTTACTTATCATTTGATTGGCTGAAGTTTAACCTCTTTAAGAGTATCATGGAATCTTTATTCCTTGAATCTTTATATGTTCAAAAATACCTACTGGGAAAAAAGTCAAGAATCATGATTTCACTCAGATGTGGGATATAAAACAGAAACCAACAAAATGAACAAAGGAAACACACAAAGAACTTCACTGACACAGACAGCAACAGTATGGTGGTTATCAGAGGGGACAGGGGGTTGGGAGGAAAGCTTGAAAAGGGTAAATACATAGTAATGGAAGGAGACTAAACTTTGGGTAATGAGCAAAGTGCAATATAAAGATGATGTATTATAGAATTGTACACTTGGAACTTATATAATCTTATTAATCAATGTCACCCCAATAAACTTAATAAAAAAGTATTTGTTGCCTTTATACATGAAAGACAGTTTAACTGGGAATAAAATTTTAGATTGTAATTTCTTAAATATTTGGTAAGCACTGCTCTATTTCCCTCTAGTACTAAATGTTGACATGGAGAGGTTTGAAGTCATCAATTGATTTCTTCTTGTAGGTGACATATTTTGATTAAATATTCAAACTATTCACTTTTTTCAAATGTTAATTTTATCTGCTCCATCTAATCCTAATTCCCACTACTCTGAGGCTGCAACTTTCAACTCTCATATATTTATATGATCTCTATATTAGATGCTATTTCATAATTTTTCAGATATAGATATTATGCATTGATTTACTACAATGAAGACTTTAGTTCTTTTATAACCCCAACTCCAACCCACATCATCCATATGTACAAATGAGTTACAACTATTCACTTTCCCTCCTCTCCTCTTCCTCACCATTTGGAGTCAAATCAATATTCAGTGGTTATATTGTAGCCGGGTAACTATTTCACAGCTGAGCTAAATGTATAGTATACAATGATTATATTTTCTTTCTTGAACAAATTGTTTTGTGTTTTCTTCTGTTTGATTTTCTGGAGTTAAAATTTGCTTCCTTTTTGTATAATTTTTTTTTTTTATGTAGCAGTTCCAAATGCTTCCAAGAAATGAAAACCTTATTAAAATACATTTAAACATATCAAGTGTTCTATACACATATTCCTCTTGAAAATGTCTCTCCTATCTATATTCCTGTATCTTTCTGCTCCAACCTGGACTGTGTGCACCCTGGGCTCTGGTAAGCAATTAGTCTAGGACTTCCTCATCCATCCTGGGAATTGCTTTTCTGTCTGGAGCCCTTATTACCTGCACTGTTTCTTGATGATGTCCTCGTTCTGTCAGGTTACAGCTCCTGTTAGCCTTCTGAGAAGGTATGCTTGGGAAGAAAATTGTTGAGGCCTTGTATTCTCAAACTATCTTTATTTTACCCTCATAATTTATCATTTGGCTGGACACGGAATTCTAAGAGGGAAATGATTACATCAAAAGTGTAAAGAAATTGCTTCATTGTCTTCTGGTGCTAATGTAAATGTAAATTCTTGCAGTCTGATCCTCAAACATTTGCATGTTCTCTCTGAACATTTTGGAAGCTCTTCTTTATCCTGATATTCTGGAAGTTTGCAACAATTTACCTCAAGGGTGGTCATTGTCCTTTTAGTGTGCTGGCACTTACCAGGCCCCTTCAATCTGGAAAATCATGTGCTTCATAACTGGAAAAAAAGTTTTTGAGTCACTTAATAATCTCCTCTCTTCCATTTTCCCTTTTCTTATTTACATAATCAAGTACTTAGATGTGACTGCCTAACAATCTATTCATTTTTCTTTCCCATTTTTTCCCCTCCTTTTGAGAAAATTTTCTTCAATATTCTTCTTTTGGAAATGTTATTTTCTGCTATTTGATAATTAATATGAAGGACTTATTTGTTGTTCTTTGAATGTTCCCCGTGTGTGTGTGTGTGTGTGTGTGTGTGTGTGTGTGTGTGTGTATGCTGTATATATATTCTTGTTTCATGGATGTAATGTATCCTCCTATATTACTGAGTTATTACGTCTAAAAGTTTTTTCCTGCTCCTTTTGTTTTGTTATTCGCATGGTTGTTTTAGTTTGTTTCTTTCTCTGTCTTAAGTACTAGAGACTTTCTTCAAACGTGTAATGATCCTTTGCTTTCTGTTCAGATTTCAGAGTGAGGTGCTGAAAGTGGATTGGAACTTGATATGCATTGATGGGGCTTGGAAATTAGTGAGCTTCACTGGGGAGTAATTTTAGAAGAGACTTGGTTCTTTCTTTAGGGGCTTTCATCAAGTCCTTTCGCCTGAAAGAAATTCCCCAGTTGTGAGTTGGGGTTGGGCAAGGATTAAGCATGGTTGCAGAATTCTGGGACCTGAGAAGAGAAAGTTGGAGGGTCCATCTCACCTTTCAGGGAATAGACTTGTCACGCTTACCTTCAAGGCTTTCCTGATGACCCCAAGTCCAGAGTCAGTCAGTCTGTCTGGTTCAGGTTTTCTCAGCAGGTGATCTCCAGCCTTCTGCTGAGGCTCAGTGGAGGAAGTCTCAGGACCATCTGGCATAGGAAGGGGAAGAGGAATTTAACTGTTCTTTTTAAACATTTGTGATCCCTTTTCCTGTTTTCAATCTACCCTGCACTTCTGTCTTCAAAGTTACCTGTTGCCTTCAATATCTCAGTTTCCATGAGAGCAATTCTTTTGTTTCTTGTGAGTTTTATGCACATACTGGCCCATGTTTCAGCTTTCTCTGGTCCTCTAGCTCAGTCATCATCTGGTTTTCCAGTTCCAACATGTTGTTGACATAAATCACCTTTTCCTCCCATTCTCTTTTGTTTTGGGGGTTTTGCCTTTTCAGAATTTACCATCCTTCTGGAAGCAGAGATAAATGGGCGATTCCATCCGTGACAGCCATAGAGATGCACTTCTCAGATGTCCTACTGCAGGGAGTATAACTGACTGAAGGCCCCAGCTGCTCTCTGAATTCCAATACGGTCTGAGAAGGCCATGCTTCCCTGTTAGGTGCACCTAGTCAATGACAGAGTATGGCAAGGATACTGTGGTACACTCATTCCATGGAGATTCAGGCTCCTCAAATAGACAGTGTTGGCTTCCAAAACTTGCACAGACGTGCATGACAGTCTAAGGCCTGACATACACCTCTCTTCTCCTCCCTGTTCCCTTTCTTTCTCCTTCACAGGGATCACAACCAAGGGTGTCAAAAGGCTCATCCAGCCTCCTCTGGCTTCCTCCTCTTTTTCTCTCACAGGTGTCCCCCAACCCATCCCTGGCACATTGAATCCCTGTGTTGGCATCTGCCTCTCTCTCTCTCTCTCTCTCTCTCTCTCTCTCTCTCTCTCTCTCTCTCTCTTTGTTCATCCTGATCCAGTCTCTCTAAAAATCAAATTTTCCCATTGATTTTTAGAGAGACTAGAGAGAGAGAGAAGCATCAATGAGAGAAGAAAACATTAATTGCCCCTAGCTGGTTTGGCTCAGTGGAAAGAGCTTTGGCCTTTGGACTGAAGGGTCCTGAGTTTGATTCCAGTCAAGGACACATACCCAGGTTTTGGGTTCAAGCCCCAGTAGGGGAGGTACAGGAGGCAGCCAATCGTTGATTCTCTCTCATCATTGATGTTTCTATCTCTCCCTCTCCCTGCTTCTCTGAAATCAATAAAATGTATTTTTTAATTCAATTTGCTGGTTCCAACATGCCACACCCCCGATTGGAAATACAGCCAAAAACCCAGGCATGTGCTCTGACATGGAGTCAACCTCTTTGTGGATGGGAGATACTCAACCACTGAGGTACACCAGCCAGAGCCAATTCAGAATTCTTTTTTTTTAATTAAATATTTATTATTCAGATTATTACATTTGTTTCTCTTTTTTCCCTCCATAGGTCCCCTCCACCCAACTCCCACCCTTCCTTCTACCCTTACCTCCCTCCCGTTGACCTCATTCATAGGTGTATGATTTTTGTCCAGTCTCTCCCTGTACATCCCTCACCCCTTTCCCCCTGAGAATTATCAGTCCACTGCCATTCTGTGCTCCTGATTCTATTATATTCACCAGTTTATTCTGTTGATCAAATTTTTAATTCACTTAATTTTTAGATTCACTTGTTGATAGACTTGTATTAGTTGTTCATAATTATTTATCTTTTACCTTTTTCTTCTTCCTCTTCTAAAAGAGTACCTTTCAGCATTTCATATAATACTGGTTTGGAGTTGATGAACTCCTTTAGCTTTTTCTTCTCTGTGAAGGTCTTTATCTGCCCTTCAATTCTGAATGATAGCTTTGCTGGATAGAGTATTCTTGGTTGTAGGTTCTTGCTATTCATCACGTTGAATATTTCTTACCACTCCCTTCTGGCCTGCATCATTGTTGAGAAATCAGCTGACAGTCGTATGGGTGCTCCCTGGTAGGTAATGAACTGTTTTTTTCTTGCTGCTTTTAATATTCTCTCTTTGTCTTTTGCTCTTGGTATTTTAATTATGATGTATCTTGATGTGGTCCTCTTTGGATTCTTTTTGTTTGGGGTTCTGTGTGCTTCCTGGACTTGTAAGTCTATTTCTTTTAACAGATGTGGGAAGTTTTCAGGCATTATTTCTTTAAATAGGTTTTCAGTATCTTGCTCTCTCTCTTCTTCTGGCACCCCCACAATTCTGATGTCGGTACGCTTCAAGCTGTCCCAGAGGCTCCTTACATTATCTTCACATTTTTGGATTCTTTTCTCTTCTTGTTTTTCCAGTTGAGTGTTTTCTGATTCCTTATATTTCAAATTTTTTACTTGATTCTTGCCTTTCTCTAGTCTGCTGTTAGGTCTCTGAATAATATTTTTTATTTCAGTCAGTGTATGTTTAAATTCTAGTTGCTTCTTTTCCATCTCTAGTTGGATCTTTTTCATCTCCTCTTGGGACTTGCTAACTTTATCCAACTTTTCTAGGATATTCTTGAAAAACCTTAAAGGTGTGGTTTTGAACTCTATATCCAGTCATTTGTTTTCCTTCATTTCTTTTGTTTGTGATCCCTTCCCTTGACTCGGCATTTTCACTATGCCAGGGAAACTTCTGTGTTGGATTCAGCCTTATGATACCAGACTTGCAAAACCGCAAAAGCCTCTCTGTTGAGCTTGGGATGGGTGGAGTCTCAGGGCTTAAGGGACTGCCTTGTCTTCCAGTCGGCCCTGCCCTCCATGGCCCCTGAGTCTCACGTGACTGGGTAATCGCTGGAGTGGTCCCTGTGCGGGCAAACGCTCTCTCGCAGTGCCTCTAGACCGCTGACCCTCCGGCTCCTTTGCTCTCTAGGACCATATGAGTCTGGGTCCCCAGGGTTTCACCTGAAACTGGGGTTTAGTGGAGTTAGAAATGGCACAATTGGGAAGGTCTGTCTCCCACCCATTCGTGAAAGCCTGCAGCACAATCAGCAGTCGGTCCTCTGCACGCAGTGCCATGCGTGCCACCAGACTTCTGATCTTTTGTGACTCCCCTAAATTTCTGTGCACCTCTCCCTTTTCACAGTCCAAACTCCCCCCATATGAGTTTCGGCTGGATCTGGGGTTTAGTGTTGTAGGATAAGGGGTTCAATGCTGTTGGGAGTCTCCGTTTCTTTCCCACCAGAGAAAGCCAGCGAGGCACTCCAGCACCCACTCTCTCCACGCACATGTCTCCGTACCTCAGCTTTTTGCAGCTCCGCTGGGTCTCTGTGAGCCACTCTCTTTCCTTCTTGTTGTAGAATTTCTACTCAGCCAGCTTTCCTGTGGTTTTGGATGATGTCCATTCTGTCTTTTAGTTGTAGTTTTGAAATTGTTGTGCAAGGCAGCCATCTTGGATTCTCCCCCAGAATTCTTTATCCACTAAAATATATTTACCTATGCCGCCATCTTGGATTCTCCCCCAGAATTCTTTATCCACTAAAATATATTTCAGGAATAAAGGAAAGGAAAGACATTCTCTAATAAAAGAAAAAAAAGAAAATTTGTTACTAGTTCACCTGTTTTAAAGAATAGCTAAAAGAAATTCTTAAAACAAAACAAGAAAGAAGAAAAAAGCATGAAAGGAAGGCAGGCAGGAAGGAAAAGATTTTTGGAACATCAGAAAAGAAGACAGAACAACAAAAAGAATAAAAATATGGGTAAATAGAATAGATCGTTCATCTCTTGAGTTTTCTGAAGGATGTTTGATGGAAGCAAAAGGGAAGACAAACAATTCCCAAATTAAGTACAAAGGGAATAAAGTAGAACTCACCATCAGAATAAATAAGAAGTCTGGGGGAAAGCTTCCTAATTTATGTAAAAACAAAACAAAACAAAAAACAGCACCACAACCCTGCAAACATTCTACAGGAAGAAAAGAATATATAATTCACAAAAGAAATGAATAACCCAATCTATATGAAAACATAACCCCAAACAGAAAGTAATTCTCCACAAGTATTTCATGATGTATAAGAACATGAATAAATTCAACAAGAATGCAAGATCCAAATAATAAGCACACAAAAAAATTGAAAGTAGAGATTGAAGAGCTAAGAAAAAAATTGAAGTAAACAATAACTCCATTTCAATATCAATAAACTAGTAACTTTAAGGAATAACATAAATGTGGCTAAAATACAGAAAAGTCATGATAATTACTGTATATAA
Organism: Lasiurus cinereus; assembly: GCA_011751065.1. Lineage (NCBI taxonomy): Eukaryota > Metazoa > Chordata > Mammalia > Chiroptera > Vespertilionidae > Lasiurus > Lasiurus cinereus. The sequence goes on along the minus strand of JAAGEH010000293.1, from coordinate 25,708,509 downwards.
ATGCAGAGGCAAAAAATTATTTTAAAGAATTTAAAAATTATAGAGAAGATAATAGCTATGGAGGAAAGACAAAAATGACCCATTACAAAGCTATTTCCTGAAGTAGAAAATCCCACAGATACAGAAGGTACACAATCCTATATAATAAAGATGTAATATGCAAATTGTGAAGCGTTAATGACCAACGGCATAATGATCGGATCACAGATCAGCAGGAGGGTGGAGCAGTGAGCTACAAGTAGGTGGAAGAGAGCTACAGGAGGGAGCAGGGCAGCAAGCTATGAGGAGGGGACCGAGGGTAGGGTGGAGGAACTATAGGGGGGCAGGGCAGCGGGCAGAGAACTACTGGAGGGTGGCAGAGAGCTCCTGGTGAGCTCCTGGTGCACAATTTGTGCACAGGGCTACTTGTATAATATAGAATTTCCCTGAAATAGAAGACACATAGTATGCAGATTGATAAGGTATACCGTATTTTAGCCCAATTTGACATATAAAAATCAACACTCAATCAATTCAACCATAATAAAAAATTCTCAGGCATTCAGAAAAACATATATTTAAATCACCTAGAGGTCATCATCTAACTACCTTGGCCCTATTATTGAGCCCAGTAATCTCTGACAGCTCTAGTAGATTGTCTCAAGTGTTAAGAAGTCTTTCCACTCTGGCTGGTGGGAAGATGAATTATTAACAAATATGTGTGATTTTCAAGAAGTTTTCCATCTGTTCCTTTTTAGTAACTCTCTCCCTGACATGATAGTTTCTTCAACACATGAACTGGTCAGTACTTAGGTAAAGATTCAAGGGAAACCCTTGTAGAAGTCCTTTTCTCTGAAAATTTTTCTTCCCTATGACTCTGTTTCATGACTTCTACACACTTAGGCCTCCCTGAGCTATGAACTCTGACATCTCATCTCAGAGAGGCTACTAGACTCTGTTTGGGTCCACACCATTATTCTGAGAACCGGAGACTCTCTATGAAGTGAGATGGGACAATCATAGGACTTCTCTTACTTGTTTTCATTGTCTTAGATATTGCTCCTCTGCTCTACCTGTTGTGTGGAGGAGAGACATCTAAGACAATTATTCAACTATTTCATTGATTGCATTCCGTTCTTCTTCAGACAGGAGGAAAAATTAAGGCCCTGTAATTCCATGTGGGCTGGAAGGAAAAGTCTCAAACTTCTCTTATTTTCCCCTTCAAAATTGCAGAGTGTTTGTTGTTGTTGTTGTTTGTTTGTTGTTGTTTGTTGTTGTTGTTTTTTGTTGTTGTTTAGGAAATAGCATTCATGTTGGTTAGGAAACATTTAAAGTTCCTTGGTTTCTTCAGTTTCATTTTTATATTTCTATGGATTTCAAATAAAAATAAACTTAGTAGCTTAATTTTCTAGGAATTATATCTATTTCTTGTTCTTTCTTTCTATGTGTAAATATAAAGAGACATCAGAAATAATGGTTACATGTTAATGACAGAGAATTTAGGTGGCAAGATTTGGGGTGAATTTTTATTCTTAGATACTTGGATATTTGTACATATCACTTTTTAATGTTAAAGATATTTTGCGATATTTTTACAGTAATTAGAAAGGAGAATAGGGAAAACATGGGAGTAGTTTTTTCAAGAATAATGGAGTCTTAAGAGAAGGTAACTTCAGAGAAGAAAGATACATATTCTCTCTGAGATAAAAGGATAAAAGGTAATTGTAGAGATTAAAAAAACCAATCCAATTTTAGAGATAAAGTTCACACCAGATGTTCAGATAAGTTTCATCATTTTAGAAAAGTAAAAGATGAGGTCACTTCCCGTGGAACCATTATTTCATAAGAAACACATCACAGAAAGCATGGACTCCAGGTTTTGAGGGAATTGAAACTTTTGATCTTAGAATTGAGTGTGCCAGTTTTCTGACTTCATTATTCCACTAGATTATAATGTAGTTGAATAAAATGTGAGGGATGAAAATATAAATAGGCAAATGGGGATATGGTGAAATGAAGGAGAACAATAATAACAGTAATAATAGTAGCAGCTGCAGCTACCTTTTATTGAATGCAGGCTCTACGTCAAGCAGAATGATAAATACTTTCTCTACATTTGATCCTCTGAGTAAGAGAATTTAGAGAGGTTAAGATATCTGCCCATGGTTACACAGCTAGCCAATGGCAGATTTGGAATCTGAACCCAGTCTGTCATCTTCGGTTTTTAAATAAGAATTTTTATTTATCTTTTCTTTACATACTGACTTCTCAAATAGAGATCTACATTTTAATTGTTCTAATGTCCTTATTGAGATTGGTGTTTTCTTAAGTATGTTAAGAGAACACTTCAAATGCCCTCCAAGTGTTCTCACCTCTGCACAATGAAAACTGAGTTTCCTCTATCTTGTTTCTTGCCTCTTATGTTACTTTCATTTTTGCAAACTCAATTTCTTCCCCAGTCATTGGAATGACACCTTCTAGCTCAGCCTGGATAGAGTATCCATCTTTATCTCCCCCTGTTTGGTAACATGACACCCGGATGTGGAACCAGGACTTCAATTTCAGTGCCTACACATTTTCTCTTTGACCCTGGACAATCTTTTTGCTTCCTTGTCTTTATATGTATAAAGCGAACAGTGAGAACTGGATTTAAGAATATTCAAGTGCAGAATATTTTTAAACAAAACATTAGAATTGTGAAATATTAATATTTTATTGCTTCAAAATAAGGTAAAGTTTACTGATATATTAAAATAACCCAAATTCTTATGAATAATTCATTAGTCTATAGAATTCCCATCGATCGAGCCCACTTAAAGTTATAAAACAATTATGCTCACTGACAGTTTGACTCAGAGTATGGTCAAAGGCCAATAAAATGTACCATCTCAATTGCTGCCTAAATTATTTTTTATTTGCCCTAATTTTTTCCAGGTTCTGGATTGGAACTTAGGGCTACAATTTCAACTCATCCACAATCAAGCAAACTCAAAAGACTTTAGTAGCTCCAATCTTTGTTTATATTTTTGAGCTATGTTTAAGGAAAAATAGCAACAAATATGCCTATGGGTGCTCATTATATGGTCAAGACTAATGGATCTGAAATTTAGGAGAGAGAGCAAAATCAATCCAATTTCTTGGAGAAAGAAAATAAAATCTTAGTATTCCAGTGTAATAATTTAATATTTTCCTTTTGTGAAATCAGAGTACTTCACATATTTTGGCTTCTGATCATCAATTTGTTTATGAAAGAATACCACTAGTTAGGGGGGTTTTCTAAGAAATGAAAGAATTAACTCTTATAGGCTTTACTGTAATAAATGCAGAAACTGCATAAAGGTGTGTGACAATAACCTAATTATTTCTTCTCTTTTGATTCAGGAGAACCCATCTACCTGTCTTCTTTCTGAGAGGACACTTTTCCCCCAGTCCTCTGACATTCTTTGGACTCATTGTTGGTGTTTATAAACTTCACTTAAAGGGAGGTAAGATCCCTAGCCAGTTTGGCTCAGTGGATAGAGCATTGGCCTGTGGACCAAGGATTGGTTCTGGTCAAGGGCACATACCTTGGTTGCAGACTCCTTCCGGATCTGGGCCCTGGTCAGGGCATGTGCAGGAGGCAACCAATCAATGCATTTCTCTTACATCAAGATCTCTGTCTGTCTTTCCCTCTCTCTTCTACTCTCCCTAAAAATCAATGGGAAAAAAATATTCTCGGGTGAGGATTAACAAAAAAATAAAGGGAGGTAAGAAAGCCTTCTTGAAGAATTGGCAAAGTGACAGGTTCACTGTGTCTGTATTTTGGCTCACATGGGAAGCAGTTGTGGTGCAGTGGCAAGGACTGTAGAGTAGGCAATATAAGTTATATAATATATTCTAGCTTTGTGATTGACATTTATGTCCATGATCCATTTGAATTAATTTTTGTGGAAGGTGTAAGTTCTCTATGTAGATTTATTTTTTAATAGGAATGTTCAGTTGTTTCCTCACCATTTGTTGAAAAAAATTACCCTTTCTCCATTGAACTGCCTTGACTCCTTTGCCAAAGATCAGTTGACTATATATGTGTGTGTCTGGTTTCTGGGTTTTCTATTACATCCATTCTTTTGCCCTTACCATGTGTCCTTGATTACTGTAGCTTCATAATAAGTCATATAGTTGGATAATATGTCAGTTCTTGACTTTATTTTTCTTTTCCAATATTGTGTTTGCTATACAAACTTTAGAATCATTTTGTCAATATCCACAAAATACTTTACTGCCATTTTGACTGGGACTGTATCAAATCTTTAGTTCAAGTTGGAAAGAAATGATATCTTGACAATATATTGACTCTTCCTGTCTATAAACATATAATGTCTCTCCAGTTATTTAGATATTTAATTTTTATAGGAGTTTTGCAGTTTTCCTCATATAGTTTCTAGATATATTTTGTTGTTACATTTATATATGAGTATTTTCATTCATGGGGTGTTAATGTAAATGTAGTTTGTTTTTAATTTCAATTTCAAAGTTGTTTTGAATTCTGTGGCTGGCACATAGAAAAGCAATTGACTTTTGTATGTTAACCTGGTATCCTGCAAATTTGCTGTAACTATTTACTAAGTCCAGTATTTTTTTTTTTTGTAATTTCTTTGGGGTTTTCTACATAGACAATCATGTCATCTGCAAACAGATTGATTTCTCCTTTCCCAATCTATAATCCTTTTACTTCCTCTTTTGTCTTAATGCTCTACATAGGACTTCCAGTATGATGTTGAATAGAACATCCTTATCTTGATCTTATCTTAGGGTGAAATCATTAGTTTCTCATCATTAAGTATGATAACAGCTCAGATAATAATGTAGATATACTTTATCAAGTTGAGGACAACCCCTCTATTCTTAGTTTGCTGAGAGTTTTTCTCTTGAATGGATAATGGATACTCTCAGGTGTGTGTGTTTTTTTTATATCAATTGATATGAATATGTGATTTTTCTTCTTTGGACTGTTGATGAGATTAGTTTAATTATTTGATTTTTGAATATTGAACCAGCCTTGTATATCTGGCATAAATTCTGATAGTTTGTAATATACTTTTTTATTCATTGTTAAATATGATTTACTAATATTTTATTGAGAAATTTTGCATTTATGTTCATGAGAGATACAGTTTTCCTTCTTGAATATCTTTTCTGGTTTAGTATCAAGATAATGCTGGTTTCAGAGGATAAGTTAGCAAGTACTCCCTTCATTTCTATTTTCTGAGAATGATTATAGAGAATGGACATTATTTCTTCTTAAATGTTTGGTAGAATTCACTGCTAAAACTATCTGGGACTAGTGCTTTCTTTTATTCAACATTATTACTTGTAGTTATTATTTCAATTTCTTCCGCATTTAGACTGTAATGGTTAATTTTGGTGTCCATTTGGCTGGCTATGGGGGTGCTTAGATCTTTGGTCAAACATTATTCTGGTGTTTCTGGATGAGATTACCATTTAACTCTGTGGACGTTGAGTAAAGCAGATTGCTTTCTGTAATGTGGATGGGTCTTATTCAATCAGGTTGAAGGCCTGAATATAACAGAAAGAATGGCCATCCTGGAGCAAGGGTAAATTCTCCAGCAGACTGCCCTCAGACCTCATCTGCAGCACTGGCACTTCCTGGTTCTACAGCACAGAGCTTCAGACTAGAGCTGTGGCCTAAACTCTCCTGGATCTGCAGCCTGCTGATCCACCTGCAGATTTTGGAATTTCCACCTTCCATAATTATCTATACCAATGCCTTACAATAAATCACATATATATATAAGTTATACATACACACAACCTATTTGTTCTGTTTTTCTGAAGAACCCTGACTGATACATAGGCCTGTTTCTCTTTGTGTTGATTTTGAGTTGGCTTCTTTCGAGAAATTAGTATGTTACATCTAAGTGATCAAATCTCTGAGCATAGAATTATTAACAATATTCCTTAATTATTTTAATGTCCATGAGATTAGTTGTGACGATCACTTTCATTTCTGATATTAATAGTGTCCTCTCTTTTTCCTTAGGCTGGCTAGAAGCTTATTAATTTTATCAATCTTTTCAGAGAACCAGCTTTTTTATTTCTCTATGATTTTCTATTTTTAATTTCACTGATTCCTGCTTTAATTTTTATTATTTTTCTTCTGCTTGCTTTAGGTTTAACTTGCCTTTCTTTCTCTAGTTTCTTCAGATGGAAGCTTAGACTATTAATTTCAGATCTCTTTTCCAATACATACATTGGATGCTAGATATTTCCCTCTAATTATTATCTTCACTGCACTTCACTCATTTTGATACATTGTATTTTTTTATTTTTATGTAGGGCAAAATATATGGTTTATGTAAGTGAATGTCCTATGTGTGCCAGCCACTGACTCAATTTTAATTAAAATGGAGTTAAAATTAGTTCATAAAATTAGTGAGGTAAAGTGAAAATTGAAGCAAGACGAGGAAAGATTAAAGAGGACTTAGCACTTTAGTTGACTGCAGTGATAAAATAAATTTCTGAACTTGACACACCACATACCTGTCTACCCATCCATGGAAACAGCCTTCTGAAATATTTTCTATTCAGATATTTCCTAGGCGCGGTATCTGCATCAGAGATCCTAAAGCAGTGGTTCTCAACCTTCCTAAGACCGCGACCCTTGCATACAGTTCCTCATGTGGTGGTGACCCTCAACCATGAAATTTTGCTACTGTTATGCATCGTGATGTAAATATCTGCATTTTCCGATGGTCTTAGGCGACCCCTATGAAGGGGTCGCCATCCACAGGTTGAGAACCACTGTCCTGAAGGAAGGAGAAATTGCACTGTTTTAACTCTTGACTGATTTGGATTGTCCAGCGCCTAATGCAGCCTAGTGTATTTACTAGGTCCGAGGGAATGGAAGTGAAATGCCATGTTTTCCTCCTAAGCACCACATGCCCATGCCACACATACTGCAAACAAAAATCAACACCAAGAACTGCTGACATTTCGATGCAAGGACGATCTATTTGTTGTTGTCAATTGTCTAGTTTTTGGTTGGCGGCATCAACTGGTAAGTGTCTGGTATATCACCACTACTCACATCTCCAAAGAGAATTTCGCCACCAGAATGATGAAAATGATGATTACAGTGTAGTGGTCACATAGGTTATAGGTGACCTGTCTTTTTTCCAGAACCTCTTATCCCTACTGCATTCCAGTCTCTCAGAAAGAAAAAATTCCTGCAGCAATAATCCCACCTCCAGCTCCATTTGGGGCAGGGCCAGCTTCCAGCGGGTTTGGCTGGCTCTCCTGGCTGGGCCTTTCATCTCCAGGGTCTCTAAGCAGACTGGCTGGGGCCAGCACCCAGGCAGCCTCGGCACTAGGAACATGGAGTTAAATCTCCAGTGTGGGTCCAGTCACAGATTCCAGAAAATGGGCTCAGGAGCGGTTTGAAATGACTTTTTTAAAAAGTGACTCTTACCCCAGCTGGTTTGGCTCAGTGGATAGAGCATCGGCCAGTGGATTGAAGGGTTCCAGATTCCATTTCAGTCAAGGGCACATACATGTCCAGGTTGTAAGCTTGACCCCCAGTGAGGAGCATGCAGGAGGCAGCTGATCAATGATTCTCTCTCATTATTGATCTTTCTATCTATCTCTCTCCCTCTTCCTTTCTGAAATCAATAATATATATATATATATATTTATATATATATATATAAAAATTTAATATATATATAATTTTAAAAAGTGACTCTTGTCTGTAAGATTCTTAGCTGTTCCTCGTTGCAGCTGTTCATAAGGAGAAGGGCATCACACACATACAGCCTGTGCTGCATGTGCCCATCTCCACTTCTTAGAAACTCAAAGCGGCTCCTGGCATTGGCACATTAAACATTGGTGGCTCAGACGGCCCTGGGGATAGGAGGTCAGGCAGGTGCGAAGCTGCACCTAAATCTCTCAGCCCCTTGGGGACAGTTCCAGCCACAGAGTGATGGGTGATAGGTCACACTTATCCCCGCCCTCCTGCCAACCTCAGCACTGACAAGGAAACCTTGGTTTTTAGGAGCCAAGACAGTGAGAACATTCTTCAGGCTGAGAAATGAAGTGACTGAGGTGGGTCAACCAGAATGGATGGAAGACGTAATTTAGGGAAGAAAAGAAGATCCATGGGGACAAGAGGACAGCTGTTTCCAAGTGTCCTCATTAAATGTATTCTCAGTTTTCTATCAGTATATTCCTGGTACCGCCAACCTGAGCACTCGTATAGCTCACTCACCAGTAAGTGAGGTGGTGCCATTACCCTGCTTGGAGACGGCTTCACTTTGTTTTGCTTTCCTAAGAACCCAGAGTAACAGACGAAGCCAGGCCACAGGCTAGACTAGAATGGACAGAGGTGCCCTGAGTTCTAGTCCAGCTGCTGCCTCGGTGTCTTTGCCTCTAAAATTGCTCACTTCCAAACTTATTGTAATATTTTACATTTCATACAATTTGGAGTTCAAAGAGTATTTTTGCATACATGTAAGCCTTACAACACATAGAAATGTATTATCTTTATATAAGAAGAACAAAAACTGAGCAGAAAGCATGCAATGAACCTGCTTCTGTACTTTTGAGAGTTCCTGCCCTGGTGAGTGGATTTATATTCCAAAGAATTATTCATAAATCAGATGAATTTGAAACAAGGAATTCACATGCCATAGAGATGTTATGAGTGATGATAGGTTCCCAGGCCAGCTCATAAATTATATCTGTATGGTTAAATATTAAATGCCATGGTAGAAAGGACTCAGGCATCAGAGATGACCAGACAAACTTAGATGTAACCATTCACATTTCAGAAGAAAAACAGACCCCAAATAGCATCAAGCTGGTGATGGCATGAGCAGTGTCTGAAGGAGTGAGTAGAGGAAGGAGTGAGAAGATAGAGGCAGTACCATGCAGGAAACTTTCTTAGTGGTTCCTCAACCCTAGAGTTGAGGGTGCCGAGAAAGGATTGGTTGCTGCTAATCTTCTAGGCTGCATCAAAATAACCTGCATGTTAAAAACAAAGAAACAATTCCAGGGTCCTACGGAATGGGGCCCAGGCCTAAGAGTGTTTAAGAAATCCCTAATTTTGGTACACAGCCAGATTTGGGGACCAGTCTAACCTTTTCTGTCTTTCTTCCAATTGATTGGCTCTGGGGTAGGCAAAGAAGGGGAATGGAGAAAGTGAGGATCTGAAAACTTTGAGGAGTGGCTGAAATAAGGAAGGGAAGTCCCTAGGTTTAGTGACCAGGAAGGAAATTCACATGCCACTGGAGCTGATGAAGGAACCATCTCAGCTGAGGTCCCAGAGCAGATGGGAGAGCTGGGATTTGAACCCAGGCATGGGACAGGTCTTATTCCCATGCCTGTCCCTTCACATGGAGCAAAGTTCTGCCTCTGCCATATGGTGAGTACATAGATTTTGGATCCCGCCTGTGCTGTTAAACTGTGCATTTCTACGAATGTTAAGCTATTGGTAATGTCCAGGTGACCACGGAAAAAACTGGAGGTGAGGCTAGACCAACCACACCCAGCAACGCCCATGGAGACCATCTTCCAAATCTTGTTGGCCTCCATGGATTGGTGTCTTTGCCTCACTCTCCCTTCCTCCAGCCATAAAATGAAGATGATACTGTTTACATATCTTCATAGCACTGCAGTGAAACTTAATTAGTTCGTGTTTACTGTGTCCTTTGAAGATGAAAAGCTCTATTTAAGAGCTAAGGGTCATTATTTCACATTTCTTGATTTTATTTGACAGGCCTAGAGCTCTACATTCTATAAGACTTCTTTTCTTCAATTTCCTGCTTTTTCTAATCTGCTCCAAACCAGGTACTAGTGGAATTTCTTGAGCGTTCCTAACTGTAAATGGTTTGAAGGATCTAATTGCTGGCCAGGATTGACAGGAGGGAGGGAGAGGAGGAAAGAAGCATGTCTAAACAGCAACTTCAAGCATTCCAAGATCTGCCCCTCAACCTGGAATTCTGCGGCTCTCCCAGTGTTGGCTTCGACCTCTGGCTTGTTGCATTGTTCATTTATAGCCTCAGAGCTCCTGGCCCTTCAACTTTCCCTCACCATCCCAATGAATGTGAGATGTGGGAAGAAGGTGGAAATCTGTTTTGCTATGCAGTATTTGGCAGTTTTATACTACTTGACAGAAGCATTAAATGTTGTGAAATCTCTGCTCTTTAAAATCCTCCTCCTCACCCGTTGCAAGAGACAGTGAGTGATAAACAATGAAAGGGAGAGTAGTTTTGGGCTCTAGAGAAGCAGTAGAATTAAATGCTGCTTTCAAGATAATGATTAAAAGTTTACTGTCCTTAAACAAACACATTAAAATTAGGTAAAACAACTCCTCTTTCCAGAAATAAAATGCAATACAAAACTATGTTTAATTTTAAACCTTGAAAGTCTTGCTTGCTGTTCTGGCCAGCCTTCTGCCTCAATTCCTTTAAGTAGAATAACTCCTCGGTGTTCAAGGTGGCCCTTGGCTGAGTTGAAAAGTTGGGGCAGTTAGTCTTTGGTATTTGAGGGTCCAGGTATAACGCTCTTCTATTGAGTTTTGTTGCTCCATTCTTGGTAGGCACAAACAGCAGTTGTCCCAGCTATTTTCTATTTGTTCCTTTGTCCCTCTCCTCCACTCCTCCCCAATCTGCATGGGTGGGAAGGAGGAGAGAGGGGAGCAGGAGCGATATCTTGAGGTCTAAGGGTGGCCACCAAGCAACACCACAGAGAGGTCAAGAAGCCAACATCATACTCAATGGGCAAAAACTAAAACCATTTCCCCTAAGAACAGGAACAAGACAGGGATGCCCCCTCTCACCACTCCTGTTCAACATAGTACTGGAAGTATTAGCCATTGTGACCAGTCAAGAAGAAGAAATAAAAGATATCCAAATTAGAAATGAAGAAGTAAAACTGTCCTTCTTCACAGATGACATGACATTGTACATAGAAAACCATAAAGACTCCATCAAAAAATTATTAGACTTAACAAATGAATTCGACAATGTAGCAGGATACAAAATTAACACCAAGAAATCTATGGCATCTCTATACAACAATAGTGAACTTACAGAAAGAGAGACAAACAAAAAACAATTTACCATCGCACCATAAAAATTAAGATACCTAGGAATAAACTTAACTAAGGAGGTAAAAGACCTGTACTCAGAAAACTATAGGACACTGAAAAAAGCGACAGAGGAAGACATAAACAGATGGAAGAACATACCGTGTTCATGGATTGGTAGAATCAACATCATTAAAATGTTCATACTACCCAAATCAATCTATAAATTCAATGCACTCCCCATTAAAATACCAATGACATATTTCACAGACCTGGAAAGAACTCTCCAAAGATTCATCTGGAATAAAAAAAGAAAAAGAAAAATAAAGACCTGAATAGCCTCAGCAATCCTGTGAAAGAAGAACAAAGTAGGTGGAATCTCAATACCAGATTTCAAGCTGTATTACAAAGCCACTGTTCTCAAAACAGCCTGGTACTGGCATAAGAACAGACATATAGACCAATGGAATAGAATAGAGAACACAGATATCACCCAAACCACTATGCTCAATTACTATTTGACAAAGGAGGCATGAATATACAATGGAGTCAAGACAGTCTCTTCAATAAATGGTGTTGGGAAAAATTGGATAGACACATGCAAAAAAATAAAACTAGGCCACCAACATACACCATACACAAAAAATAAACTCAAAATGGATCAAGAATTTAAACATAAGACAGGAAACCATAAAAATACTAGAGGAATCCACAGGCAGCAAAATCTCAGACATATGCTGAAGCAATTTCTGCACTGATACCACTCCTAGGGCAATGGAAACTAAAGAGAAAATAAACAAATGGGACTAGATCAAAATAAAAAGCTTTTGCACAGCAAAAGAAACCATCAATAAAACAACAAGAAAGCCCATTGCATGGGAGAACATATTTGCCAATGTTATCACTGAGAAGAGTTTAATCTCCAACATTTACAGGGAACCCACGCAACTTAACAAAAGGAAGATAAACAACCCAATCAAGAAATGAGCAATGGACCTAAATATATACTTTTCAAAAGAAGACATTAGGAACACCAAGAGACATATGAAAACATGCTCAAAGTCGTTAATCATCCGAGAGATGCATATCAAAACGACAATGCGGTACCATCTCACACCTGTCAGAAAGGCTATCACCAAACAAATCAACAAATGACAAGTACTGGCGAGGATACAGAGAAAAAGAAATCCTTGTGCACTGCTGGTGGGAAGACAGACTGGTGCAGCCACTGTGGAGAATAGTATGAAGTTTCCTCAAAAAACTAAAAATGGAACTCACATTTGACCCAGTGATCCCACTTCTAGGAATATATCCCAAGAAACTAAAAACACCAATCAGAAAAGTTATATGCACCCCTATGTTCATAGCAGCACAATTCACCATAGCTAAGATTTGGAAACAGCCTAAGTGCCCATCAGCAGATGAGTGGATTGAAAAACTGTGGTACATCTTCACAATGGAATACTATGCCTCGGTAAATAGAAGGAATTCTTACCATCTGCAACAGCATGTATGGAACTGGAGAGCATTATGCTAAGTGAAGTAAGCCAGTCAGAGAAAAATAAATATCACATGATCTCATTCATATATGGAATATAATGAACAACATAAACAGATCCAGAGACAGAGAAGCATCAATCAGATCATCAAACCTCAGAGGGAAGGTAGGGGAGTGAGGATAAGGGGGAGAGACCAACCAAAGGACTTGTATGCATGTATATAAGCCTAACCAATGGACACAGACAATAGGGGGCTGAGGGTATAAGTGGGGATGTGGGGGAGCAATGGGGCGATAAGGACACATATGTAATACCTTAATCAATAAAGAAAAAAAAAGCCAAGGGTTGAAATGACACATGAATTGCATTGTAGTCCTAGATCTGCCAAGAAAAAGGTTTTCATTTTTTCAGGCAGTTTTATCGTATCTAATAAAAAAGTAACATGCAAATTAACCATCACTCTGCTACAGCTACAAGCCACGTTCACCAACCAATCAGGAATAAGTATGCATATTAACTCAATAAGATGGTTGCAGCCATAGAACAAGCAGGAGGTTTGGGTTTCCCCAGCAATGGAGAAAACCAAGCTTTCCACACACCCTGACTGGCCCAGGCCTCTGATATACATATATATGTCTATTATATGTACTTATATATGTACTAGAGGGCTGGTTCACAAAATTTGTGCATGGGTAGGGTCCCTAGACCTGGCTGGTGATCAGGGCAGACTGGGGCCTTTCTTCCCTGGCTGCCAGCTGCCTGCCAGGGCCTTCCTTCACTCCACACTGCCCCTGGTGGTCAGCGTACATCATAGCAAGCGATCAAACTCCTGATCTCCCTGTCCAGCTCCCAAGGGGACACTTTGCATATTTGCCTTGTATATATATAGACTAAAGGCCTGATGCATGAAATTTGTGCAAGAGTAGCCCTTCCTTCCCCCTGGCTGTTGGCACCAGCTTTCCTCTGGCACCCAGGACCCAGGCTTCCCTCAAGCTGCTGGCAGGCACCTGGGACCCGGGCTTCATCTGGAAGGTCGTCCAGAAGGCAGTTGGGAAGGATATCTGGTCTAATTAGCATATTATGCTTTTATTATTATAGATATGTAGTTATATATTTGTAGGAATATTCGAAAGGATAAATTGAGTGCTCTGTGTGGGTAATCTGTGCATATAGTCTAAACTGGAACCAGAGCCAGAAGACTGACAAATTTAAACTGACCGGGCTCCTGACAAGGCAGGTGCAGGACAATGGTCAAAGTGAACAAATAAGCCTGGTTCTCCTCGGGTTTTGGAAAGTGACTCTGTCATAGTTTTCTTTATTTGGAGGGAGAATAATGGGTGGCTTGTCTGGGGCAAGAGAACTTTACGAGAAAGAGAAGATAAAAAGGACGATGGTATTAGCAGCATTATGTTCAGCTAGGATCCATTCCTGAAACTTCCCTATTGGCTTCTTTGAGATCCAGGGTACAGCAAATTCCTCTCTGGGAACTTCCTCATGTGATGGCCTGAGCATGTGCCTAGCAGACCTTGAACTCCAGGCGGCTGCTCAGAATCACTTTCCAAGTCTGTTTCAGTCACCTCAGGTGGGGCAAGAAACTTGCACGGTGCCAAGCTTCCCCTCCTCTGATGATTCCAATACATGCTAAAATCTGAGAGTCACTGCTAACAAGAAGCAGCAATTGTTACTTTTGAAAAAGATGGGCCATTTTTTAATTCAGATTTAAAGTTCAGTTACTTATGAGTTTACATTGGCACCACCCAAAAGAATGGTGATTTTTTTTTTTTTTTTAGCCTGGGAGGAGGGCCAATCAGGATAGTGATTGGGCAGCAACAAGTAGTGATGGGATTCCATTCCTTCAGGAATTAGCGAGGTGGACACGGGGAATGGCCCCTCAGCCCAGCCTCCAGATCATTTAATCTGTTGTTTCTGTTTTTATGTTAATTAAACCAAAGTTGGGAACAAAACTGTTCAGCCTGTTCTTAGTTGTGAGCTAGAGTACAGCCACAGCTCATATCACCAATAAACAGCGGGACAGCGAGGCCCAGAGGCTCATTCACCACTCACGTCAGGTGGGAGAACTTGGGGGTTCATAAAAAAGGATAATGAAAGCATTGTCCTGACACAATATTCTGAAAAAGCAGCAGAAAATGTAGATGCTCTTACAACCATGGTTTCTAATGGGAAAGCCAGTGCCTTCTAAAGTAGAAAACTCAAACCAGGGGCATGTTACTTGTTCAGACATCTCTCCACTGTCAGGCTCATTAGGGGGAGAAATATTGCTGATAAAATGAAGGAGGGAGCAGAAAAAATCTTCTCTAAAGGAGTTGAAAGAAACTCCAAAGTGAGAAAAAAGAAAGAGAATAAAGATTAGGAAAAATGAGAGAAAAAGGAGAAAATCTGGTTGCTTTGAGATTTTTTCCCCCCTTGGTTTTGACATGCATCACACTGTCAGCAATTGTCTAGAAAGTACTGTAATCTATATTTTAGTTAAATAATCTCCCATCGTTTTTTTCTTTGGATATAAGAAAACAGTCCTAAGTCATCTGACTGAGTTGTAAGCATCTTCCTGCATCCTGTATATCTGATGGTTTAAAATGAAAATCTGGGCCACAAAGGAAACATTTTAGAAAGGAGTCCCTTGATGCACTAAACACATTTCTACTGAGACATTCGCTCTCCTGGGCTTTCTGGGGGGATGGGAGAGAGTGACTGCAAACATGGAATTTACAGCTACAACCTTGAAGATAAATTTATATTACTCTAGGGAGCTGCCCAGTATTTGGCATGAGCCTATAGGATTAACGGCACTTTTCTAGGGCTAGAGAAATGCCAGCAGAGGCTACTGATCCTGGAAATGACCTTGTGTGCTATTATGGGAATTCACCATTTGGAACCTACTTGAAAATTTCTTGACAAAAATTACAGTGGTACCAACTGCTTTTACTGTTATTTCGTGCCCTGAGGAGCAGTAGTTGGAAGCACAGTGTTTACACGGGCCATGCTGAAAACACATTTGCGTGAAGCAGGCCATGACTCAGAGTGTACGGGACTGCAGGAAACTGGAGAACATAGACTTGGTCTGCAAGCGCAGCAAATCTACATCTATGAATCAGTTCAGCTTCCCCCATCCTCCCTATCTGATACCAGGTGCAGAAATAATGGAGAAGATCCCATGGTTGTGCTAGGAATCCTAAGCCATTCAAAGTACACTGCACTCACACCCTTACTTTGTAAATTCTAAAATAGGCCAAATGAAGATTACACGTACTCCTAGACTTTCCTCTTTCTCTCTTCTTTCTGGCCCTCACGCCCCCCCTCTCCCCCCCCACCACACCATGTTTTCACTTACCTTTTAGATCAGTATATCAAGATCTAATTATATGTATAGACAACTGCATATATCCACCATAGGCAGGTAGGCGCTGTAAGAATCTCTACAGAACGCGGTGGGGTCTCTGATCTCAGGGAAGTTTAGGATCAAGAAGTAAATGAGAGAAAAGGCAAGATGGAGTATATAACCCAAGAGATGTCCCCAGGTGGTGAGCAAATGTGTTACTATGACTCCAGAGGAATTACAGATCAAAGTGAAGTGAACTGCAGGGCTCTCAAGTTTCCAGAACAAGATGTGACTTGAAAAACCTTGAAAAGGAAGTACGATTTAGCACTTAGAGGAGAAGAGAGCTTAGGTGAAAGGTATGGAGTGAGCCGAGGAATATGAGGCCAAGCTTTTATCCTTTCTTCCCTTTACCCAAATTCTGAATTATCAAGGATGGTCCAAAAATAGTGGAAAAGAAACGTTGGGGGAGGTGCAGTCCTGACTGGGGAATAGCATTTATTTGCCTTGTGTTCTCGAAACTCCTTGTGAGTCTGTGTTACTCATTGTAGATTCTGAATTACTGAATGCTTTGTGGCTCTGGCCTGAATGTCGGCCAAGTAAAGCACTAGCCCCATATTTTGGAGCCGGAATTAATTCTTATGCAGGATATCAGGTAGCTATGACTGAAAATAACAGAAAACACAGCTCGAAATGGCTTAAACAATGAAGAACTGAATTCTCTCGTGTAGTAAGACGTGCACAGGTTGGGAATATTTTCCAGATTAGTTAATGCCATGACTGGTCAACATTATCAAAACCTAAGTTTTCTCCAGTTTTCCTCTCTCCCATCCTGTGAGCATGTGACCTTTTTCTTCAGAACACCAGCTCTAGAATTAGACGCCTTGGGTTAAAATCCCCACTCAGTCACTTATTAAATAATCGTATTTGAACAAGTGATGTTACCATTTTTAAGCCTCAGTTTCCTCATAGGATTAAATAACATAAGGTAGGAAAAGTATGTGGTGGCATTTAGTAAGTGCTCAATAAATGCAGGCAATTTGTATCAACAGTATAGCAGCACATTTTTTAAAATAAACAGATTTGAAATAGAGTAGCATTTTTATGTACTTCATAGTTTATAGTTCATTGGACTTCTATATAATAAATATGTAAAGTGTATTTTATAGGAACTTGGAGCATACTTATTATTTTTAAAGTATTAAAATTTATATGTGGAGCTCTGCTTTATAATTTAATGCTGCTTATACTGTGAATCAGGAAGTCAACCCCAAATTACAACCTCATTCCTACAGGAAAGTACAGTCTGCTCTATAATAATCTATTTTCACATGTGTTTCTAGGAATGCTTCACCATGGAAAATTAGGTGGCCTCTACTTCCTTGAATCTGCCATACAGCACAGCCTGTAGAAGGTATTCCTTTTTATTTACTGAAGCCGGCTTTTTTATGAGTGTAAAGATCAACAGAAATCTAAGTCAGTTTCTTCTTGTGCCTTAGAGTCTGTTAATTAATAATTCAGTTCACTGTCCACCAGGTGTGCTGGGCCTGGTTCTGCCACTTTGGAAGTCTCTCCTCTCAGGTCTCCCTGACTCCAGCTGGCTGGCTGGACAATCAGCAGTCCTCTGACACGTTGCTGCCTTCCTCGTTCATATCCAGAATGCTAAGCTCCTTTTGGCCCAGTCAGTTTTCTGGGAAAAGTTTCCAAAATCAATCTCTGATGTCTGTCTCTATTGGCTCTGGCATCTGCCATTGACTTAGGTAGTGGCAAACAGGGTTAGACTCTCCCAAGCTTTCCATCTTCCTGTTGCACAGCCAGGGTCACCTGAGGCTCCAGACTAACTCTCCAGCTGGGAGCACAGTATATTCTGGGCAGAATTCTTTGCCAGTGGGCCTGTGCTGGGCCTGGCCCTCAAGAGTCAAGAAGGAGTCCTGTTCCCCATGCTCTTAGGTTTTGATTTTTAAATGAAGTTTTGTTTTATGAACTCAGATCTAAAAATATAAAATAAATGTGTGGTTTCTTTTTTTCTAAGATATTTTGCTCTCATTAATTCCCTTACAGACACAAAGCAGCCCCTCAGAAGTCTCATGTTCGTCCATCAGTCTTAAAAGGACTATATTCTAAACATCCTCGCTTTATTTTATTGTCATCTATAAGCATGAATTACTTTAACCAATTTATATCTTTAATTTGTTTATATTGCAGCTGCTCTCTTGTCCTTATTCTTCATGATTTTGTGCAAGTTCATTAAGGTCCCCTCTTCTTGCCTTAGATTTCCATACTAGAATCCTGATTTTTCTAGAACAGTATTTATACGGCTGGTTCTGCAATCCTTTCATTATTTCAGGTGCCCATCTGCCTCAGGATCTACACCTGCTTGTTTATCTTATATCTTTTACATACCATTCTTTCTTAACAGGCAACACAATGGCCTTTATGAAGATAAATGCACAGTGTTTTATATATCAGTACAGAGTTTCAGTTTTGCAAGATGAAAATTTCCAAACTCTGACAACTAGTCTCCTAATTCCATTGTTCCATAGTTTTTAGGAAATTCAGAAACAGACTTGCTTATATAAGAAATAAATACGTTTTGAATAGGATTCAAGAAAGGTAAAATCCTAAACTTTTTTTTAATAATGCATCATCTGTACATTGCATTGTATGTTTACCACCCAAGTCAAATCTCCTTCTATCTCCATATATTTGACTTCCTTTACCCTTTAGTACCTCCCTTACCCCTTCTCTCTGGTAACCAACATACTGTTGTCTGAAACTGAGTTCTTGTTTGTTTGTCTTATTTATTCAATTTTCTTTTCAGTTTTATAACCCCACATATGAGTGAAAATATATAGTATGATCTTTTTTTCTGTCTGACTTATTTCACTTATATTCTCAAGATCCATCCATGTTGTCATAAGAAATCATAGACCTTGGAGGAAATCCAAGATGGCGGCATAGGTAAACACCTATACTGCTGCCTCGCACAACAATTTCAAAACTACAACTAAAAGACAGAACGGACATCATCCAGAACCACAGGAAAGCTGGCTGAGTGGAAGTTCTACAACTAGAGGGAAAGAGAGGGGCTCACGGAGACCCAGAGGAGCTGCAAAAAGCTGAGGTACAGAGACGCGTGTGCTGAGAGAGCGGGTGCCTGAGAACCTGGCTGGCTTTCTCTGGCGGGAGGGAAACGGAGACTCCCAACGGCATTAAACCCCTTCTCTTACGACACTAAACCCCAGATCCAGCCAAAACTCATACGGGGGGAGTTTGGACTGTGAAAAGGGAGAAGTGCACGGAAATTTAGGGGAGTTGCAAAGGATCGGAGATCTGGTCGCGCATGGCACCACGTGGAGGACAGATTGCTGATTGTGCCGCTGGCTTTCGCGAGTGGGCGGGAGACAGACCCTCCCAACAGTGCCACGTCTGAGTCCACTAAGCCCCTGTTTCGGGCGAAACCCTGGGCTCCTAGACTCCTGTGGTCCTGGTGCGCAGGGGAGCTGGAAAGGCAGCAGTTAGAGGCACTGTGGGCACGAGCACAAGGACCGCTCCAGCCATTACCCAGTCACGTGAGACTCAGGGGCCGTGGAGGGTGGGGCTGACTGGAAGGCAAGGCGGTCCCTTAAGCCCTGAGACTCCACCCCTCCCAAGCTCAACAGAGGCTTCTGCGGCTGAATCCAGCACAGAAGTTTCCCAGGCATAGTGAAAATGCCGAGACAAGGGAAGGGATTACAAGCAAAAGAAATGGAGGGAAAAAAACGATTGGATATAGAGTTCAAAACCACGCTTATAAGGTTTTTCAAGAATATGCTAGAAAAGATGGATAAATTTAGTGAGATCCAAGAGGAGATGAAAAAGGTCCAACTAGAGATGCAAAAGATCCAACTAAAGATGAAAAAAGACCAACTAGAAATTAAACATACACTGACTGAAATAAAAACTATTATACAGAGTCCTAACAGCAGACTAGAGAAAGGCAAGGATCAAGTCAAAAATTTGAAATATAAAGAAGCAGAAAACATTCAACTGGAAAAGCAAGAAGAGAAAAGAATCCAAAAATGTGAAGATAATGTAAGGAGCCTCTGGGACAGCTTCAAGCGTACCAACATCAGAATTGTGGGGGTGCCAGAAGAAGAGAGAGAGCAAGATACTGAAAACTTATTTAAGGAAATAATGACTGAAAACTTCCCACATCTGGTAAAAGAAATAGACTTACAAGTCCAGGAAGCACACAGAACCCCAAATAAAAGGAATCCAAAGAGGACCACACCAAGACACATCATAATTAAAATACCAAGAGCAAAAGACAAAGAGAGAATATTAAAAGCAGCAAGAGAAAAACAGTTCATTACCTACAAGGGAGCACCCATACGACTGTCAGCTGATTTCTCAACAGAAACGATGCAGGCCAGAAGGGAGTGGCAAGAAATATTCAACTTGATGAACAGCAAGAACCTACAACCAAGAATAATCTATCCAGCAAAGCTATCATTCAGAATTGAAGGGCAGATAAAGACCTTCACAGAGAAGAAAAAGCTAAAGGAGTTCATCAACTCCAAACCAGTATTATATGAAATGCTGAAAGGTACTCTTTTAGAAGAGGAAGAAGAAAAAGGTAAAAGACAAAAAATTATGAACAACGAATACATATCTATCAACAAGTGAATCTAAAAATTAAGTGAATTAAAAATTTGATCAACAGAATAAGCTGGTGAATATAATAGAATCAGGAGCACAGAAAGGGAGTAGACTGATAATTCTCAGGAGGACAAAAATCATATAGCATCAAACAGACTGTGAAATTACAGCAGAAAGATTAAAGTTAGGTGAGGTAGATAAGTGATCAATCAAAGGACTTGTATGCATGCATGTAAGCATAACCAATGATCCACAGACACTGGGGGATCGGGGTATGCCTGGGAGGGAGGGGGAGCAATGGGGAGATATGTATAAAAAATTAATAAAAATTAATTAAATTATAAAAAAAAGAAATCATAGACCTTGATATTCCTTTTTTATGATTTTATTAAAATTTAAAATTTCATATAAAGGAAATAACTGATAAGAGGTTAATATCCAGAACATAAAGGACTCCTAAAACTCAACAACACAAAAATAAATAATACAATTTTAAAAACTGGCAAAAAGCGTGAATAGACATTTCTCCAAAGATGATATATGAATGGCCAACAAGTATCTGAAAAGATGTTCAATATCATTGCTCATTAGGAAAATACAAATAAAAAACCACAATGATATATCATCTTATTCTAATTAGAATGGCTATCACTTAAAAAAAAAACACACAGAAAATATCAAGTGTTGATGAGGATGTGGAGAAACTAGAACTCTTGTGCAATGTTGGTAGGAATGGAAAATGATACAACCACTATGGAAAACTGTATAGTAATTCCTCAAAAAATTAAAAATAGAATTATCATAGATCCAGAAATTTCACTTCTGAAAAATCAGGATCTCAAAGCAATATTTACACATTCAAGTTCATAGCGGCACTATTTACAATGATGAAGCAAGTGTCCATTGACAGATGAATTGATAAACAAGGAATATATATAGATAAGGTAACTCTGCTCAGCCTTAAAAAGGAAGGAAATTCTCACACATCCTAGAACATGGATGAACCCGGAGGACACTATGCTAAATGAAATAAGCCAATAACAGAAAGACAAATATTGTATGATTCTATTATATGAAATATCTAGAGTAGTCAAATTTATAGAACCAAAAAGTAGAATTGTGATTACCAGGGGCTGGAAGAAGGAGGAAATGGGGAGATGTTGTTTAATAGGTACAGAGTTTCAGTTTCGCAAGATGAAAATGTTCTGGACATCAGTGCACAAATAATGTAAATATAGTTATTACCATTAAATTGCACTTAGAAATGGTTAAGGTGGTAAATTTTATATTATGCTATTACCACAATAAAAAATTAATATTTGTGTTGCACATATCTGCTCTACAGTAGTCCCTCTTATCCATAGGGGATACATTCCAAGACCCCTAGTGGATGCTTGAAACTACAGGTAGTACTGAACTCTATATATACTTTTTTTCCCCCTACATACTTTCCTATGATAAATTTTAATTTATAAATTAGTCAGGGTAAGAAATTAACTACAATAAAATTAATAATAAAATAGAACATTTATAACAATATACTGTAATAGAAGTTATGCAAATGTGTCATTGTTAAGTAAAATAAGGGTTACTTGAACACAAGCACTACAATGCCAGGACAATCATCTAATATATTAGTAAGTGGCTAAAGGTGGGGAGTGTACACAGTATGGATGTGCTGGACAAAGGAATGATTCACATCCTGGGCAGGATGCAGTAGGAGACTTCTTCATGTTATTCAGAATGGTACACAATTTAAAACATAAATTGTTTATTTCTGGAATTTTCTATTTAATATTTTTTAGGCCTGATTGACTAAGGTTACAAAAACAGAGATAAAGGGGTGACTATTGTTCATAGTATGCTTTAATTTTTTTCTAAGAAATGTCATGTTTCAGCAAAAGTCCTATCTTTACTTATCCAGCTTTACAGCCAAATGAACTTGACCCTCCACTCCTAACCAGTGAGTGCCTTAATCAGAATAGGCATAAGATAAAATACCAATACCAAAAAGCAGCTAAGTTAATGACCTTGTGGCACTAATAGATATTTTTATTGAATACTTCTTTTTCTTAATTTAATAAATTTTTATTGTTCAGATTATTACAATTGTTCCTCTTTTATCCCCTCATAGCTCCTCTCCACCCAATTTCCACCCTTACCCTCTGCCCCACTGTCCTCATCCATAGGTGTACGATTTTTGTCCAGTCTCTTCCTGCACCCTCCACATCCTTTTCCCCTGAGAATTGTCAGTCCACTTCCTTTCTATGCTCCTGATTCTATTATATTCACCAGTTTATTCTGTGCATCAGATTTTTTATTCACTTGATTTTTAGATTCATTCATTAATAGACATGTATTTGTTGTTCATAATTTTTATCTTTACCTTTATCTTCTTTTTCCTCTTCTTAAAGAATACCTTCCAGCATTTTATATAATGGTTTGGTATTGATGAACTTCTTTAGCCTTTGCATATCTGTGAAGTTCTTTATCTGTCCTTCAATTCTGAATGATAGCTTTGCTGGGTAGAGTAATCTTGGTTGTAGGTTCTTGCTATGCATCACATTGAATATTTCTTGCCACTTTCATCTGGTCTGCATAGTTTCTGTTGAGAAATAAGCTGACAATCATATGGGTACTCCCTTGTAGGTAACTAACTGTTTTTCTCTTGCTGCTTTTAATATTCTCTCTTTGTCTTTTGTTCTTGGCATTTTAATTATGATGTGTCTTTGGATTCCTTTTGTTTGGGGTTATGTGCACTTCCTGGACTTGTAAGTCAATTTCTCTCACCAGGTGTGGGAAGTTTTCAGTCTTTATTTCTTCAAATAGGTTATCAGTATCTTGCTCTCTCTTCTTCTGGCACCCCCATAATTCTGATGTTGATACGCTTGAGGTTATCCAGAGGCTCCTTACACTATCTTCAAATTTTTTAATTCTTTTTTCTTTTTTTTTTTCTGGTTGAGTGTTTTTGCTTCTTTGTATTTCAAATCTTTGACTTGATCCTTGCCTTTCTCTAGTCTGCTGTTAGGTCTCTGTATAATATTTTTTATTTCAGTAAATGTATGTTTAATTTCTAGTTGGTCCTTTTTCATATCCTCTTGGGTTTCGCTAAATTTATCCATCTTTTGTAGGAAATTCTTTTTTTTAAATATATTTTATTGATTTTTTTATAGAGAGGAAGGGAGAGGGATAGAAAGTTAGAAACTTTGATGAGAAAGAGACATCGATCAGCTGCCTCCTGCACCCCCCCTACTGAAGATGTGCCCACAACCAAGGTACATGCCCTTGACCGGAATCGAATCCAGGACCCTTCACTCCACAGGCAGACGCTCTATCCACTGAGCCAAACCGGTTTCAGCTTTTCTAAGAAATTCTTAGAAAACCTTATAACCGTGGTTTTGAACTCTATATCCAGTCATTTGTTTTCCTCCATCTCTTTTGTTTGTGATCTGTTCCTTTGTCTCTGCATTTTCACTGCTTCCCTGGGTTGGTAGAGTACCTTTGTGTGCTAGGTATCCTATAGGGTCCAGTGGCTCAGCCTCCCCAATTATCTGAGGTGGGCACTCTGGGTGCACCCCTTTGTGGACTGTGTACACAGCCTTGTTGTAGTTAAGCCTTGATTGTTGTTGGTACCACTGGGGGGAATTGACTTCCAGGCCGATTGGCTGTGAGGATCAGCTGTGTCTACACCAGGAGAACTTCTCTGCTGGAGACATCCTTATGAGACAAGAATTGCAAAATTGCAAAAGCCTCTGTGCTCAGCTTGGATGGGGCAGAGTCTCAGGGCGGAGCAGACAGCCTCGGCTTCCCATGAGCCCTGCCCTATGAGGCCTCTGAGTCTCAGTGTCCTGCAGTAGTCACTGCAGGCACCTTTGAGAGAAAGCCATCCTCGAGTTTCTCTCGCTGCCAGATAGTCCAGTTTCTCCTCGAATGAGTCTGGGTTCCTAGAGTCTCGCCCATAACTGGAGTTCGGCACAGTTGGGAGCTTTTGTCTCCCTCCTGCTTGAGAAAGCCAGCTGCGCACTCAGCTGCCAGTCCTCTTCACACATGTGTCTCCATACATCAGCCTTCTGCAGCTCCCCTGTGTCTCTGCATGCTTTTCTCTTTCCTTCTAGTTGTAGAAATTCCACTCAGCCAGTTTTCCTGTGGTTCTGGATGATGTCTGTTTTTTCTTTTAGTTGTAGTTTTGAAATTGTTATGTGAGGCAGCAGTTTAGGTGTTTACCTATGCCGCCACATTGGTTTCTTATTGAATACTTCCTATGTGGCTTGGACTATGCTGGTGGGGAATTACAAGAGTACTTCCTTCTTTTTTCTTAGAGCAGAGAAAAAGTGAGTTTGGCCAAATAAGATATAGTTCCAGAGGGGGATTGAGTGATGGCCTCTGTGGTGCATGGTTTTCACAATGGCCTTTCCTTAGTGTACAAGACCCTAGTGGCAATGCACTTGTGCCATGTGGGGAAGCAGGGGGCATGGTTGAAATGTAGGTAAGGAGGATTCTCCAAAAAGTTGGCGGCCTTTGAGGGGACCTTGCTGAAGGCAGCAGCCCATACCTTGGCTTTTCCAAACAATTCCAATCCCCAGGGGTGTTTTGCTAGAATCTCTATGTTTAGTCTTTAAAGACCTGACCTTGTAGAAGTATATACTTTCTCAAGAATACTTGCCCTGCTGATTGTATCTACTGGTAAAGGTTAATTTGAGTTCGAGCTGATGTTACAATGAAAAGCCAACAAGGCAGGCAAACAAGACTGCTTTTACTACTGAAGTAAAAGATTCCCTTAGCCCTCTCTTTCACAGAAACCTGTGTCTGAGTAATCTGTTCACCCGTCTCTTAGAGTCTGCTGGTTAGCCTTAACAGTGCCATATTTTCCAGCCTGTTGTAGAGGCTACATGGTTCTATGGCCAATCCCTGGGGAAGGGGAGAAAGGCTATCTCCTGCCTGCAGAGCACTTCACAACAGGGATAGAGGAAGAGCAGGTACATGGGGCAGGAAAGGTCTCCTTCGCAGAGAAAAGCCACAGGAGCAGACCCATGGAAGTGTGGAACACTGGGTGGCATTTAATGAACACAGAAGGAGCAGGCATGAATTCCAAAGGATGACTGACAGAAATGAACACATCTTAGTCCTTTTTGTATCACCATTTGTTGACAATACATTCTGTTAACCTGAATAAGTTTCAAGAACTTGAAAGCATTTAGATGTGTGTGTCTTGGGTTGAAGAGGAAAGAGTTGGGAGGGTTTACATATACACATACATATACATACAAAAGGAAAGATGATTATCTTGAGAAAAATCTAAACACTGTCGCCTGCCAAGCTGACTCATCTGGCAAGATGTCTGTCTGTAATTACTTTTTCCAGTCACATTCATGGACACTGTAGGAGTTTCGTCTAAGACACTAATATCTTTTTTTTTTTAAAGAAACAAGAATTTTAGGTCACTTGAAAGGCCAAGCAGTAAGTATTTCAATTAAAAGACATTGCAACAGTGTTAAAAAGATCCTACTGTAGTAAGCTGCAATGGAAACATCAAGAGAAAATGTTAAGGGTTATCATGGCAAGGGGGTTTGCTTTCTAGGAGAGCCGAGGAAAACAATCCTGTCTATCCCCTAACCATTTGGACCCAGAAGAACGCGTGCCAGGAAAAGGTCCAGAGGGCAGAAGGCGAGAGCCAAATGGAAAAGTATACAAGAGACAAGCGGCTACGCGTGCCGACACCCCTCCTGACTCCCCAGTGACGGCTTGAGCTGGATGCTGCAGACTCCTGCTTTCTAGGGGCTCTACAACAGGACTGCCAGGTTCAAGGGGCCCTGGGGCTCCAGATGAATATACAGACCTTGAAGAACTCTGTGTGGTGTGTGTGTGTGTGTGTGTGTGTGTGTGTGTGTGTGTGTGTGTGTGTTGGTGCCAGAGCTAGCAGAGTGGGAGCTGCCCTAACTCAGGGAATCTTTCCTACTCGTCATTTCTCAAACCACTAATACGTGCTCAGAAGCAGTTGTAACACCCAATTTCATACTTCACGAGGAAGCACTGACCTAAAAGTAAGGGGGATAGCCCTGGCCTGTGTGGTTCAGTGGGAAGAGCCCACAGACTGAAGGGTAGAAGGTTCGATTCTGGTCAAGGGCAGGTATCTTTTTTGTTAATGCTCACCCAAGGATATTTCTTTCATTGATTTTTAGGCAGAGTGGAAGGGATGGGGAGAGACAGAGAGAAATATCTATGGGAGAGAAACATCGATCGGTTGCTTCCCTTATACACCCTGATCAGGAATAGGACCCGCAACCTGGGTATGTGCCCTGTCCTGGACCACACTCCAACCAACTGAGCCACCCAGCCAGGGTACAGAATAACTTCTTAAAAATAAGACCAACCCCACCTTTTACCTCTCCTGCCACTAGCTCTCCCAGCCAATAATCTGATAAAAATTCTGCAAGAGACCCAGCTGGCTCCAACCTAGCAAGCCACTTCTGTTTTTCATATCAGGTATGTTAAACTTTGTCTTAAATTGAGGATATTCAGATTGAGATTGAGTGACAGAATTCCTCCTCGCAATGCCTCATTCCGGCTCCTTTGGCGACGTTTGTGAACCTCACAGCTTTAATTGGCGCACAACTGTTGCAAGGACCTTTGAGGGTGTTGCATAGGGACGTTTGGACTTGGAGAAACTTAAAATAGCTTGCATGGGCATGCTCCCAGTGGTTCTTTGTTCAAAGAACTAGTAGCCTATTTGTGCGACTTGAGTGAGAAAACAAAGACAGAATCATTTATAATTGTTCTTATTGCTTGTGATCACATAGAAAATATAGCAAAACAATAGGGTATTGACATTATTGTCTTATAATATATGTGCCTAAGTTCTTTAAAGGCAATGTCTATCTCTGATTCATTTTTAGCATCTTACAAGACTAATTTTATATCTTACAAATAGTAAATTATCAAAAAATGTTTATGGATTAAGTGAAAATAAGAAAAAATAAACCCCAGTAACCCAAGGTTGTTAGCTTTTAGCCAACAGTGCCTGAGGCAGAAGGAACTCTCTCACTGGCATGTTATCATCATAAGCTTGCCTATCTGCTTTTCAACATTAGAAGAAAAATCTGCTAATCAGAGTTTTGCCCATATCTGAAAGAAGTTATAGATGTTGTCATTTATTCTTGATTGACTTCTGCATTCAGCAAGCTGTTTTAAAAAGCTAGTTGCATTTATCAATCTGTGAAGAAAAGTGGGTATTATGTTCTAGACTTTGGGAGTAAAGATCTACTGATCTCTTGACCCAACAGCAGTGGTCCAGGAATTTTGAGCTGCCTTGCCTGGAGCAGTAATGGATTTGCAACCATCCAGCTACATTCCCGCACTCAAACATCTGCCCCATCACCATTGTGCTGACGGTTAATTAAAAGCATTTTTTGAGGCAATAGCTGGACTTCGGGGTACACTGGACAATTAGATAAGATCAACATAATTGGTCTGACTATTGACCCTGAACTCATGACTTCATCAACATCATGTTCTGCATCATGTTCCTACTTTTCTCCCTCCCTCCCTTCTTCCCTCCCTTCTTTCTTTCCTTCCTTCCTTCCTTCCTTCCTTCCTTCCTTCCTTCCTTCCTTCCTTCCTTCCACAAATAGAGTTGAGCCAGATACTATTTTAATCACTGTGACTACAGGGGGAGCAAGAAACCCTAAATTCCAACCTTTATGAAATTTATATTGTCCCATGGAAAGAGAAACAATAAAGAAGGCAAGTAAATTACATTTATAGCAGATCAAATGATGATAAGAAAAGTAAAGGAGGGGGTCATGGATTCCTGGGAGGGGATGTGGCAGCATTAAACTGTGTTCTAGAAGGATCTCACTGAGCAGAAAATATTTAAGTGCAAAGAACTGAAAAAGGTAAAAAGCTGGCCCCAAAGCAGAGTCCTTTATATCAAAAGGAAATGGCCCTTGGGAATAAATGGCAGACCCTCCTTACTTGGCTGTGTGGTGATCAGTGAGTCAAGTGTACATCAAGACGTATTCAATTATTTATCTTTGGCAGAAAGACAAAAAATAGACATCTGAACGTTTCCCACCTCCCCCTGGCTTGATCCTCAAAGACAATGGTGCAGAATAAACACTCTGACTCTTCATGGAAAGAGAATTTCTGAAACAATGAGGTGAGATTATTCCTATAGTCATGGGTCAGAAGAATGATCCTCTCCCTTACACAGCACCCAAATAAAACTCAAGGGTGGAGTTCAACTTCTTCATACAGGAAAGAATCTTATTTGCCCTGAAGCACAAGTATCTAAACAAGTTTTCAAAGTTTCAATCAATAAAAGGAAAGGGTAGAGAGGGAGAAAGAGAGAAAACCTGAGCAGGATTTACAGAGAAGAATGTAGGTTTTTGTTGAGCAAGTCCAGATACACCCATGGCAACCAGAAGCTCTCAGGAGAACCCCGTAGGTGAGGTCCATGTTTGCCTGCATGGGTCAAATGTGCAGGTGTTAGCAAGTGAGTCCCTCTAGGAAAAGGAAGCTTCCATACCTCTGCTGCTATCAACATTTTAATATTTAACAGCATTGGTGAGTGGCTGCTATATAATAGATTCTGTGAGACATGCTGGAAATGCAAATGTAAGTAACACACTGCTCTTGTCAGGTTTATATGAGCTCACTCACCATGAGTTGACCTGGTTCTCAGCCAAACTACACTGAATACCACTAACTAGCATTCTTTGGTTTAGAACTCTTGGTTCTATATAATCACACATTAGGATAATAGTGAGAAATATGGTGTCTGTGTCAGATATATATAGATATAGATATAGATATATAGATATATAGATATAGATATATAGATATATAGATATATAGATATATAGATATATAGATATATATAGATATATATAGATATAGATATATAGATATACAACCTAAACATATCTTGAATGGAAGGTGGAATCCAAAATAAATGGGGTCTTACATTTCATGAATAACACAGGGCAAGAAAGCCTTTCTTATATCTTTGCTTGGCATGAACATGAATCGTATGAGGAATATTTTAAGTTAATATGTGAATGTTATCCATCTTGAGTAGGGAAGAGCTGATAATCACATGCTCTGGAACAATATCCTTCCAGCCCCAACAACTATTAATCAGTTATTGAAGCTACTTTTACCCATTTCCCAACAAGAGTCAGATTCAAGTCTTGCAACCAAAACACAGCCAAAAATGAGGCCAACGCCTTCTGCTACTTTTACACACATGCCACATAACATTCATGGCCCCGGGAAAGGAAAAAGTTTTCCCGGTGTCTCATAGGTTATCTGCCTGGGGCCCTGTAAATGAGATGGTTAGAAGACTGATTACTAAGAGAAAACCAAATAGAAGTTTATTAACATGTGCGGCCATGCATACACACAGAGTACTTAGTGGTGAGTAACTCAGAGGTGGTTAGGTCTTGTGTTTATATACCATCTAAATGAAAGAGCAAGAAATTTTTAGAGAAATGACAAAGCAAAGGGAAAAAGACTGTGTTTATAGGGTGGCAAATTGTGGGAGGGTAAATACAGTAGGGGTCAAAAGTAGGTTTACAGTTGTTTTTATGGAAAATAATACAATAACTAACAAATAATAATACAAGAATAAACTCTGTCTCACATAATTGCAGCTGTAAACCTACTTTTGCCCTAGTAGAGTTTGTTTTGTGCATTCCTTAGGGCTGCTATCTCTGGGCTGATAAGAGTCTAGAGTTATCTCTGGTGATTACCTTCTATCTTTCCTGGTGGAGTGGGATGGGGAGACACCTTTACAAATTTATGCCCTGCATGTTTAGGCAAAAAAACGGAGAAGACAGAGAGCTTTTCTTCTATCTGTTTCTTCTTTGTTACTTTCAGTTCAAAATAACCTTTATGCTAAAGTAACCTATTTTGGGAAGGCATATTCTGATACACTGCATCTCATGATACACACATTCTAGTTATGACCCTATGGCTAATCAAGTGTTTTTCCTGCCTCCCCCCAAAAATTCAATTCGTTTGTAGATATATTTCTGAGTTCTAGGTTTCCCATCTTTGAAAACAACACAAAACAAAAACATCATCCTGCCTATCTTTTCACCAGACCACTGCCCATTCTCCTAGCTAGAGTCAGGTCTTGATTATTGCACTAAGTGAGGTATGGCTATGGGTAACTTTAAATGACAGGTTTCAAATGATATTTTACTTTAAAATATATTCTGGAATAGCACTTAGTGATAGAACTAGCTGATATTCTAGTAATAAATTCTATTGGAATTTACTTCAAAGATAATAGTGAATATTTACTAAGAAGATCTGATTCCAAAATCTCTTTGTTTCCCAGGCTCTTTTGACCAATCCTTCCAGTTCTCTATCCCATGTTTTCTCATTGAAGGTTGGGTTTGCTCTCCCTGAAACTTCCCTACAGTAAAAAGGATGATGAACCATTTGGGTATCAGGGCAATATAAATAGAAAGAAGTTAGATATTGGCCAGCAGAACAGCTGCCAGAACTAATATGGAGCAACAATAAAAAATTTTTGATAGGTTAACAGAAAAGAAAGGAAAAGACGTTTTCAAGATTTGTTCTGGTTTTAGCATAAAGTGCTATGCAAACAGGTAACCGGAAAGTTCCTTTCCTTTTATTAGCTGTCTGACTTGATCAAGTTACTTAAGCTCTCTGATCTTCAGTGGTTTTTCCTTCTGTAAAATGGGAAGAATAAGCCTCACTTTCCCATATTGGGAGAAACAGACATATCTTTAAAACACCTTGTTTGAGACTGACAGCTGTCAGAGGGGAGGAGGATTGGGGGGCTGGGTAGAAAAGGTGAAAGAATTAAGAAAAGAAAAAATATATATATTTCAAGCAAAGATGAAGAGGTGCCCACACCCTTGAAGCCACCTACAGGACAGTGCTGGAGCACTATCCTCTACAGAAGATAATAGTGTGATAACCAGAGGGAAAGGGGTGGGAGGAGGTAAAGGAGGGACAAATTGTGGAGAGATACTTGACTTAGGGTGGTAAACACACAATGCAATACACAGATGAGGTATTATGGAATTGTACACCTGAAACTTAGGTAAATTTATTAAGCAATGAATTAATTCAAGAAAAAAAAATTAAAAACACCTTATTCAGTGACTATTAGTGGTTAACTCCCAAACAGTATCTAGTACATATTATCCAAAATTGTGGTGTTTTCTGAAAAAATTGGAATTTTTAAAAGAATTCCAGGAAACCAGAGGCTTCAAGGTAGTGAATCATAGAGAAAGGAATCACCATTTTCTGACCAGAGGTGGATTCTCTAATGTTGAGAAAAGGTCAGAGACTTTCCATTACCTTAACTTAAACTGACCTCTTCTAAGGACAAAGCCAAGTATGACTCAGAGAAACTGTGGAGGCTTGGTCAGTGAGAAAGTGTCTCTTCCTGCCATTGACATAGATTTCTTATATGGGCTTAAACTTCTAGCTGTGTCACTCTGCTCTGGATCCCCTTCTTAAAAGAAATTATTCTTTGGCCTTTTCTTTATTTCAATCTTAATTTCACATGGATATTTACTACTTCCTTTTCTAAGATTTATGTGACCAGAAGTAGTATACATACATTTATATGCATATACTACTGTGTGTGCAGGAGCAAGTTTTAGTCTCAAGCTCTTTCCATTGAATAGCAAAGCACTATGATCTTTTTCTGCATGTTTCTTCTGCTCCTCATGTGGAATTGGGATGCCCCTCAGCCCAGTACAAAGTACCATGAACTTGTTTTTGTCTATTCTCTGAGTGTAATCCTTGAGCTTTCTCATGACAAAAATGGCAAGTCCAGAGATCTGTTTTCTTCATGAATCATTCAAAGGTCCACAGTGCCTCAGGAGTGACTTGAGGAGGAGGGTCAAGCTAACACCATAGTCTGTGGCACAGGGGCCTTGGCTGCTGATGAAAGCTTATCTTGGAGAGTTGCAGCCAAAAGGCAGAGCTAGGAAAGTAATTTATTCTTGTGGTAGCCGAGGGGCCTGGAGGCTTGACCCTGTGGGTCAGTATTACTCACAGACGAGGGACTTTCAATCAAACTAGCCTGGACCTGTCTGCTTAGAGTCCTTTTGCTTCTCTATTGCTTCATAGAGCTAAGGTTTCATAAGCCTGGCTCCCAAGAAGCAGTGTGCTGAAGACTGAGAACTCTGTGGTGAGAGATGTCTCAGAACACTTGTGTTGAGTCCTTGGGACAACAGCAAGAACATGAAGAGGTGCCCACACCCTCGAAGCCACCTCCAGGGCAGTGCTAGAGCACTATCCTCTATACCTACGGCTTCTACTAATCCAAAGTCAATGCCTTCCAAAACAGTTGTTTATGGGGAAAGGCCATCTCCAGCACCTTGTGTCATTATAGGACTCATGCCCTAAAATTCTGGATCCTGAAGATCTCTCAGTGATCAAACTCTTTCTGTTCATGTTCTGAGTCCCTTCTCAGACTGCAACATGGCCCTAAGAGTGGTTGGCCAAGAAGTTCCCATCTTATCCTTCAGTGATGTCCTCACAACATTTAAGGACACTTAAAACATCAAAGTTCTGGTTATACTCCTCTCCCAGAATAATGGCCAGCTCACCCCACACTTAAAGGACTCAGTAAGGTCACTTAAATGATTCAGTAAGGTTATTTAAGTAACTTTTCCCAGAACAAGAAAAATCTTTTCAAACTGATATTGCCCACCAGGACAACAGAGTCTTATATAAGGGAGACCACTTAAGTGTTTCTTCCTCTACCAACAATGACCCCATTCACTGCATTTTCTGCCCTATACTCATTATACACAGAAACAGCTGCCAATTTCTGTTTAGGGTACACAACAGATGCCCAATGCTTTATTGGTTTACTTCTCACTGGCAGCGTTGTGTGTTGGCTTCTCAAATCTGTATATTAAATGCAGAGCTAATGCACCCATGGGTCTTTGCCTTCAATCAGTAAAAATGACAGTGTGTTTAGATATATGAACACAAAATGTTGACATATCCCACTGACAAAATCTGAAATGTAGTTTTTGCCTTTGCTTAATAAAGCTGCCTGAAAACCATGATCTTAGCCATATTTAATAGAATATACTTCAGAGTTAGGGGGAAAATATATGAGCTGAAGAGCTAATGTCATGATACACTTATACCTAAGTTCCATAATGCTAAGAAAACCACAATCACATTTTGATAGAAAGTAGGGAATTATGGTAGAATCCCACCATAACACGACAAATATGGGTCCCAAAAGGTGTACTATAGACTGGGTAACATGGGCAGTTTCATTGTTTGCATTACTACAGGTAAATAAAATGACTTAGCTTACCCACCACCTCAGGCGCTCCTCCTCCCCAAAGCACTGCTTAGCACCACTTCCTTCCTCCAGCTCTGGGCTCCTGCTAAGCCAGATGTCTCTGTTGGCTCCTTCCGGCAGCCATCATCATCATCATCATCATCATCATCATCATCATCATCTACCCGGAACTCATTAGCCAGGATGAGGTGTTCTCCCATATCTACAAGTCTAGGAGATTGCAGACAGGCTGTGCCTAGAGGGGAAGATGGTCAGTAGGACAGAGGGTGACAATGAGGACTTGTTTATTGTGGAAATGCCTCTGCTGAAGGCCTGAGGGCAAAGGTATGGAAAGCACAGTAATCACTGAGTTGGTATTGTCATGAACCATCATTTACAGGAAACCAGCTTCACAGAAGAAGCCTACAATGAGCACATCAGATATTACATGAAATCAAAGGAAACGTGGTGTCCAGAGACAAGAAGAGGAAAGTCTTTTATGACAGGAGCTGTAGAATAAATCCAGCACATCCTTGATAATTTCAAAAAGTAGCAGGTCTGGATTGAGGAAAACATGAATCCAGATGATCCTGCATTGTTTTTCTTTAAGGATGGTTAGAAATGGGAAAATGTTAACAAGTTTGGCAACGTGGGTCCATTACCTGTCATCATAGCTGGCTGCCATACACCAGGACTAGGACAAATAGGATTAATAGCATCTTGGGCTCTTCATTTATTTTGATATTAATATCTTTGGAGCACAGGCATTTTTAAAAAGAATATATTTTTATTGATTTCAGAGAGGAAGGGAGAGGGAGAGATATAGAAACATCAAGGATGAGAATCATTGATCTCCACATCCTCTACTGAAGATTGAGCCCACAACCTGGGCATGTGCCCTTGACCGGAATTGAACACAGGACCCTTCTGCCTGCAGGCTGACGCTTTATCCACTGAGACAAACCAGCTAGAGCCAGGCATTGTTTTTAAGAAAAAATATATTTTGTAAGTTGTCTAAAACTAAAATGCATTTTATTTTATTTATAAATAAAATAAAAATTTACCTATTCCTGGCCACCAGGGGTTATCCTAGGGAATCCTTAGTGTGATCCAAGTCCATCCAGATCTCTGCTGCATTTTGGAGCCACTTGGTGGGAGTTCTTCCTGCTCCCATCCCCCCACTGGCCAAATATAAGTGAGGTCTGATGTTGGCTGGGACTTCCAGGACAGTGAGAGTGACTCCCAGAATCTGCTGCCCTCTGGAAAGCTGTTCCGTCAACCCAACCCGAAGAACTGACCTATGGAATACTGCAGACCTGTGCTCTGGTTTCCTGCTTACCAGTGGGGATTATTGGAGGTTTCCTTATCAAACTTCATGCTCCCCTCCATAGTCTCAGCCTATTTCCCAGAATATAAGAACATTAACCTATTTGCATTTGGAAATTGAGACTGAATGGAGCAGAGGAGCTAATTGGATTATATGTAAATTTGCATTATCCTGGGATATATCATGGGATTTTACTCTATTGTACCCTGCATGCTTATCTCTCACACTCACATCCTAAACTCCCACCAAAGACCAGAGGCAAATAAATACTTCACAAATCATTTAGAACTGCTTTTATTCCAGATACTATGGTAATGCATATGATCCAACAATAAACCAATAGTAGCAGGGCCAAGAATATATGTCAAGTGTGTCAATCCCATGAATAATAACTCACATCTTCTGATAGCTGGTGCAAACATTGAAAGAGGAGTGTTTGGCCCCTGCTCTTCAACACTCCTGAAATCATATAATATTAAATGAATGGTTTCTTAGAAGCCAAAGACAATTACCAAAAAAAAACCTTCATAAAGCAAATTTTTGAGCTGTGGCTGGCAGTGAGGGGTTTTGTCTGGAGAGAGATTGCATTACATTACCACAGTAATAATTAGGCACCAAAAAATGTCATTTCTGTGCCAGTGGTGAAACTAAATGTCTGGATGTCAATATAAATAGACACCAGGATATGATACAGGGGGCTGAAAATATCATTGAGATTGTGGGTGTTTTGTTGACAAAACAAAGACATTGGGCAAGCACATATGTTGTTCTGGTAAGCCACAGACTGCCAGAAATCAAAGCTCAAGTGTAGGAGTGCATGTTTTCTCTTCAGTGAGGGGGCAAAAAGCATGGGTACTTTCCAAGCTGGTAAACTAAACATTCGTTAGGTGGGAACACTGATACATATCAGTACAGGTGCAGTCACAAACTTTTCTCCAGGGACAGGGGAGTGGGAAGAAAACTATGTGTTCCAGGGTAGGGAGGAGGCAAATGGAATCGCAGCTTATCATGAGCAACCTGCTTAAAGAGATGTTACCGTCCACCCTTAAGAGTGAGATTTTCAACCTCAAGTGAGTTCAGAAATCAGAGATGACTGTAAATACCTAATGACTTTGTGAGTTGCTGAAAATAATTTTAAATGAAGAAGGTAGTTTTAAAAATAATATCTAAAGGACTTTATCCTCTTCTATTCCTCTGAACTACATGCTAGGCCATGAAAGCCAGCAGTAAGAACTGGCTCACTGTGTCATCACAAAGAGTTGTATGTGGAACTTTTATGGACCAGCAAAAGGCTGTGGTGAGGTCTGGGAGGCCTCTCCTTAGCTCACTCACCTAGCGTGGATCACAAAAGGACAAGTACGGTAGTCCACAGTCAAGTTGCACTATCATTAGCCTCATGGCTCCCTCATCTGAATTCCCAAAGCAACTCACAGAAGACAGTGAAGTAGGAATGGTTTGATCTATTTCTCAGTGTACACACTGCCTCCCATCCACCCCACCACCCCACCTCCCCACCCCATGAAGAAGTCTCACTGCTTTGTAACCATTAAATATTACCTACAAGTATATGAACAATTCTAATTTACAATTTAAACCATCTCTTAAAAGTAATTGTTCACAAAACCTACAAATGAACTAACTCTCAACCTACAAACCTCCTGTGGCCTCCTCAATAGAACCAAGACAAAACTTTGTCAAGCTCCCAGAGGGCCTGAAGCCAATCAAGGGTTTCTCCAGAGTTTCCCCAAGATAACTGGAAAATAAAAATAAACACATGAGTTGCAATAACCAAATCTCAAAATCCTAACTGCATGTGAATAAGTAACCCAGTTGATATAACCATATTCCAATTTTCAAGCTCTTCAAACTATCCTATTCAATCCAGCAAACTTTGCATGGTTTCTCTAGGCCAGACGCTATGCTTGTTTAACAACAGTATTAAAATAGCCTGTAATTTACTTGAAAATATTCTTAAGGTAAGCTATAGAGTCTTTTTTTAAATATGTTTTTATTTATTTTAGAGAGAGAGGAAGGGAGAGGGAAAGAGAGATAGAAACATGGATCTGCTGCCTCCTGCAGGCCCCCTACTAGGGATTGGTCCCAAAACCCAGGCATGTACCTTGACTAGGAATCAAACCATCAACCTTTTGGTGCATGGGACGATGCCCAATCCACTGAGCCATACTGACCAGGAAGTTATAGCACCTTAATAATGTATCAGTTCAGGAACCAAAGGACTTGTATGCATGCATATTAGCATAACCAATGGACATAGATGCTGGGTCGGTGGGGGCTTGCCCAGGGTGGGAATGCCTGGGGGAAGATACCACAGTCAATTGGTGAAAAAGGAGACATATGTAAAACTTAGGACAAAAAAAAATTTTTTTTAAGAATTAGTAAGGTATCAGCTCAGGGATGATAAAACCACATTCCAGAGGAGCAATTACAGCTCATTCTGTTGTCTGAATCTCAAGACTGACAACCTACCCCAGCTAATCAGCATCCGAAATGTCAGAAACAAACCTCTGGTGTGCAATGTTAGAATGTTAGAATGATGAATGTTGAATGTTAGATATCACACATCATTGATGAAACTAATGCAAAGTTATAAATATTTTAGAGACTCTCTCCCTACTGTTGTATGAATAGAAAGAAAAAAAGACGTAGCCATTGGAGGTAGAGCTAAAAGCTTGATCCCTAAATGGTCTGAGGTCTATCTGTTAGTTATGATGATTTTTGGTGGCCTGATGAATGCAACAGCAGTAAAGATTCCTGCTCTGGAGTGCAGTGCCAGTCTCTAAGCAGATAAGGCAGATTTTAGGGCATTTAAGATGACAGAAAACTGAGGTTTCATTGAATTTATAGAACTGTACAAGTTCTGGACCCCCTGGCTAGTCAATGTATGGCTAATAAATGTCTGCATATATTATATAATTTGGTTTGAGAATTGCTTTCATTATGACCATTATGACCAGTAGCAAGGCTGAGAACTAACTCACTCTCATCCACAGTAGCCAACTTCTCAATGGCTATTGTTATCCTCCAGAAAGAAACTAGGAATTGTGTATGACCACATTGACTTAGATCAATTGCAATACATAGGCCCTACTTCCAAGGAACCCACAGAGGAGTTTCCATAGGCCTAACTGCCACTCACCAGAGTCTACCAGAGTTCCAATAGACTGGACCAATCAATAGCCAGGGTCTCCACTAAGTCAAGGATTTGATAAAAAGATACTGATAGATACAGGGGTGGGCAAAAGTGGGTTTACATTAGTTTGTATGGAAAAAGACATACATGTTATGATTATTACAATAGTTTTATAAAGAATGTCACAATTTGCCTGGCTGGTATGGCTCAGTGGTTGAGCCTCAATTTATAGATCAAGGGGTCAGGGTTTGAGTCTGGTCAGGGCACATGCCTGGGTGGCAGGCTTGATCTCCAGTGTGGGACATGCCAGAGGCAGCCAATCAATGATTCTCTCATCATTGATGTCTCATCTCTCTCTCTCCCTTTCCCTTCCTCTCTGAAATCAATAAAAACATCCTACCTAATAAAAGAGTAATATGCAAATTAACCATCACTCTGCTATATCCACAGGCCATGCCCACCAGCCAATCAGGAGTGAGTATGCAAATTAATCCCAACCAAGATGGCTGTGGCCACAGAACAAGCAGGAGGCTTGGGTTTACCTGGCAATGGAGGAAGCCAAGCTTTCCACTCACCCTGGTGGGCCCAAGCCTCCACTCAAGGCTACACAGTTTCAACTATAGAAGATAAATAAATCATAACAAAAATGGCAGCAGCCACAGAGCTGGAGAGAGCAGGGGCATGAGTTGCCCCCAGCAATGGAGGAAGCCAAGCTTTCCGCACACCTTGGCAGGCCCAAGCCTCCACTCGTGGCTACAAAGTTTCAATTATAGAAAATAAATAAATTCCAACAAAAATGGTTGCAGCCATGGATCAAGCAGGAGGCTTGGCTCTGCTATAGGCTACAAAGTTTCAGTTATAGAAGATAAATAAATCCCAGATACCAGGGCCTCTGCTTGGATCACCAGGGGGTGTGGCCAGCCTGCAAACCACCACAGGCCCCTCATCCAGGCCACTTTATACCCCAAGGGAACCCTCACTCTTACCCGCACCCTTCAGGGCAAACCAGCTGGCTCCCATACATTCACCAGGCCTCTATCTATCTAATAAAAGAGTAATATGCAAATTGACTGTCACTCCCAACATATATTCCTCTATGTAGTCAACATCCTGCCCCCATGTGGACACAAGATGGCCAGCAGGGCAGAGCAGTTGGGAGGGACAAAGCCTGCAAGGGAGGGCAGTTAGGAGTGACAAGGCTGGCAGAGGAGGGATTTTGGGGGTGACTGGGCCTGCAAGGAAGGGTAGTTGGGAGGGACCCAGGCCTGTAGGGGAGGGCAGTTAGGGGCAAACAGGTTGGCAGGGGAGCAGTTAAGCATTAATCAGGCTGGCAGGGGAGTGATTAGGAGGTGATCAGGCTGGCAGGAAGAAGCAGTTAGGGGCAATTAGGAAGGCAGGCAGGCAAGCAGTTGGGAGCCAGCAGTCCTGAATTGTGAGAAGGATGTCCGACTGCCCATTTAGGCCTTATTTGGGCAGTTAGACATCCCTCGAGGGGTCTCAAATTGGAGAAGGTGCAGGCTGGGCTGAGGGACAGCCCCCTCTCCATGCATGAATTTCATGCACTGGGCCTCTAGTATTTAAAAAAAGTCACAATGCAATTGTAAACCTACTTTTGCCAACCCTATATGTTAATCTATTAAGCTTTCTTTAGTCAATAATTGAATCAAGATCAGTTACTCAGCTTTTCTTTTATGAGTCAGAAACATACATCTCGGAGGAAAAAATATATATATATTTCCACATTCCTTAAGAGATAACCAATTCTTCTTTTAAAAGTTTGTGTAGAGGACAATCTGACAGTTTGTTGTGGGTCCAATATTTAAAGCATCAGAGAGGCTTTCTTTTCTTTCTTGCTTTCTTTTTTTTTCTTTTTCTTTCTTTCTTTTTTTTTTTCTTTCTCTCTCTCTCTCTTTTTTTTTTTTTTTTTGGTTATCAGTATGTTTTCATTGTTTCTTTTATTGTTTAAAGTATAACATATGTCTCCTTTTTCCTGATTGACCACCCCAGGGCCCTGCCACTCCTACCCCCCAAAATAGACCCTCACTGCCCCAATGTCTGTGTCCATTGGTTATGCTAACATACATGCATACAAGTCCTTTGGTTGATCTCTAACTCCCCGTCCCCTGCCCCTTATCTCTGGATCTATTTTTTATTCATCACTTTATGTTCATCATTATATCCCACATATGAGTAATATCATGTGATACTTTGCTTAGCATAATATTCTGACTGGCTTATTTTGGTTAGCATAATGCTCTCCAGTTCCATCCATGGTGTCGGGAATGGTAAAAGTTCCTTCTTTTTTATAGCAGCATAGTACTCCATTTGTAGATGTACCAGTTTTGTAATCCACTCATCTGCTGATGGAACTTAGGTTGTTTCCAAATCTTAGCTATTATAAATTGTGCTGCTATGAGCATAGGGGTGCATATATTTTTTTCTGATTGATGTTCCCGGTCTCTTGGGATATACAGAGAGGTTTTCTTGATATCTGCCCTAAACTTTGCTCTTGACAGGTAAAGAAAGAATTCTGAATGGCGAAGGTAAAGATAGAGTCTCATATTTCAATGTTCAGTTCTGGGTTTCTCTCTCTTCAAAAGCTTTTGGTCTTTAAGTTGCATTTTTTTTCTTTGTCTTCCCTCCCCACATACCCCTCCGAACCCCCCCCCCGCCCACACACACACACACACACACACACACACACACACACCTTAAAGCTGAGTCACTATAGTCCCATGATAGGGGCTCTCCTGGCAGTTGTCCTTTGAAATAAATTGCTTGTCAGTATAACTGTTAATAAGGGAACACAAGCCAAAATGTAAGCCTTTTTATTACTCCAAAAATGCAGCCTTAATTATAAAAGTGTGAGTAACGGTCCTTTGGCTGACTCGCCCTCTAGCTGAGATTGGCAAGGCATCATGGTCCTGCCACAAGCTGTAATTTACAGAACTGTAAACTTCCCTTTCCTCCATTTCCTCCTCCTTAGCCATCCCATCAACCACCTCAGTTTTTAAATATAAAGCTGTCCTTTTTGGTCATAGTACATGGCTAGTTATAGTAAGACTCTCTTGATGCTCAGCCAGATTCTGATGATTTTTTTAAAGGTACCAGTTAAGAATGTCATAAGTTAAGAATAGAGAAAAATTCTCTTGCTCCCTTTCCCATAAGTACAAA
This sequence comes from Lasiurus cinereus, assembly GCA_011751065.1. Taxonomy (NCBI): domain Eukaryota; kingdom Metazoa; phylum Chordata; class Mammalia; order Chiroptera; family Vespertilionidae; genus Lasiurus; species Lasiurus cinereus. Next base: position 25,667,027 of record JAAGEH010000293.1, on the reverse strand, counting down.
AATAACGTTAAGAAGTTCCTTTATTTCCCATCCCCACAAAATTATATTTTGCTTCAAATAGCTCTTCTTCCTAAAGCTTGAAATCAGTAGCCAATATTTATCTATCATCCATTTTTTTCTGAACACGTGTTCTTTGGTGGGTATCACACTGCAGTGAATTTAAAAAAAGATTGAGCCTGGTTGGTGTGAGTGTCACTCCAACTGCCAAGTGTGTGAAACCTAATTATATACTTGGGGACCAGAGAAATGACCACCTGGTAGATCTAAGGACACTCACTGTAAGCGAGACTTCGGCCAGGGCTTCATTTATTATCAGATCTATACTCATGTGTCCTCTTACAGGGGGCATGATTATGCTTTGTGTCTCTGGATGTCAGTGTAAACTTGGACCTCAACAAGACCTCACAATGTCTGGTTATTACTTTTCCCCAATACACTGTTACTCGAGTAAATAGTGGTAGGTCTCTGGGGAAAGATTAGAGTAAGCATTACAGTGTATACTTGCCATAATAGGGTGTGTGTTTGTGTGTGTGTGTGTGTGTGTGTGTGTGTGTGTGTGTGTGCGCGCGCGCGCGCACGCATAGAGAGCCAGGCTCTTTTACCATGTAAAGAACTAGGTTGTAACTTCAGAAAAAAAATAGATTATGAAAAAATATATTACCTTATGGGACTCTATATGAAACAATACTGACAGTCATTACATGTAAAACAAAAAATTATTATTTCAGCCGAAGAAAGTGATATAAGTATAATGATAGGGTGAAGGAGTAGACGTAGGGTCAGAGTATTGCCTATGAGCTGCCACATCAGCTGGCCCTTCAGTAAGCCATTCCAACACTCAGTCAACTCTCTTGTGTGCTGGCTCCTCATGAGGAGGTTAAGCCACTTCTGCACATTCATAACGTTCAGAATAGCCTGGAGAATCAAAATCTATAGGAGCATCTCCCAGATGTCCTCATCTCATGTATCTGGAACTTAGGTTTGTCCAGCCAGAACAATGACTACCTTGGTTAAGTTTCCAACCATTTTTGAAGTTTATCCAGTCAGAACATCAAATTCTAAACTTGATCTTCAGCCTTTTCTGTGAGTCCATTGCATGAGATGAGGGCTTCTTTGAAAGCTACCAAAGAGAACGTTGGCTTTTACATTTACTTTTCAATTTGTTGATTGTCTTCAACTTTTCATTATCAATCTGTAGTTTCACTGCAATTTAGAAAAAAAACACCCAATTCTATTATTATTGTATTTTTCATCTCTCTCTCCTACCCTCTCTCACCCCTCCTCCCCCCACACACACACACATTTCAAATTCCTTAATCACCTTATTGACCATTGCATTTTTCTTTGCAGCCATATCCTGGCTCATTACCCATGAACACTTTATCAATTGGCCTGCTACCTTGTTCCAGAGCTGACTGTACACTAACTGGCACTAGGAATTGATTCCTAAGCGGCCTCCTACACCCACCTATTGCCTGCTTTTTTTGGATCACTTCTGACACCAATCGTTACAGGCTGGATTCCCTAGAAAACAGATGTGACCTTGACTGGGGAATAAAAATTTTATGGGACAGAACACTTGTAAAATAAAGGGATGGGCATAAGATTAGGCATGATAAGAGTCAGATCACAATGCAGATGTGACAAAACTCTGTCAACCCAAAGAGAGTCCCAGGGTGGAACTGCAAGACGAATCCTGCAGAGAGCCAGGCTCTTTTAACATCTTTTCATGTGGTCATAAGCTAGGGTTGCCAGAGGAGAGTATGAGCTCAGCCCTCCTGCTTTGCTCAGTCATTCACTATAAGCTTCCCCATGAAAAGGATAATCTTGATTTGAATGCTGATCTAGAATTCCAAAAAGAGTTAACTGTAGTGAGTTTTTTCTTAAAGGAGGAGCTGAGCCATGCTTTGTATTTGCCATTGCCTGGTTCTTATCCTGAGCTTATATTCTGGTGAGAAAAATACATGTAAGCATATGATTGCTATTCAATATGGTATGCAAAAATGTACAGGGGTCAACTCAAATTAGCTTAGGAGAGAATGGGTGGGATGGAGTGGGAATGAAGGCTCACCATAGGGTCTTGATCATTTTCCTGTCCCCCTAATCTGGCATGTCAACTTGAAAAGTTGAAATAAGGCCCCTCTCTGTCATTGTGGTGTGTGTGGTTGACTTCTTCACCATGTCTTCTCACAGGACTTTCAGGATCAAGAGAATCCTGGCAACAAAACAAGAGCAGAATCAGCCCATTCCCCAATGGATTCGTTTGAAAACTGGTAATGCAATCAGGTACAACTGCAAGAGGAGACATTGGAGAAGAACCAAGCTGTGTCTATAAAAAAGGTGCATGAGATGGCTCACATAATTATACTGTATCCAGTTGCTTACACCTTACTATATCACTAAAAGATCACTACTAGTTGGACAGCTGGGTGTGTCTTATTGGGAAATTATGGAAAGAATAATTTTTCTGTTTGTTAATATTTTTCTGCTGCTGTATGTTGGTTCAGTAATAAACATGAGATCTTTTTTAAAAAGAACAATTGAAATAAAACTATACTGTGTATAACATGTGTATTCACAGAGGTTCAATTTATCTTTTAGTCCCTAAATGAAAATAACTAAAGCAATGCTTGGCATCCTCCAACCACAAATGGTGAAGTATTTAGCCAAAGTGAAAACTAATTTGATTTTTCATGGAGTTATAACAGAAAGCCAAGAAAATGTCTTAGTGCAGAATGCTCTATGCTTACTCAATTTGAAGAATTTAATAAATTTTCTAACAATCATCAAAAAGGTTTTTACCAAGAGACTATGCTTAGCATGGTCCTTGTAACTGAAAGAAACTTTATTGTGGAATATATTTGAAATTGGGATAGTTAATAAATCACTCTAACTTCTAGATTTATCATCATCTTGAAAAATTCAATCTATTCCTTCCAAATGCAACTGCTATAGTCATTATAAATCTACTTGATCTTTTTTTCCTCCATTGGAATTTTTAAATTACAGGAAAACATACTTCAGTTGAAGAAAAAAGAAATAGTAACATATCATCTCTGCTTTAGAGGAAGAATATCAGTTTTGTGACATCCCAAATGCTTCAATGGATATCTTCATTTCAATCTGGGCAACTTGCTCCTCCTTACAAGTGTAGAGTCATTATCCTTAAGGATTCAAATCCATTTACTGCATAGATAACAATTCTCTACAGTAATTTCTTTTACCATTTTGTAATTACAAATAGAACAAGAAGGAGATAAGTGAACTCTAGTGTTACTTAACTACTATCACGATCCCTTTGAATTGAATGATTAGATCATTATAAAGGATTTCACCTAGAGTTTTTACAAAGAAATAATTCTCATTGTGGTCTTCCAGATTGGTTTTCCCTCATTTATTGAATATAATATATACATATATTCTATAAAAATATCTTTGGTTATAAATGTGTATACCTGAAAGATTATTTTAAAAAATCTATCAAGTAATAATGGATGGATAATGGATTTCAGGATCTAAAAGATCTCAAATATTTGATATTTGCATGAGTTCGCTAAGAAAAAACTACTCACAAATGAACAATTCTGTCTTTTCTACAGTAATAGCATTATAAGACAGCCAGAAGCCAGAGTACTATGGCTAGTTTCCTCTGAGGAACCTGTAAGTCATGATACTCAAAAGAACTGCTCCTACAAGTACTTAATCATGCGATGGAAATCATCTATTATTTTCTTAATCATATATTCAATTATAGGATTCCTTGGCCTTGAATATTCTACTTGATTTTAATAGTGTTGCCTTTTCAAATGATGTGCAAGAAAACTACAGAGATTCTACAGATTCACATGTCCATCTGGGTTTGATTTAGTTAATCTATCAAGTACTTGTGTGCAATTTTTCAGACACATGGTTTTGCTTCTCTTCTTTTCAAGTAAGTTCTGTTTACTTAGGCATATGTTGCAAATTAGCTCTTAAAATTTTGCAAATGAAATAAAGAAATCCTTTATAGTAGAACTAAGTCTAACGTGAATTTCATTACTGATTCATAAGACAGACCAATCCCAGAATTTTATGTAAATTCTCAAAATATATTTTTTAAATTTAAAAACACTTTTCCCCTCCACTTTCTTGTTCCTTGGCATGTAGTGTTGCCACTTAATCTTTTGGGCATCTCAGATATCTGGAGAATGTTGATACATTCTTGGCCATAGAAAAGGTGGGTATCCTTAATCTTTTCCCAGTTTCTCCGTCGCTCTATAAACCAAAACCCTACTGTGAAAAAAGTACTATTAATGCATCCACTTAAACGTCCAGTTGTAGGAATTTTATTAATTAGGTTCATGGGTCAGTTCATTGACTTCACCATGAGGCAACATTAGTTTGTAGCATTTAAATTTATCCAGTTAACACATTTTAAAATGCTGCTGTGAGAATACATGTTATGAATAAAAAAAATATCTTAATCATTTTGCAGAGAATATTGAGGGCTTTTTTTTTCTTTTTAATCAATCAGTCTTATCAAAAAGGAATGGACTATAAACATTTTTTAAATAGAATAAATTGTCTCTCAGTAAGCTTCTCCATTTTCCACCATCTACACACTTTGCTGATGACTTTTAAATCTATGCCCCACACACACATTTCTCCAAAGTAGTCCAGCCTCTTATTTTCAACTATCTTCATTGTGACTTAACCTGGATATGACTAGAACTCATAATAATGACTCCAAAAGGAATCACATTATCAATTATAACATGTCAAGAAAGATGGGAAGCTTATGCTCGATACTCAAAGTGTGGCTGAGCATCAGCAGTGTTGGCCTAATCAGGGAGCTTCTTAGAAATGCAGAATCTCAGGGCCTATACCGGACATACTGAATCATGATCTACATTCTGACATGTTATTTTCCAACACGTTATAATTTGAGAAGCCCAGGATCAGATTGCATGAATTTTAGGGTCTGACAATTTTCCGTTTATTTTCTAGTTCTGTGACTTACAGACTATGAGACCATGAGCAAATAAGTTAGCCTCTCTCTCTCAACTTCCTCATCTGTAAAATAAGAATAATGAGACTTATTTTAAAAAGTTGTTGCAAACAAATCTCCAAAAAAAAAGTGTTTTTGAATGTGAGAGGGAGAGAAATAAGTTAGCTATATAGACTATTAGGTGGAATAGTCAAATACTGACAATTTCATACAATTCAACCTGAGTAAATAAAGTAAGCTCTTAATAAACTATAGGTAATTATCTGTGTTAGTATCCTATGGCTGTTGTAACCAACTATTATAAGCCTACTGGCTTATAATAATAATAATTTATCTCTCACAGTTCTGGAGGCCAGAAGTCTGAACACATGGTGTTGGCAGGATTGGTTCCTTCTGGAGGTTCTGAGGGAGAATATGTTCCATCCATCTGGCCTACCTTCTGATGACTGCCCACAGTCCTTGCCATTTTTTCGGCTTGTAGATGAATCACTCTACCCTCTCCCTCCATCATCACATGGTCTTTGCCTCTCTGTGTCTCTGTGTGCCTTTCCCTCTTCTTATAAGGATAACTGTCATTCAACTTAGAGCCCACCCTAAATCCAATATAACCTCCTCTCGAGATTCTATTTCCAAAAAGGTCACATTCTGAGATTCTGAATGAGAACATAAACTTTGGGAGGAGATACTATTCAACCCCACTACAGGACCCTTCCTTCCTCCCTCTATTTCAGTGATCTCAGTAACACCAACCCTAAAAACTCAAGGGTTATTTTTTACTTTTCACTCTCTCATATTTCTTCAATTCAGTTGTGTCTTAGTGATTCCTTTCTTTAAAATGTTTCTCAGCTTTTAGTAACATGGGGCAAGGCTAGTGTTTTAAAGCTAATCAAAAATAAAGCAGGGCATAACAGAACCAAGGCTAAAAAGGCTCTACCTTTAGGTGATAATGGCTCCAATAGCACAGGGCTTGGTAGGCTTACAATATCTTTGTTAGCAAAAGGCACCCTTTCTTTGGGCCAAGCATTTCTGCTTTCAATACCCATTTACTCCCTTTAAACAGATTTGCTGTATCTAATATCTCCTACCGAGAAGAAGGAAGCATAACACTTTCTAGGCTTCTTTGGGTTCCAGAACACCATATGCCACACTGCTTCATTCTACTAACAAGGTGGGACAAAGTACTGCCATATTTAAGGGATATCAAGAGCAAGACAGGGCTCTGCAGTGGGTCTAGAATACAGCACTCTGCTGCTTGGACCATATGATCTGGCAAACATCATGGTGAGGGAGATATCAGAGAAGAAAAAGAGATGTAGGGTAGAATTTATGACAAGCCCAGCTGGGAGAATGTCAGTGTAGACATTCTCCAGAGTTCTGAAGCAATACCATTCAATCTGCAATGGAGAAGTACATACACACACACACCTTTTGAAAAAGTCTCTTAGGATGCTACTGAGCCATGGTAAAGAGAGGAATCGTTGTGTATGAAACACCAAAGTGTTATGAATCTCGAACAGGTTATGAATCTCTAACGTACAACATGAGCTGGAGCCTGCTGAACCTGCCAAATTGTAAAGTCATGAGGGCTCAGCAGAAAGCCATCATAAAATGGAAATATACATCCAAACTTGCACATCAGCAGGACCAGGGGGTACAGCAAGCTGCATGAGCAGGGAGCCTAGACCCCCATGTCAACAGTCACATCTAACCCCCAGATCATACTTCTGGTTGTATCAGGGAAAAGAGAAGGAGTCTTGTATGATCCAGTGAAAGAGGAAAAAATCCCCAAGTTTAGTTTATAGATAAATTGGCTCAGCATGTGCAAGCTAAAAGTTGTACAGCAGCTGTGTACATTCCCACTCAAGAGTGACTTTGAGAGACAATTGCAAAGGAAAAGTCTTCTCAATGGGTACGGTATTACCAGAATAGTGCACATATTCACTTTCTGTGAAAGAAGAAGCAGCCTGAGATTGAATATATATGGACTCTGGGAGTACAAAGTGGCTTTTCTGGATAACTAGAGACCCAGAAGGAAAAAAATTGAAAGCTTGGAATTTAATCTTCAAAGCAAAGAATTCTAGGTTAGAGGAATGAGATAAGTATATGGAATTGCATTGAAGTATGTAGATAACCAAGTAGACAAAAGAAGTTGGCCCATTTATGTCAGCTAGCCTTTATCGGTGTCTACTGTGGTGTTGGCAAAATGCATACACAAAGTGGCCAGAGCAGCTGAAACAGAGATTATGCATGGACCCAATAGCATGGATTTACATTAACCAAGGCCAATCTTGCTAATAATGTCCAATCGCGTCTAATGCCCACTGTCCAACTTGCCAACACCAGAAACCAATGCTAAGTACACCCCTGAAGTGGCAGTGTTTCTTAAGAACAACAACTAGCCACTTGATAGCAGGCTAACTTCATTGGGAACCTCCCACCTTGGAAATTCTAGCAGTTTCTTTTCTTCTCACAGAAGACACTTGTTTCTGGTGTGAGTTTGTCTTTCATGCCCCCAGGGAAGCACCACTATCTGGGAATCTATGGCATGCCTGATCTCTGATATGGAATTCCACATAACATAACATCTAACCAGATAACTCACCCTCTCACAACAGAGGAGCAAACAAGTGAGCTCATGATCCACCCCAGTAGTCATATCATATACTATTTCACCCACATCACCCGGAGGCTGCCAGCCTGTTAGGGTAATGGGCAGTCTGCTGATGGAGCAGCTGAAACATCAGCTCAAAAGCAATGTTTTTTGAAATTATAACACCATCTTCTAATGCACATTACACTTACTGAAACAGATACCTCTCTATGGCACCATGTTCCCATCAGATAGAACACATGGGTCTGGAACCAAGTGATAGAAGTAGAATTGATACTTCCAATGATTTACTAGAGTATTCTGTAGATTCCTGTCTCCCACCACTCTAGGCTCTGCAGGATGAAAAACCCTTGTTCTCAAAAGGGACATGTACTCTGCAGGGGACACAGCAAGAATCTCATTGAAGTACAGGCTACAGCTGCCCCCCCTGAGCACTTTGGAGACCTTTGTTTTCAGGAACCAGCAAGCAAGAAGAGGCGTCACCATCTTGTCAGAAGTGATTGACCATGAACAACATGAGAAGACAGCTTCCTGGTACACAATAAAGACTAGGGAAAATATGTGTGGCACTCAAGCCACCCCATGAGTATTTCTTGGTACTCTTGGCTCACATGAGTAGGTACAGGCAACAAGCCTGCCTGGAGAAGTTTATGTTTAATAGGAAGTCTGGCTCTTCACAAAAAGTGCCAAGGCAAATCTAGATGGAGAAAGGAATTTTGAATGGATAGTGGAGGAGGGAGATGATGAGCACAGGTGTGGCCTTGAGACCAACTGCAGAGATAGGAGCTCAGTTTTGTCTCACTAACCTCCCTCTATCCAAGTGAGTCCAACAGAACCTGTGAGGAACTGTTTCCAAATATCATGAAGTAGCTACGTGTGGCACAAGTGGTGAACTGTGGCAGACAGGAAGTTGTGCTGCTCAACCCCACCTTGCTGACCCGGGGAGAAAGGTGGTTACCTGACAGAGACCAGCTGGTAGGTAGCTAATTCAGGATTCACCTCAGCATTCAAGCTGCTGTCAGGCTTTCTTCAGAGAAGATACTGGTTAGTGACTGGGCAAGCCAATGGTAAAAGAGGTCAGGATCTTCTTGGGGTGGTCCTAGCCAATAACTGAGGCATAAGGGCCTAGCCCTTTACATAAAACATGGCCTCCTCCAATGGCCAATCTGCTCTGGAACATCCTACTGAGCTGGCTGAGACACTGTCAGGTCTTTATCTCACCTCTCTGCTCAGTCCTGCCTCTTCCATTTCTCTCCAGCAAAAGTTTTTGCACTCTGAATTCCATCTCAATTTCTGCTCTCTAGAGAACCCAACAGCCATTTTTTAAAACAGATTACCTAGCACAGTGCCTGGAACATAATAGGTACTCAAGAAATATTTGGCATACAGGGCTGCATTATCTGCTGCATTCTATGATAAACTATGTGCTTAGTCATAGTCAAGTAACATGGCAGATACAAAACACATTCTTGTCTTCTTTTTTACTTTTTTTTTTCCCTAATCCACAGAACTTTTAGGGACTTGAATGCAGTAAGGATGATGATGTTTTTGTTGGCTTTTTATTCGTTAAAATGAGACACGATCGAAGTCTTCTAAGTCTTTTGCTGTTTTCTGAGGCAGAAAATTTTCCATGCTGGGAAAAGAAGACAAATTTGTATTTATATCACAAGGAATGCTCACTAAATATTTCTTTCAGATGACTAAAGATGTGTTCATCAGAGCCAGTCAAATTTGAGATGCTACCCATAAGGATAAGGCAGCTGAAACAGCCCATCAGCCCCCAAACCACATAAAAGCCTTCAATGCAACTCTGAAGCCACCCACATAGCCACTGCCAAGCAATCAGTCAAGGCCAGAGGCAGGAACTAACTCATGTGGTGGCTAAAAGACTATTTGAAGAGGTTGGCAAAAGCTTGTCCATTTTATGAGGGGAACTTTAGGACGAGAAAAAAAAATGATTTATATCAGCTGCCCCCACTGTGACTCAAATTTCCTGTGTCACTGTGTAGATGGCTCTGCAGCTATATATAATGCTTTGCTCCAGAGAACTAATAAAAATAGCACCATCCAAATGCACGCCATAGAATGAGAGCAATTCCAGTAGTGCCTCTAGATAGATGAGAATGGTCTCCAGGTCAAAGAGGTATTTAAAAAGAAAGAACTCAAGCCAATTGTTTTATCTCAGAAATGGGAAGAAATGCCTCCATAAATTTTCTTTAAGCACATCAGTGATGAAGTGAGTGAAAAGCTGGCCTCTGTACTAAAAGCCTGACACATTCTCCACAACAATCTCACCCCGGGGTTGCAACGTAGTTTATCTTGTAAAACAGAATCAAAATTGGAGGAAGCTTCCATTCCTCCAATCCGCTAAACACTTTCTATTCCTACTGGAAGTCTCACAATCATTTCTGAGTGTGAATTTTGGAGTGACTTGTAGCATTGTTTGAGTCATGCATTAGGCAAAGCCCCAAGGAGGCTGCCAAGACTTATACCTGCCTCTTAGCTTAGCCAATCCACCAATCTTCAACTTCTTTGTTGTGCAGTTAGTAGTTGTACTGAAGCCTCTAATGGTTTGTGATTGAAAATAATTGCAATTGAAGTTCAGGGCTAGAAACTTCACTTGAGACATGAAACATGTGTATAAGTAAGCTATTCATTATACCATTTTAAGAGACATGGAGTGATTGGGTATTCTTCTACCATTCCATTTATATTCAACTTAAAGTACAGCAATTTTCCTTGTGCAGAATTTCTTCACCCCTTTGTTTTATCAAACTGTAAGAGGTTCATTTAATAGAAGCATACAAAGCATAATTGACTTAATCTAAAGAAAATGTTCCAGTGGATGTTTGTAATTTGTTTATACTCAACACAAACAAACACCCAGTTTGTTGGCAAATTAAACAACTATTACCATATGTCTGAAATAATTCTAGGGATAGAGAGTGAATTTTTAAAGTAAATTTGATTTCATGTGCTAAATAGATCTCTTTTAAAGGAAAATGAATTGTCTTCAGTGGAAGCTTCTAATACAAGCCCTTTTAAGGCAAATTGCTAGAGGAACCTTCAAATCCCTTACCAATAATATACCTCAATTCTAATTTCTCTAGTTGATAGCAATAAAAACAGTTACTTTTTAAAAAATAAATCTTCATTGTTCAGATTATTACAATTGATCCTCTTTTCCCCCCCGTAGCTGCCCTCCACTCGGTTCCCACCCCACCCTCAGCCTTTACGCCAACCCCCACCACTGTCCTCATCCATAGCTGTACAAATTTTGTCCAATCTCTTCCTGCACCCCCCCACATTCCTCTCACCTCCATAACTGTCAGTCCACTCCCTTTCTATACCCCTGATTCTATTATATTCATCAGTTTATTCTGTTCATCAGATTTTTTATTCACTTGATTTTTAGATTCACTTGATAGATAATGTATTTGTTGTTCATAATTTTTATCTTTACCTTTTTCTTCTTCCTTTCTTAAAAAATACCTTCAGCATTTCATATAATACTGGTTTGGTGTTGATGACTCCTTTAGCTTTTGCTTATCTGTGAAGCTCTTTATCTGCCCTTCAATTCTGAATGGTAGCTTTGCTGGGTAGAGTAATCTTGGTTATAGATTCTTGCTTTTCATCACTTTGAATATTTCTTGCCACTCCCATCTGGCCTGCATAGTTTCTGTTGAGAAATCAGCTGACAATCGTATGGGTGCTCCCTTTAAGGTAACTAATTGTTTTTCTCTTGCTGCTTTTAATATTCTCTTTGTCTTTTGCTCTTGGCATCTTAATTATAATGTGCCTTGGTGTGGTCTTCTTTGGATTTCTTTTGTTTGGGGTTCTGTGAGCTTCTTGGGCTTGTAAGTCTATTTCTTTCACCAGGTGTGGGAAGTTTTCAGTCATTATTTCTTCAAATAGGTTTTTAGTATCTTGCTCTCTCTCTTATTCTGACATCCCCATAATTCTGATGTTGGTACGCTTGAAGTTGTCCCAGAGGCTTCTTACACTATCTTCCCATTTTTGGATTCTTTTTGCTTTTTGCTTTTCTGGTTGAGTGTTTTTTGCTTCTTTGTCTTTCAAGTCTTTGACTTGATTCTTGCAGTCTAGTCTGCTGTTGGATCTCTGTATGTTACTTTTTATTTCAATCAGTGTATGCTTAATTTCTAGTTGGTCCTTTTTCATATCCTAGAGAGTCTTGCTAAATGTATCAGGTTTTCTAGAAAATTCTTGCAAAACAAGAATTTTGATGTGGTTTTGACATCTATATCCAGTAGTTTGCTTTTCTCCATTTCTTTCATTTGTGACCTGTTTCTTTGTCTCTGCATTTTGACTGCTTCTCTGTGTTGATAGAGTGGTTTTGCTTGGTAGGTGCTCAGTGGCTCAGCCTCCCCAGTTACCTGAGGTGGACACTCTTGGTGCACCCCTTGTGGGCTGGGTGGAATTGACCTCCAGGCCAATTGGCTATAAGGATAAGCTGTGTCTACATTGAGAGAACTTCTGTGCTAGAGACACCTTATGAGGCAAGACTTGCTTCAGTGGAGCTTTGCTGCTCACTGAGTCTGCCCCCTGAATGTGATCCTTATGGATCTGAGGAGTTATAATCTGATGATCCTACTCTGACCCCTGGGTACACTGGCTCTTGGATCTCCAAGGAGGTGCTAATTTAGCCTCTGCCTAAGGCCACCCATCAGGCTCTATGAAGAGATCTGCAGATTCCTCCTCTTTGTTTGGGTTTTAGAGGTGCCCAAATGAGGCCAAGCTGTGAATCAATGCAAGTTGCTTGGGGCCTTGAGCCTTCTTTTGGAAGTTCTGGGTCTCTATGACTCAGCTTCAGTTTGTTAGGTAAGTTTGGATTTCAAAGGACCAGGTCATTCATATGCAAAAGCCTCTGCATACACTTGGATGGGGTGGAGTCTCAGGGTGGAGCAAACAGCAATGGCTTCCCATCAGCCCTGCCCTAAGAGACCCCCAGGTTTCAGTGTCCCTTGATAATCGCTGCAAGCAGCTTTGAGAGAAAGCAGCCCTTGAGTTCTACCTGCTTTCAGATAGTCCAGTTTCTACCACGATGAGTCCGGGTCCCCAGAATCTCACCCAGAACTGGATTTCAGAGCATTTGGTAGCTTGTGTCCCCCTGCTGATTGAAAAAGCCAGCTGCATACTCAGTTGCCAGCCCTCTCTGCACACACACCTCCATACCTCTGCACTTTACTTCTACACCTCCTCTGAGTCTCAGTGTGCTTTTCTCTTCCCTTCTAGTTGTAGAATTTCCACTTAGCCAGCCTTCCTCTGATTCTGGATGATGTCCATTTTGTCTTTTAGTTGTAGTTTTGAAGTTGTTGTGTGAGGTTCAAGTGTTTACCTATGGTGCCATCTTGGTTTCTCCAAAACCGTTGCTTTTTATATATATATTATTAATATATATAATATATATATTATTGATTTCAGAGAAGAGCAAGAGGGAGAGATAGAAACATCAATGATGAAAGAGAATCATTGATTGGCTGCCTCCGGCATGCCCCGTATTGGGGATAAAGCCTGCCACCAGGGCACGTACCCTGACCAGTAATCGAACTCTGACCTCCTGGTTCATAGGTTGATGCTCAACCACTGAGCCATGCTGGCCAGGCAATTGCTTTTTCAATGGCTAAATATAGGTGTGCAACAGATTGGTTTTAAACTGGCATTAAGTTTCCAAATGTAGAAATATTACAAAAAAAGGAAGGATGGTATTAAATAGTATTATTGAAATTTAAATGTGCCAAACAATTATGAGGCATTTTATATGGTTTCTGACAGGCACACAAAAGAGGGTAGCCATTACAGTTACTAATCATAGTTATCAAAACACATATTATATTTTTATTTCTTGGATGCTAACAGCAATGTTTTTAACATTCTGTTGGTGCTAACAAGAAATCTACTTTTTCTAAATATCAATTGAAGAAAATCCCCATGAGCAAAGACACAAATTTTTAAAAAATAATTTAGTGAACCTAATTGTGCATGCCATGCCAAGAGAAAGAAGCACACAAAATATGGTCTTGGCACCTTTTGTTTTAAGTAGATGGCACAATAGTTTGAACAGTTAATTAATAAGTAATGAGAAATTAATCAGTATATGCCAGGCATTTAGATAAAGGAGGAATTCCAATTTTGAGAACTGGAAATATTATTAGATGCCATAGAGACTACCTGGAAGTTATAACCTGAAACTATCCATACTCGAAAAACAATGCTCCAGTTATCTACTAATATAACAAACTACATCAAACATCAGTGGCTTAAAATAAGAATTTATTATGGGCGAGAACCCAAGATGGCGGCATAGGTAAACACCTAAACTGCTGCCTAACACAACAATATCAAAACTACAACTAAAAGACAAAACAGACACAATCCATAACCACAGGAAAACTGGCTGAGTGTAAATTCTACAACTAGGAAAAAATGGGGAAGCACATTGAGATTCAGAGGAGCTCCAAAAGACTGAGGTACAGAGATGAGCATGTGCAGAGAAGATGGGCAGCTGAGTGCACAGGTGGCTGAGTGTGCAGCTGGCTTCCTCAAGTGGGAGGGAGACAGAAGCTCCCAACTGCACTGAACTCCAGTCCCAGGCAAGATTCTGGGAACCAAGTCCCATTTGGGGAGAAACTGGACTGTCCGACAGTGGGTGGAACTCAAGGCTCCTTTCTCTCAGAGGTGCTTGCAGCAATTGCCGAGGGACACTGAGACACAGGGGCCTCATAGGGCAGGGCTGACGGGAAGCCAAGGCTGTCTGCTCCACCCTGAGATTCTGCCCCATCCAAGCTGAGCACAGAAGCTTTTGCAATTTTGCAATTCTTGTCTCATAACGGTATCTCTAGCACAGAAATTCTCCCAGCATAGACACAACTGATCCTCTCAGCCAATCAGCCTGGAGGTCAATTCCTCCCAGTGATACCAACAACAATCAAGACTTAATTATGCCAAAACCGGTTCGGATCAATGGATAGAGAGTCAGCCTGCAGACTGAAAGGTCCCAGGTTCGATTCCGGCCAAGGGCATGTACCTTGGTTGTGGGCACATCACCAGTGGGGGGCATGCAGGAGGCAGCTGATCAATGTTTCTCTCTATCTATGTTTCTAACTATCTATCCCTCTTCCTTCCTCTCTGTGAAAAATTAATAAAATATATAAAAAAGAAAGAAAAAAGACTTAATTATGAGGAGAAGCCAAGATGGCGGAATAGGTGAACACCTAAACTGCTGCCGCACACAACAACTTCAAAACTACAGCTAAAAGAAAGAATGGACATCATCCAGAATCACAGGAAAGCTGGCTGAGAGGAAATTCTACAACTAGAAGGAAAGAGGGGGGCTCACAGAGACTCAGAGGAGCTGCAAAGAGCTGAGGTGGAGAGAACAAGCAGCAGAGTGCTTGGCTAGCTTCCTCTAGCAGGAGGGAGATGGAAATTCCTGACTGCACTGAACCCCAGTTCCAGGTGAGACTCATAAGGGAGGAGGCTGGACTGTCGTGAAAAGGGAGGAGTGCATGAATCTTAGGGGAGCCATGAAAGGCAGAAGTCTGGAGTTGAGTGTGCGAGTGTGCACAGAGAGGGTTGCAACAATTAGCAAGAGACACTGAGACCCAGAGGCCACATAAGGCAGGGATGATTGGAAGCCAAGGCTGTCTGCTCAGCCCTGAGACTCTACACCATCCAAGCTGAGCACAGAAGCTTTTGCAATTTTGCAAGTCTTATATCATAAGACTGATTCCAGCACAGAAGTTCTCCTGGTGTAGACACTGCTGGTCCTCACAACCAACTGGCTTGGAGGTCAATTTCCCCCCAGTGATACCAACAACAATCAAGACTTAACTACAACAAGGCTGTGCACACAATCCACAAAGGGGTGCACCAAGAGAGTCCAACTCAGGTAACTGGGGAGGTGGAGTTACTGGGCCATATAGGACTCCTAGCACACAAAACTACTCTACCAACTCAGGGAAGCAGCAAAAATGCAGAGACAAAGAACAGATCACAAACTAAAGAAATGGAGGAAAACAAATAGATATAGAGTTCAAAACCACGGTTATAAGGTTATTCAAGAATTCCCTAGAAAAGATGGATAAATTTAGTGAGACCCAAGAGGAGATGAAAAAGGACCAACTAGAAATTAAACATATACTGACTGAAATAAAAATATTATACAGAGACCTAACAGTAGACTAGAGGATCACAAAAATCAAGTCAAAGATTTGAAATACAAAGAATCAGAAAACAATCAACTAGAAAAGCAAAAAAGAATCCAAAAATGTGAAGATAGTATAAGGAGCCTCTGGGACAACTTCAAATGTACCAACATCAGAATTATGGGGATGCCAGAAGAAGAGAGAGAGAGCAAGACACTGAAAACATATTTGAAGAAATAATGACTGAAAACTTCCCACACCTGGTGAAAGAAATAGACTTACAAGTCCAGAAAGTGCACAGAATCCCAAACAAAAGGAATCCAAAAAGGATCACACCAAGACACATCATAATTAAAATGCCAAGAGCAAAAGACAAAGAGAATATTAAAAGCAGCAAGAGAAAAAACAATTCATTACCTACAAGGGAGCACCCATACGACTGTCAGCTGATTTCTCAACAGAAACTATGCAGGCCAGATGGGAGTGGCAAGAAATATTCAAAGTGATGAATAGCAAGAACCTACAACCAAGAATACTCTACCCAGCAAAGCTATCATTCAGAATTGAAGGTCAAATAAAGAGCTTCGCAGATAAGAAAAAGCTAAAGGAGTTCATCAACACCAAACCAGTATTATATGAAATGCTGAAAGGTATTCTTTTTTAAAAAAAAAAATACATTTTATTTACTTTTTTACAGAGATGAAGGGAGCAGGATAGAGAGTTAGAAACATCAATGAGAGAGAAACATTAATCAGCTGCCTCCTGCGTGCCCCCCACGGGGGATATGCCTGCAACCAAGGTACATGCCCTTGACCGAAATCGAACCTGAGACCCTTGAGTCCGCAGGTGGACACTCTACCACTGAGCCAAACGGGTTAGGTCTGAAAGGTATTCTTTAAGAAGAGAAAGAAGAAAAAGGTAAAGATAAAAATTGTGAACAAATACATGTCTATCAACAACTGAATCTAAAAATCAAGTGAATTAAAAATCAGGGACATAGAAAGGGAGTGAACTGACAGTTCTCCAGAGTGAAGGGGTATGGGGAGTGCGGGAAGAGATGGACAAAAATCGCACACCTATGGATGAGGATAGTGGAGGGTAGGTAAGGGCAGGAGCTGGAAGGGATGGAAAAGATGGAAAAGAGGATCTCTCTCTCTCTCTCTCTCTCTCTCTCTCTCTCTCTCTCTTTCTCTCTCTCTCTCTCTCTCTCTCTCATCTCTCTCTCTCTCTCTTTGTCCCTCCTTCCCTCTCCTTACATCCTCTCCAAATGGCTATCTTGGGTCTCCTCATAGTATGGTAGCCTCAGGGCTATCAAACTTCTTCTGTGATAACTGAGAGGACCAGACCATTCTAGTCTCCTGGTATAGCAACTCTACTCAGCCAGGATCAAGGGGTGAAAACCAGTCTCACCTCTCAAAGGGTAGCACAGCAAGGAATATGTTTCCCTTTTCAGTCAACCACAGTTAGATAATAGAGACATCTGAAAATGGCAGGCATTAACAAATCATGATTTCTTTTTAAAAATATTTTAGTGGGGGGGATAATTTTGCCTGAGTTATCCAGACAATTACACTCATTCTGAACTCAGATGAATAAGCACATTTCAAAAATATCATAATGGATCCCATTACTTTTATCCTATATCTTTGCCGCTACTATTTTGGTTTTCTATGTCCTTGATATTTAATAGCAACGGCATTTAAAACGATATTTTAATCAACAACAACAGCATTACTTTCTCCTCTGATGTAAAATAACCAACCAAGAAAGGCAATCTATTAGGAATAACACTGTGGCTTCAAACAATCCTCCTAAAGAAAGAATGGTTTTGGATTCATAATAGCCTTTAAGTGGGTTTTTAAGAAATGCAACATAGTAATTTAACAACACAATAACAAATCTGGGGTTGAACCACCTGATTGAAGATAAATTTGTACCTACTAATAGTCCTAGAAATATATCTTAAAGATCACACACTATATACCTAAATGAAGTGAATACAAGTAACAATGCAGAGTGTGCTCTTTTGACACTGGGACTCCCAACAGTGTGAAACCAGGACAGCTGGTAAATATGAATGCAGCAGGAAGCCCCAGCCCACCCAAGCTCTCCACCTAGTTCTTGCTTGGCATGAAGCTACCTGCTTTACCTGCTACTCAGTTTGGTTCAACAAATGTGTATTGAGAAATAGGCTCTGTGCTAAGAACTGAATAGTAAATGACATTGTTGCCGCCCTAAGGGGTTAAAGCCAGTGATGACTTTATTTTCCATCCTCCTTGCCCTCCTTGAATCTGACTCACAGCACCATTTTCCCATTGTGCATTCAGCATGTTTGCTGAGTGCTTAATCTGTACCAACTGTGTGAACCCCTTGTAAACAAAAACAAAGAGGCCATGGTCCCACAGGTCGTGTATTAGTTTCCAAGGACTGCCATGAAAATGTAGCTTAAACAGCATAAATGTATCATCTCACAGCTATAAGGGCTAGAAGTCTGAGATCAGTGTCAGCAGTGTTGGTTCCTTCAAAGGAAGACTCTGTTCCATACATTCCTTGGCTTGTCAATCTCTTATTCATCTTGACACGACACCCATTCTCTTTGTATGTATGTCTGTGTCCAAAATTTCCTTTTCTATGACGACACTGGTCAAATAGGACTAGAGCCCTTCCCCACCTCACTCCAGTATGACCTTGTCTTAACTAATTACTTCTGTAACAAACCTATTTCCAAATAAGGTCACATTCTGAGGTTAGGAATTCAACTCATGAACATTGAGGCACACAATACAACCTATACCAGGTCCTTAGTGGTACTATTTCTAGAGCAATTCTCCACTTTGTACAATAAATAAAGCAACTTCACTTCTACCTGAGAAATAAGTATGGACAGAGTGATTATGAGAGTTAGCCAGCTCTCAACTACTATCTGCTTTGTCCTCTACCTGTTCTAGGCAGGTATAATTTGAGGGGAAAAAATATTTTTTATGTAAAGAAAAATAGGAAGAATTCATTGAGTATCTGAAATTTATCCATTTAACAAATGTATCTTGGACATTGTTCTTGGCACTGAGGAGAAAGCAGTGAACAAAATGGGGAGGGAAGGGGAATGTCTGCACTTACGGAGATTACATTCCAATGAAGGAAGACAAAAAACAAATTAAAGAAGTCACGTAGTACTTTAGTAGGTGTCAAGTGCTATGAAGAAAAACAAGACAGGACAAGAAAGATGGAGAATGCAAGATTTTGAGGAGTGGGGTTTGAAATTTTAAACAGGGTGGTCAGGGAGGCCATACCTGACAGGCAAGGATTAAGGAGCTGAAGATCACGGGGGAGCAAGACATGTGGACAGCTGGTGTGGGAGTGTTGCCGACAAAGGAAACAACTAGTAGGATAGAGTACGGTTGATGTGCTTAAGGAAAACAAAGAAGCCAGTGTGGCTAAAAAGTGAGAGAGTATGAGAGTGGCTGGTGGACAAGGTCAAAGGGAAGTAGGGAGCAGATCATAAAGGAACGTGTAGGCCTTTGTAAGGATTTCAGCTGTTCTCTAAGTAAAAGAGGAAGTCACTCGGGATTCTGAAAGGAGGAGTGATGTGATCTGAGTTGGGTTTTATTAGGATCGTTCTGGTTCTAAAGGTAAAGGGGGCAAAGATAAAAGCAGGGAGACGCACCAGGAAGCTATTGCAATAGTGCAGGCGGAACATCGGTAGCTGGGCCAGGGTGATAAAGGTAGAGGTGGTGAGAAGTATTTGGGTCCTAGATATATCTTGAAAGGAATCCCAATGGGATTTGGGATGAATTGATGGAGAGTGTAAAAGGAAAGAAGGAAGCAAGGAAAGAAGAAAAGAAGATATGATAAACTCCAAAAATTTGGCTTGTGCCAAATGGCAAATTCTTTCTGCCTTTTATTATTACCAATTATTTTATTTGGGCAGGATGAAAAGTATTGGATAATTAAATCCAGAATTGAAAGAAACACAGGTAATTAATTGTTTTCTATTTGGATTTTTAAAATTCTCTAGAAATATGTAATCAGCTAAATCCAGAATGTGAGAAATTCTATAGCAAGAAAAATCCAGATTCTTCAATAAATAAATTGCAAGGGAGGAAAAAAAAGAGGTAAAGTGAACTATAGATTAAAAGACACTTAAGAGACATATCAATCAAATGCAATATATAGATTCTATTTAGATCCAACTGTGAAAAAGAAATAGAAAAATTTAGACACTCAGAAGAGTATAAACATTGATGGATTTGCTTGATAATTGGTCATTTTATAATATTTAAAAATCATTGTTAAGTTGGTAGCATATGATATTGGTATTATAGTTAACTTTTGAAAAATGAATTCTTATTGCCTTGCCTGGTGTGGCTCAGCTAGTTGGGCATTGTCCCATGCATTGAAAGGTTGCCAGTTCAATTCCTGGTCAGGGCATATGCCTGGGTTGCAGGCTCGGCCCAATTCCTAGTAGGGGGTTTACAGGAGGTAGCCTAGAAGTGTACCACTTTCACATTGATTTTTTTTCTCTCTCTCCCTCTCCTTTACTCTATCTCTAAAAATCAATAAAAATTTATTTAAAAAATAAAATGAATTCTCATTTTTGATAGATACATAATAAAATATGATGTATAAGATTTGCTTCATCATAATCCAGTGGAGGAATGAAAGATGACCATAAATGGATGACAATTATTCATTTACTATTATATTTACTTTTATGTATGTTAGAAATTTTATAATAAAGAGTAGATAAATACACAAATATATCAATACAATGTAGTGACAATATATTAAAAATTGACAAGCATGATTTGCCTTAAGAAAGGGGTGGCTGGGAACCGAACCAAAGGAGATTCTTCCCTGCATCCTCTTCTATATCTTTTGAATATCAAACCTTTGAAATGTACTATCGATTAATAAATACAATAAAAAATTTTAAACTGCCCAGGCAGATGTGTGGAAGGAGCATCTTGCACAGAAGTGATGTCCCAGGACAAAGTGTTAATTATTTTCTCCTTGAGCCTCCCTGTTCTAATATCCTGCTGGCCTCGGGTTGTCTCATGACTCCTCATTCTGAGGCAATGCTTAATTCAGCAGAATATAAGCCAAAATGAGAATGACTCAGAGAATAGTACCCCTGAGCATTATATCATTCTGAAGCACATATCATTCTGAAGCAAATTTTTCCATGCAAGTTTCATTGGATTAGTTGAAAAACAGTGCTTACATTTCAAGGAACTGTAAACTACTATTAACATCTGATTTAGGCTGGTGACCTATTTTCCTAACTTAACTGATGATAGGTTTATATCCTAGTAATCTCGGGGAGCAGATTAGATTTCATTATATTAATGCAATGCACACAGCATATCTTATCTGAATGTTAGATATGTTACATTTTATATAAAACTCAGTCCATTCAGATTGCTCCATTAACTTTGCTGTGTACTTTTCATACATTAATCACAAAGTCCTCTGAACTTCTAACACTCAAAAGGTCAATTTTAAGTATATACATTTATCAAAAAGGCCTTCCATGATGCTCTCCAAACTTCAGCACTTTAACAAATAGCTTTTTTGGAAAGTTGTGAGTAAATTACTTCCCTCACCCTTTAGGGGCAGGAGTATAAATTCAGTTGAAATTTTAATTTCTTTGTCTAGGAATATAATCATGAAATAAACAAAGTTGAGGAAGAAATCAAGATGGCAGCATAGGTGAACACCTAAACTGCTGCCGCACACAACAATTTCAAAACTACAACTAAAAGACAGAATGGACAGCATCCAGAACCACAGGAAAGCTGGCTGAGCGGAAATTCTACAACTAGAAGGAAAGAGGGGGGGCTCACAAAGACTCAGAGAAGCTGTAAAAAGCTGAAGTGGAGAATACAGGCAGCAGAGTGCCTGGCTGGCTTCCTCTAGCAGGAGGGAGATGGAAATGCCTGACTGCACTGAACCCCAGTTCCAGGTGAGACTCATATGGGGGGAGTCTGGACTGTCATGAAAAGGGAGGAGTGCACAGAAACGTAGGGGAGCCATGAAAAGGCAGAAATCTGGAGGTGCACGTGAAAGTGCACACAGAGTGGACTGATTGCTGATTGTCCACTGGCTTTCTCTAGTGGGAGAAAGACAGAACCTCCCAACTGTGCTGAAATCCAGTTTCAATTTCACTGAACCCCAGTTTGGGATGAGACCATGGGGACCCAGACTCATGCAGGTCCCTGGACCACACAGAAACTCAGGGAAGCCGTGAAAGGCAGAGTTCTGGAAGCATGTGCACAAGGGTGCACAGAGAGGGCTGCAGCAATTACTGAGACCCAGAGGCCGTGTAGGGCAGGCCGGATGGAAAGCCAAGGCTGTCTGCTCAGCCCTGAGACTCTGCCCCATCCAAGTCTATCACAGAGGCTTTTGCAATTTTGCAAGTCTTATATCATAAGATTCCAGCACAGAAGTTCTCCTGGTACAGACACAGCTGGTCCTCACAACCAATTGGCTTGGAAGTCAATTCCCCCCAGTGATACAACAACAATCAAGACTTAACTACAACAAGGCTGTTCACACAGTCCACAAAGGGGTGCACCAAGAGAGTCCACCTCAGGTAACTGGGGA
Organism: Lasiurus cinereus; assembly: GCA_011751065.1. Taxonomy (NCBI): domain Eukaryota; kingdom Metazoa; phylum Chordata; class Mammalia; order Chiroptera; family Vespertilionidae; genus Lasiurus; species Lasiurus cinereus. Next base: position 25,644,661 of record JAAGEH010000293.1, on the reverse strand, counting down.
GGCTGAACCACTGGGCCATATAGGATACCTAACACACAAAGCTACTCTACCAACTCAAGGAAGCAGCAAAAATGTGCAGACCAAAGAATAGATCACAAATGAAAGAAATGGAGGAAAACAAACAACTGGATATAGAGTTCAAAACCACAGTTATAAGGAATTTCAAGAATTTCCTAGAAAAGATGGATAAATTTATCGATACCCAAGAGGAGATGAAAAAGGATCAACTAGAGATGAAAAAGGACCAACTAGAAATTAAACATACACTGACTGCAATAAAAAAATATTATACAGAGACCTAACAGCAGACTAGAGGACTGCAAGAATCAAGTCAAAGATTTGAAATACAAAGAAGCAGAAAACACTCCACTGAAAAAGAAAAAAGAAAAAAGTATCCAAATATGTGAAAATAGTGTAAGGAGCCTCTGGGACAACTTCAAGTGTACCAACATCAGAATTATGAGGGTGCCAGGAGAAGAGAGAGAGCAAGATACTGAAAACCTATTTGAAGAAATAATGACTGAAAACTTCCCACACCTGGTGAAAGATATAGACTTACAAGTCCAAGAAATGCACAGAACCCCAAACAAAAGGAATCCAAAGAGGACCACACCAAGACACATCATAATTAAAATGCCAAGAGTAAAAGACAAAGAGAGAATATTAAAAGCAGCAAGAGAAAAACAGTTAGTTACCTGAAAGGGAGCACCCATAGGACTGTCAGCTGATTTCTCAACAGAAAAGATGCAGGCCAGATGGGAGTGGCAAGAAATATTCAAAGTGATGAATAGCAAGAACCTACAACCAATATTGCTCTACCCAGAATTGAAGGTCAAATAAAGAGCTTCACAGATAAGAAAAAGCTAAAGGAGTTCATCAACACCAAACTAGCATTATATGAAATTCTGAAAGGTACTCTTTAAGAAGAGGAAGAAGAAGAAAAAGGTAAAGATAAAAATTATGGATAACAAATACATATCTATCAACAATTGAATCTAAAAATCAAGTGAATTAAAAATCTGATGAATAGAATAAATTGGTGAATACAATAGAATCAGAGACATAGAAAGAAAGTGAACTGATAAGTCTCAGGGGGAAAGGGGTGAGAGGGGTGAGGGAAGAGACTGGACAAAAATCATATACCTATGGATGAGGACAATGCGGGGGGAAGGTAAAGGCAGAGGGAGGGGTGGGAGCCAGGTGGAGGGGAGCTATAGAGGGAAAAAAGAGGAACAATTTAATAATCTGAACAATAAAGATTTATTAAATTTTAAAAAAAGAATATAAAAAAAGAAATAAACAAAGTTGAATAGACTGATTTCACAGGAAAACCATTGGGATGTTTTATTTTCTTTTACCCAAATATTGATCCTCATCTAGGTTGCTGTCCTTATGTTTTAGGGCTGAAATTTTTCTTTTCTGATTCAAGCTTGGAAATAAAACATAAAAGGCAAAGTGAGTAGATGCCACACTTAGCTATTTGGGTCAGTGTTTTTCATGCACCTAGTAGACTATCAGCATTTAGCTTGGCAAAAAAATTATTAGGCTGTTACTTTCAGAAGATGAACTGCACAGCTGTGTTACTTACTCAACTAAGTATAATGGCAAAAGTTCCTGTGGGAGAGTCAAAGGCTCTGCTACAAAGTGTATAAACTCTGGCCATTTTGCTCAGATATCTCTGATACTTATTCTTAATAGATAAAATGAGAAGGTTTGATTGCACAGCCTTAAGCGTACTTGTAGCTTTCTATAATTCTGTAACTTTAATTTATAGAGAGCAGCACATGAAGTTGTAGTAATTTAGAATTTCTTCCTTTTATCCTATCCTAAAATTACTTACGAACCTCTAACTTAGTAAAGGGATTAGTGTTTTAAACACCATTTGTGTCCATTCAGTATCCATTCCCTTCTTCCTTACGTAGAGAACTCTGATTCAATGGGCGCCAACACTGCGTTCAGCTTAAATACTTATTAGCAGTGTGATGATGAGATGGTAGCAGAAGTTGCTGAGTGAGGCTTCCAGTTAAGCTCTTTCAAAGCTGGGAGCCTCCCTGGCAGGTATCTTTTATTCGTTGGCCTGTCCCTTCCATCTGCCTGGAACTTGGACACAATCCTAGAGGTGGAGCAGTCACCATGTGAAAACAAGGCAAGAAGCAGAGCTGGGCAGAAAGGGGTATGAGGAGTTCCCTGGGGCTGCCATAACCCAAACTGAATGGCTTAAAACAACAGAAACTTACTCTCTCTCTATTCTGGAGCTAGAAGTCTGAGGTCAGGGTGTCCACGGGGCCATCCTCCTCTGAAGCCTCCTCTCGCTTCTGGTAGCCCCAGGTGTCCCTTAGCTTGTGTCCCCATAACTCCAACCTCTGCTGTCTTCCCGTGTGTCCCCAGCTAATTGTCCCTCTTCGTATTAGGACATCAGTTATATTGGATTAGGACCCAACCTCATCTAAGTTGACTGCATTTTTAAAGATGCTAGATCTATATATGGCCACATTCAGAGGTATTTAGGGTTAGGACTTCAATATCTTTTGCAGGGAACACAATTCAACCCACACAGTCCCAATTGCATTCTGGAGCTGCTTGACCCACTCTGAATTTTCTATCTCTGAACTTAGTGCATGAAAAAAATAAAGCCCCTGTTTTGTTTAAGCCTCTATTATTCAGAGGGTTTTGTTTTCGTCTGTTTGTTTGTTTGTTGTTATAGTTTTGTATTCACAGCACAACTCAATTCCTGCAGGCTTGGGCAATTAAAAAATGACTTGTCAGCCCTGGCTGGTTTTGTTCAGTGGGTAGAGTGCCAGCCTGCAGACTGAAGGTCCCGGGTTTGATTCTGGTCAAGGGCACATGCTTGGATTGCAGGCTCGATCCCGAGTAGGGGGCATGCAGGAGGCAGCCAATCAATGATTCTCTCTCATCATTGATGTTTCTATCTCTCTCCCTCTCTCTTCCTCTCTGAAACAAATAAAAATATCTATACTAATAAAAGCATAATATGCCAATTAGACTGGACAGACAAACAACCTTCCGGAGGTCATTCCGAATGTCCTCCTGGATAAAGCCATGGCAGTGGGGGCCAAGGCAGAAGCAATTAGGGATGAACAGGCAGGCAGGCAGAGGGATTAAGAGTGACCAGGCAGGCAGGCAGAGTGGTTAGGGGTGATGAGGCAGGCAGGCAAGCGGCTAGGAGCCAGCAGTCCCAGATTATGTCCAACTGTTGGACAACCCCTGAGTGGTCCTGGATTGCAAAAGGATGCAAGCCAGGCTGAGGGACTCCCCCTCACCCATGCATGAATTTCATGCACCAGGCCTCTCATATTTAAAAAATGATTTGTCATATGGAGCCTGTCTAATCAGAGGAAAGTTTATACTTTTTTTTTTTAAGGCAGAGATTATCTTATTTGGGAGTGGGAAAATGGGTGGGAAGCTGTACTCTGCTACAACTTTTCTAGTAATAATTTAGAGATCAGACCTGTTGTCAAAACAGAGTTTGCCAGATACTGAAAAGGTCAATGGACATGTATTCAGCAGTCAAATTTAGGCCCTAACCCTGCCCTGGACTCACACTCATCTCAGATATGTCTTCATTAGTCACCACTACAGACCTCAGTGAAAGGGAATATAAATGCAGCTTTTGTGCTAAAGTTACCAGAAGCATAGCTTACTTGTCCAACACAATCAAGTTCAATTTTATGATACTATCTTTGTGCCAGGTGTGGCCTTCACAAATATATGTGCCAGAAAACACTTCAAGCAGCCAACACTGACATTTGTCTTAACTTTGAGAGGGTTGCCAATAGTCCTGAGACCATTTTCGTGGCATCCATACCAGGAACACTACCATGAATCATTCATCTTATTTATGGGCTCCTGCAGTGGAGACAAGCAATTCTTCCATCATCTCTGTTAGTCAGAGAGCCCTGAATTGTTCACTTTACTGCTCAATGGGCTCAGTAGATGCTGACATCAGAGTAAATATTCCTACCACTTCTTCTTAAGAAAGATGAGGGCAAAGCTGAGGACTTTTCATCCTGCCATCCTTTCTCCAGGAAATATGTATTGAATGCCTATCTTGTGCCAGATTAATTCCAGACACTGAAAATTAAACAAGACACAATCCCTACTTTCAAGGAGCGTATAATAGAGCGACAGAGATAGACAGATCAACTGTTAATTGTAAGCCTGAAATGAAAGCTTGAGAAGGGTTTAAGAACAGGCTGCTAGGAAAGCACACGGGCAGGGCTATCAATTCATTTTCTGGGCAGTCAGGTGAATTTTCCAGTAAACTGGTGTCAAAAGTTAGACCTGAGGGTAACCTAGGAGTTAGTCAGGTGAGGGGACAGCATATGCAAAGGCCCTGAAGCAAGCAAGCACGTAGTATATTTGGAGACCTGCACAGAGTTTGATATGATGGGGGAGGAAGTGGGAAATGTCAACAAAAATAAATGAAATGTGGTCCATATCCTGAAGCCATTGGGAAGCCACTAGAACAGTTATAAGTCAGACAGTTACATAAACAGGTTTGTGTCTCAGAAAATATCTTCCTGGCAATAGTATACAGAATGAATTAGAACAGAGCAGGACCAGACAGGGAGAAACCAGTAGGAGTCTGCTGTGATACTCTAAGGGAAGGAGAGGTCCAGAGAAAGGAATTGGCAGACACAATTAGAAGTAAAATTGACAGCATTTAATGAGTTATCAGAGTCAGCACCTAAGGATGACACTACAATTTATGGCTTAGTTAACAGATACTGTTAACAGATACTTAGTTGCCAGATACTGATGTGTGTGGAATTGAAGAGGTATTCTTATATTTAAAATGAGAAAACATGATAAAGTTAATTCTCTAATATTTATGCTAAAGATTCATGTTCAAATTTAATATTTATATTTAATAAAGTAATTGAATCCTAATCAAATTTATAATATAATAATTTATTTAATTGTTTTAAAATATGAAAAGAAAATTCAATTTAGAAACTAGATATCAATGGGGATGAATGACAAAACAAAAATATATAGTTAAAAGTCATATTGCATGAGTCAATAGTTCTCAATTATTTTCATCTCACAGTTTTCTTGAGAGTCCCACCCCATCCCACAGCTCAGCTTCAGTGAATAGTACATATACCCCTGAACCACTAATATAAGGAATGGCAATATTTTTTTCTTTTTAGGAAGTAAAAAGTGATATTTTGGAGCCAAAAAGAGCTTCAGAGATAACAAAATATGTGTTTTTTTTAGGTTGGAAATATTGTATAACAACATTAAAATATTTTAAGATAAGCCCAGCCAATGTGGCTCAGTGGTTGAGTGTGGATCTGTGAACCAGGAGGTCATGGTTCCATTCCCAGTCAGAGCACATCCCCAGGTTACAAGTTCGATCCTCAGAGTGGGGTGTGCAGGTGGCAGCTGGTCAATGATTCTCTCTCCTCATTGATGTTTCCATTTCTCTCTCCCTGTTTTCCTCTCTAAAATCAATAAAAATATTAAAAAATTAAAAAATAAAGTATTTTAAATTAACAGAATCTCAGAATACCATTATGCTGAAATACAAGAGGTATGCTGCAAGTGAGGAGGGCCTAGACATGGGGTTGCATGGACTAAATAAGGCAATATTTGAAAATATTTGAAACTGGACCCCTATCTCACACCACTCACAAAATAGGTTAAAGGCTGAATTATAAGATCGGAAATAAAATAAAAAAACTCATAGAAAAGCTCCTTGATGTTGGTTTTGACAATGGTTGTTTGTTTGTTTTTATATGACACCAAAAGTACAAGCAACAAAAGCAAAAAATAAATAAAAACAAAAACATGGGACTCTATTTGCAATCCACATATCTGATGCAGGGTTAACATCCAAAATATGCAAAACACTCATACAACCCAATAGAATAGCAATAATAACAATCCAGTTAAATACTAGGCAAAGAACTATAATAGGCATTTTTCAAAATAGATATTCAAATGACCAAGTCATGAAAAGGTACTCAACATCACTAATAATTAGGAAAATGAAAATGAAAACCACATGATATATCACATCTGTTAGAATTCTATTATCAAAAAGACAAAAGATAGCAAGTGCTGATAAAGATGTAATGAAAAGGATACTTTTGTACATTGTTGGTGGAAATGTAAATTGGTGCAACCACTATGGAAAACAGTATGGCAGTACCTCAAAAAATTAAAAATAGAACTAATGTGCTTCAGCAATTCTGCTCCTGGGTATATACCTGAAAGAAATGAAATCACTCTATTGAAGAGTATCTGCACCCCATGTTCATAGCAGCATTATCTATAATAGTCAATGCATAGTAACAACCCAGGTGTCCATTAATGGATGAATGACTAAAGGAAATGTGATATATATATATACACACACACACACACACACACACACACACACACACAATGATATATTACTCTGCCATAAAAAAAGAATGAAATCTTGCCACTGTGACAACATGAATCAACCTTGAGGACATAGTTCTATGTAAAATAAGTCAGAGAGAGGTAGAGTAATACTGTATGATCTCAGTAGGAGGAAGATGACAGTCAAAGGGTACAAACTTCCAGTTATAAGATGAATAAGTTTTGGGGAGGTAAATATACAGGATGGTTACTATAGTTAATAACACTATTTTGTATATTTGAAAGTTGTTAACACATACACAGATTGCAACTATGTGAGGTGATGGATGTGTTAACTAACCTTATTGTGGTAAACATTTCACAACATACACACACACACACACACACACACACACATATACACATATATATGTATATGTATAAAATCACATTATACCTTAAAGTTATACAATATTATAAATCAATTATAGCTCCACAAAGCTTGGAAATAATAAAATAAATTCATTAAAGAAAAAGGTTGGCCGAAACCGGTTTGGCTCAGTGGATAGAGCGTCGGCCTGTGGACTGGAAGGTCCCAAGTTCGACTGGGGTCAAGGGCATGTATCCTAGCTGAGGGCACGTCCCCAGTAGGGGGCGTGCAGGAGGCGTCTGATCAATGCCTCTCCCTCATCGATGTTTCCAACTCTCTATCCCTCTCTCTTCCTCTCTGTAAGAAATCAATAAAATATATTTTAAAAAAAGAAAAGAAAATAAAAAGGTTGGAGTTGCAAATTGTAAGACAAACAGAAAATTTTTAAACCATCAACTTCTCAATAGCTGACCCTTCTGGTTGCAACACTAGAAAACCTGCTTCCCCTTCATCCAGCAATGACACTCTTCCTAAAACAGCCTAACTTCCTGAGTGGAAGTTGAAATCATCCTAAAAGCCCCATTGTAATGTTTCCTTTTACAGAAAAACAATATGCACCTTCAATTTTATGACACCTGAAAGGTTTGTGATTTTGTTTCCCTGAGAAGCTTAGCAAGAAACTTATTTCCTTCAGTATTATTTTGAAGTGATAAAAGTTATTAAAATATTCTAGATAATGTGGCAATTTAAGGATGCAGACAGGATTTAATGGGAACTTCGTTGTAAAAAGGGGAGGGGATCAACTAAATAACCATTTTCAAATCAATTTAAAAACACTTATCAAGCTCCTACAGTATGCAAAGCACTATCCCAGATATTCTGCTTCTCCCAAGAGCCAGTCATAGTCACTGTGGACTAACAATCATATAACTAATAAAAGTACATGGCAGAATAAAATGAGTTCTACAATGCGTGTAGAAGCAAAGTACAGTTGGGCCATCTTGGAAGGAGAAATTAATGTTGAGGAAGAGCGGGAGAAAAAAAGAAGAGTCTGATAACAGAGAATAAAATTAGTGTTTACCTCCCCTGCCTCTTCCCCTTACCCCCACCACCATTCCCATTTCTCAAGCCCTGAGGATCTCCTTCCTCTAGGATGTTTCAGAAAAAGGATGTTTGCCTCACATTGGTTCCTGAGTCACCGTCTTTGCAGCTGCTTTTGTGAGTCACTTGCTCCTTTCCATCACCCTGGGCTCTGCTCCGATTCTCCATCCTGCTGCCCACCTGGATGACCTGGGATTTGCTCATGACATGGTGATGGTCTCCATGGAAGGATATAAGATCACACTTCCTTTTGGTGCTCTTCTCTTCAATTTCCCACCACACCAATACAGAGCTTGTGCATAGCTAATACACTTAATTAAAGGGTTGGTGAAAATGTAATTAAAAGGAGATTTATAATACAGGGCAGGGCAAAAGTAGGTTTACAGTTATTCATATGGAAAATAATACAAGAATAAACTCTGTGTTTCACGTGCTCACAATTATAAATCTACTTCTGCCAACTCCTGTATACAAGAAGAAAACCTAAAATTAAGTAACAAATATGACAATTCTCCCAGCCCAAGGGGTAAATTATCAGTCCTTTACAGGTGTCCTCTTGTGGAAACATCCTAATTTCTCATTTTGCTCTCCTGCTTGAAGTCTAGCTTATCTCACCCCCTCTAAAATGGCTTAGCTCTCCAGTCCAACAAATACAAATCCTTGCTACTACTGTATGAACCCCAACCTTGCCCTTGGGCCTCAACCTGTATAACTCAAGGACACAGTAGCCATAGTAGAACATCATTTTAATGGGGAGACTCAGAGGACAGCCAAGGTGAGCTTTGTAGGACAAATCTCTTTTTGAAGTTTTTGAAGTTTCCAGGCCAATCCAGTGTGAGCCTATTTACCCTCATCATTCTTGAAGTTTTCCTGTTGGACAGCTATTGGACTAAACACAACCCACATATCTTTTCTAGTAGACGTAATACTTTTCAAAGATAATACTCTCTAAATCTATATTAGAGAAGATAAACTTTCTAAATGTGAAGTTATCTGCCTAAATTCTTCAGCCCACATACACAAAAAAACAGCATTTTATAAGATTGTGCCAAGGATTTTTGTGAGTTTTTTCCTACTTTCAGGAAATTCCCAGAGGCCTACCTGTACTTCTGAAATAAAGCCTTGCTCACCAAGCAACAGCACCATCTATGATGATGGCCAACATTAGTTACATAAAATGCAGAAAAACTAGCTGATTTGGCTTAGTGAATAGAGAGTTGGCCTACAGACTGAAGGGTCCTGAGTTCAATTTCAGTCAAGGGCACATACCTGGGTTGTAGGCTCCTCCCTGGCCCCAGGCCTGATTTGGGCTCACGCAGGAGGCAACCAATCTATGTGTTTCTCCCACATTGATATTTCTCTCTGTCTTTCCTTCTCTCTTCCATTCTCTCTAAAAAGCAATGGAAAAATAACCCTGGGTGAGAATTTTTTTTAAATGCAGAAGCAACTTTCAAAGTTCTTTCTTTGAGCCAAGTTGAATTCATGGGCAAGCCTTTTCCTCCTTTAAAAATAAAATAAAATAAAATGTTGTATATATATATTGATTTCAGGAAAGAAATGAAAGGGAGAGGGAGACAGAAACATTAATGATGAAAGAGAATCATTGATTGGCTGCTTCTTGCACTTCCCACACTGGGGATCTGCCCCCAACCCAGGCATATGTCTCAACCAGGAATCGAACTGTTACTTCCTGGTTCACATGTCGATGCTCAACCACTGAACCACACCAGCTGGGCAGGCCTTTTCCTCTTAATGATCTCTGTTCGGATTAGGGAAATAGTGGAAGGATGGTAAATGACACAACCTGATATGGCTGCCTAATGCACAATGATCTCATACTCTTCCTTAAGGTACAGAATCTGTCCTCTTAATCTCTGGAATAAACCTGTGACTAGCCCAAACTAATCCTGGTACTTTCTATGCTCAGTCATAGAAATTCATTCAAGAGTTGGAAACATGGTTCAAGCCTGGCCAATCAGAGTTCTACTCCAGGATTTTATAACCTAACATTGGATGAGAAAAGCCCCTTTTCTCCTATAAGAGAATGAAAGCTCAGGGCTGAGTAAAACCCTGTTTTCCACCATAAAGAAAGAGCCTCTCCTCCATAGTAAAATGGAATAAAATGAATATACATTGGAAAGCAGAAATGAGATTCAGAAGATTATGTTATTTAGTGTTTGAGTGCTTAGTTCCAGTCATTGAGAACTTCAACATTGCTATAGTTCCTAAGAACCATAGTCAATTCTCTGAGTTATTCCAGTATTCTTTCAATTTAGCTCAAATTTTATTTAAACTGAATTGCAGTGAGTTTCTCTTCTTACAAACAAAATATTCCTGAGAATATACCCTGTCCAGACAAAATCACCTTCCCTGAAGGTGGGAATGAAGATAGGAAAAGTGATAATTCCAGTAAACATAAGCAAATCCTACATGTGCAATCAGGAAGTCCTTGGCATTATTCCACATATAGTCAAATGTGACCCTTAGAAAAGGATTTTCTAAGGTGCTAGTATGATATCAAAAATCCTATATATACTAATCAACCAGTTGTTAAATAGAGCTCTGTGGGAGGCCCTGGCTAGTCTGCTGGGCCCAGTCCCCACTAAGTATGGAACAAATTGCATATACCACAGGCTTGTCTTCCGAACATAACTGCAATGCATCGATGCCCGCAATGTCTGGTAATTATTGGATAACCTATGGTGGACTAAACATCCCACATATCTAGTAGAAAGATATGTGGGATGTGTTTAGTCCACCATAGATTATCCAAAATGGTGATGTGGCATACCAAGGATTGTACTTGGAATCAGTGTTATCCAGATGGTAAAGATTGTTAAGGCCTTTTCCCTTCTTCCAACTTTATATAAAGTATAAAAAAGTTTTCAAATTGCATGATTGATGAGAAGTTCTGTGAGCCTCTAGCTGGAGCTTCTCTCAATCTAAGGAAACCAACTATGGTCACACAAAATGCCATTGCCACTAACCCAGGCCTATCTCCTATGAAGAATTGGGTAGACTCAAGAAACAACATTCAACAAATATCCCCCATCTTCATATTTCCTGATGCTTTGCTGCAAGTTGTTTTTGGGAACTATCACAAAAGCATATAACTTTTATAAGATTTCTGTGTCAATATGCAAAGTCCCTGATCCAGTCCTATGAAGAACTACTTCAGGGCCATAGAAATCAAGAAATACTGGGCAATGTAGAATCCAGTGAAGTCTTTACCAATATCTAGGCTAGAGAAAGCTGGGGTAATTTTTAGACATTCAGCCAAGGTCCTACTTGTTACTAAGAGGTGAGCAACTTCAGTGCCTACATTTTATATCTTAACTGCAACTATATGCTTCAAAAGAAATGTGAGTTATTAACATGTAACCTAGATGTCAGATGAGTCCTCCCCCCCGCCTTTTTTGCGGGGGAGAGAGATTTAATCCTTACCTGATGATATTTTTTTCAAAGAGAGTAGGATGGAGGGAGGGAGGGGAGAGAGAAAGAAACATTGATATGAGAGAGACACATCTACTCAACTAGTTGAGTTGCCTCCTGAACATGCCCTGCTAGTGGGTGGGGAGCGAACCCGCAACCCAGGTATATGCCCTTGACTGAAAATTGAACCTGGGACCATTCTATGCATAGGTCGGCACTCTAACCACTTAGCAACACTGGCCAGGACCCTTTGCCTTTTAAGATGGTTCAAACTCCCATGCCAAATTTCTCCAGTGTTCATCCCCACATTTCTGGGACTTCCCAGAAGGACTTTCGTTCTCATTAGCATTTCTGGCTCTGAATGCTGCTTCCTCTGACTAGTTGAACTGATAGATCATCTTGCCATGTGGCACCTACTGTCCCTATCCTGCATCACATTCACCCAAACATGGAACTCAGCCCCTTGATTCCCAGGACACATGCTCACACATTCTCTGCACTTACACAAGACATTTGTGTATATCACAAGCTTTACTAAAGATTTGGGACAGTGCATGTGGGGCTTACATCACAGAGATAAAAAGTTCACAAAACTGAACATTGCATAGTCAATATCTTAAAAGACTTTCAGCTAACGTTAGTATTGCTCTCCTAGTTGCCCTCACACATTACCAGTCTGCTCGGTTTTTCCCACCTCCATGCAGTCTAGCTATGACTGTTCTTTCTTTGTCTCCAGCTACCCTTAGGATGCACCTCCTACCCACGTAGTCCATGGCGTACAGGTATTTCCTAAAACAAATTTTGGTTCTAGCAGTTAAGATTTTCCCTCTTAATGTACACAGAATAAATTAAATCCTGAAACTGGAAGATTCTAAAGTATATAAAATCTCTCAACTTACTTCATCTCTCTTAAGTCTGAAGAACCTTGCTCATGAACCCATTCATTTGCTACAGGTAAGTCCCACCAAGCAATGATATGGTTACTAGACCTTTGGAAATTCGTCTGTTAGAACATGAAGGTTTTTAATAATGTATAATAAATTAACCCCAAATTAAATTTTAAAGGACACATTCACCAGAATTGGAAAGGAAGTTAGATTCCTTCCTGTAGCAGAACATGTGGGATTGAAAGATTTAAATGACAGCAGGAAACAGCTGGTCTCCGGATAGATGTGTTTGTCTTCCAACGTGATTAATAAGCACATCGTTTTGAACTTTAAAATGGCCCTTTTCCCAATTCCACATGATTTTTCCAGCCAAAGAAACTGTTTATCTTCTATTTCGATAGAAGCCTTGGATAGGGTGAGGCCTAGCGTCTCCTCTGGGAAGGACGGGTAATGGAATACGTAAGGCAGAATGAGCCAGGGATCTGAATTCTTCCCTTTGAGTCCAGAAATAGCTGGCGTGGGCCATTCCTGGGCACCGAGGGCGGGGGTTTTAATGCTATGGCCTAAGTTCCCAGCTACCTAAAACCAAGGGGACAACAGGAGATCACGTGACTGTCGTTAGCCCTCTTTCCTGCTCAAACTGCGCAGCGGTGTCTATTCCGCCAGGCTGGCAGCTTCAACTCCTCCCACCCCCAGAATGGGCTTGGATGTCTCATAGACACAGTATAAACATCTCACTGCCCTGCACCCCAGCCACCTCTGTGCAATTCCCCTAACACTTGAGATGTGCTCTGGTCCTAGAGCCTTTACCCTACTGCTTCTCTAACTGGAGAGTTGGTTCCTCCATACATCCCCTCAGACAGGCTTTCTCCCACCACCCCACCTCAGCAGGATCCTTGGCATCCTTTATCCTTCTCCCTGCTTTATCTTCCTTCATAGAACGTGCCACCTGATGAGACAGGCATGCACTACATAAGGACATCTCCAGGCAAGAACAGACCTCAAATACAAAGATGAATCGCTTAGAGATGTCGTAGCATCATAAAATCATGACATCATAACGCAATGCAGGACATGTTTGTATGTAAACAAACCTACTGCACTATCAGTTTGTATAAAAGCACAACACATATAATCATACAGATTTGTGCACCAGTGGGGTCCCTCCACCTGGCCTTCACCTTCTTGAAATCTGGGACCCCTCTGGAGACGTCAGACTGCCAGTTTCCACCCATCCCGCAGGCCAGGGTGAGGGACCCCACCAGTCCACAAATCCGTGCACCAGGGCTCTAGTATGCATATAAGATCTTTGGTTAATTTCTTCCCAACCTCTCCCCTCTTCTTTTCCCTCTGAGATTCATCAGTCTGTTCCATGTTTCCATGCCTGTTCTTGAGTATCTTCCCCCTGGGTGGCCAATGCACATCATAGCTACTGATTGAATGGTCGAACAGTCACTTAGACTTTCATATATAATCTAGAGGCCCAGTGCACAAAATTTGTGCATGGGTGGGGGAATGTCCTTCAGCCCAGCCTGCTCCCTCTCCAATCTGGGATGCCTTGAGGGATATCTGACTGCCCAAAAGTTTGGGCAGTTGGACATCCCTCTCACAATCCAGGGCTGCTGGCTCCCAACTGCTCACCTGCCTGCATTCCTGATTGCCCCTAACCACTCCCCTGCCAGCCTGATTGATGCCTAACTTCTCCCCTGCCAGCCTGTTTGCCCCTAACTGCCCTTCCCTGCAGGCTCAGTTACCCCAACTTCCCTCCTCTGCCTGCCTGGTCACCCCTAACTGCCCTCCCCTGCAGGCTTGATCACCCCAACTGCCCTCCCTTGCAGGCCAGGTTCCTCCTAACTGCCTTCTCCTGCTGGCCTGATCTCCCACAACTGCCCTCCCTTGAAGGCCTGGTCCCTGCCAATTGCTCTCCCCTGCTGGCCATCTTGTGGTGGCCATGTTGGTTCCACATGGGGGCAGTCATCTTGTGTGTTGGAGTAATGGTCAATCTGCATGTTACTCTATTATTAGATAGGCTATAGGCCTGGTGCATGGGTGGGGACCAGCTGGTTTGCCTTGAAAGGTGTCCTGTATCAGGGTTCCCTTGGGGTATGGGGTGGCCTGTGGTGGTTTGCAGGCCAGCCATGCTCCCTGGCAACCCAAGCGGAGGCCCTGATAACTGGGATTTATTTATCTTCTACAATTGAAACTTTGTAGCATGGAGCAGAGTGAAGCCTTCTGCTCACATAGCCATTGAAACTTTTTGCCTTAAGCGGAGGCCTGGACCGGTCAGAGTATGTGGAAAGCTTGGCTTCCTCCATCGCCAGGGGCAACCCAAGCCTCCCTCCTGCTCTCTCTGTGGCTGCAGCCATCTTGGTTGGGTTAATTTGCATACTTGTTCTGATTGGCTGGTGGGCATAGCTGGTGGGTGTAGCAGAGGTATGGTCAATTTGCATATTACTCTTTTATTAGATAGGATTAGACGCCCAATAGGTGAAAATTCATGCAAGAGTAGGCCTTCCTTTCCCTGGCTGCTGGCACTGGCTTCCCTCTGGCAGGCACCTGGCACCCAGGCAGGCTTCCCTTGGACCCAACTTAGTCAGGAAGGATATCCAGAATGACATCTGGAAGATGTCCCATCTCATTGGCATATTACTCTTTTATTATTATAGATAGATAGAAGATATAATCATATATAATCCATGATACTTGATAATAATAGTAAATGACTATGCTACTGGATTTTGCATTTACTACACCATAATTTTTATTATTATTTTAGAGTGCACTGTTTCTATTTTTTTAATATATTTTTTATTGATTTTTTTTACAGAGAGGAAGGGAGAGGAATAGAGAGTTAGAAACATCGATAAGAGAGAAACATCAATCAGCTGCCTCCTGCATACCCCCTTCTGGGGATATGCCCGCAACCAAAGTACATGCCCTTGACCAGAATCGAACCTGGGATCTTTCGGTCCGCAGGCCAATGCTCTATCCATTGAGCCAAACTGGTTAGGTCCTATTTATTTTTAAAAGTTCGCTGTAAAACAGTATGTTACACTGGCAGCTTGTGTTTATTGTCTCCTGATTGCAGAACTTTCCTCCTACTTGATTTAATCTCGTTGTTTTGTACAGTAATATGCTGTGCATGTAGGCTTATAGCCCACAAGCAATAGGCTAGCCCAGCAATTTTCAAGCGGTGTGCCACAAGAATTTTTAAAACATGCAGTACTTGACTATTTAGTCAGGGGCACTGACCTCTTTTCTTTTAAATTGTTAATTTAAAAAAAAATGAGAACAGACAACACTTGTCTGGTGTGAATGAATAAAAATTATACCTTTTTTCTTTGTAAGATTGGCAAATATATATTTTTTGGTGTGCCGCAGAATTTTTGTAATTAGTTCATGTGTGTCATGAGTTAAGAAGGTTGAAAATTGCTGAGACCTTATAGCCTAGATGTGTAGTAGGCTATGTGTGCCCTCTATGATGTTAGCACAATGAAATTGCCTAACAACGCATTTCTCAGACTGTATCCCTGTTGTTAAGTAACACGAGACTGCATATCGTAACTTATTGTCTGTCACTCTTCCAGAAAATCCCAGAGGTCAAGGGGTTTGTTTATTCAGTTCGTCACTGTATATTCTGTACATAGTGACCCTCACACATTATATCAAATTAATAAATGAATGAGTGAGTGATAACCCCAGAAGAAACTGGGTAACTTAGTGGTTTGGGGCATGGACTTTTGAGATAGCAAATCTGGTTCAAGTTCTGGCTCCTCTATTTATAAGCTGTCTGGACTTCACCAAGTTGCTTATCCTATTTCACAGGATTATTGAACAGACTAAAGGAGGTAACTATGACATTCATTGAGCAGAATGAGCATCCTTGTTATCCCAATGTTCCTCTTATTTTATACATGAGGAACCAGAGGTAGACTGAAGCAGAGGGACTGGGCAGCAGCTCCAGTCTCAGGGATATCTGGTGCAGAGAAGAAAACAAATCTCCCATTCCCTCATAAAGGCATCATCAACTAAATCAAGGCCCTTAAAAACATACATTCACTTTGACTGAATCTTATTTCTGCAGATATAGCCTAGAGAAATAATATATATAGGCAAAAATTTAGCTATACAAATTTTACCACAGTTTTGTTTATAATAGCAAGAAATTAGTACTATACTACGTGTGGAATAAGAAACTGATTTGATAAATTATGGTATAGACATCTGATGTAATGTAATATGGTCATTAGAATGAAATTGTAGAATAGTTAATAAGATGAGAAAATGTACTTAAATTTGAAAAGACTAACATCCACCAAAAGCCTGATTGGATGAATCAGAATTAATTGTGTTTTCTTTGTGCCTCTCTGAATTTCCTATATTTTCTTCAGAAAATGGGCATTATTTTCATAACAATCTTTTAAATAAAAATAATAATAGTTTGTTAGTCTCTATGTTTTACCAGGAGAACCAGGAGAGATGCTTAAATTTGAGGAAGTTTCTTGAGTCCTGATGGAATGACATTATTTTTCAAATGTCATGATTTAAGTGAGCAATCCTCCTAAAGGTTTTGGCACATGGCTGATTCCAGAGTATTCTAGCTCTGTGACCATTAGGACCAGCTGCTGTGTGTTCTGAACATTGACATTTCTCTGTATTAGCACATTTAGCAGATGACCTTAGCTATGCTGCATTTTTAAAAACAAAATTGACTTATAGCATTACTCATTAGATTTAAATACGAGGGTGATTCATCATTTACAGTAAATCTATTAGATAGGTTACACTGCAAAATTCACCATTGTCAGTGTGGCAGGCCTGCCTGGAAATTAAGAATGGGAAAGGAAATTGAAGGAGAGAGATTCCTATCCGTGATTTGAAATTTAAACTTAGATAGCTATGGCAAGCATCTGAGCCTCAGCCAAAGAGGACAAGGCATCTGTCACATGTGTAAGATATTCCACTCTAATAATAGCCTAGGATCTTTTTTGGAACAGGTTAATGCCTTGCTTCACAAGGAAAAACCTTGCATGTTAAAATACTTTTAGGAGTATATCCTTACCTCTTAGTTTTTTTCACAATATAACTGGACTGCATATGTGATACATGCAACAATGATTGGGTTCTGCTGGTTAAATATAGTCCCAAACCAACAGCATGTTCAGCTGGGGGCCCTCGCTCACCAGATGTTCTTCCATTAATAGTGAGTGAGCTCATCCTTGGTG
>JAAGEH010000293.1:25605841-25617292 GCA_011751065.1 Lasiurus cinereus | reverse complement strand
AGTGGGGCCCCCGCCTCCTCCTCCTTCTCCCCCACCTTTCCCTCCTCCTCTCCCCCCCCTTCTCCCTCCCCCCCCCCCTCCTCCTTCTTCTTCTTCTATAAAATAACCTGGTGAAGCACTCGGTCGTTGCCCCACATTATTACAGCTCCAAGAAGGAACCAAGAGACCAAGCCTTCTTGCCTCTTGGACACCACACCCCTCGCTCTCCTCCCCCCACCTCCACCCCCAGCTGCGGCCCCACTATTGAGCAGTTTTCCATTCCAGTGGATTTTTGTCCCCCAGCGCTTGCCCCAGCTCCCCTCCTCCCCTTCTGACGCCCGACTCGCGCCCCTCCTCCCGCCCCAGCACCCATTCTCCTCTCAAGAAAGGTCCCGGCCCTGCGGGACTCCAGCGCCCCCAGCCACCCTAGGGACTCGTTCTACATGGGAAACCTACACCCCGACGTGCCCAGGCTATGCTCTAGGAGAAGTTGAGCCGGCCGGCCGGCCCACCCTATCCATCTGCATCTGCAGGGACATGTCACCCACCGCTCCTTGGGCAGAGCCAAGGTGAACTTCCAGCCGCCTGCAGCCGCCAAGCACACAGTGCACCCCAAGAATCTGGATGTTACAAAGGGCGAGCCAGGGTGCAGCATGTGGTCTCAGCGTGATCCTTCACTCCACAAAAAGTGGAGTGGACAACATAGTCGTTAAAAATGTGGGCAAACCGAAACTGGTTTGGCTCAGTGGACAGAGCGTCAACCTGTGGACTGAAAGGTCCCAGGTTCGATTCCGGTCAAGGGCATGTACCTTGGTTGCGGGCACATTCCCACTGGAGAAGACATGGATGACAAGCGCCTTAAGGACCTCTTTGGCAAGTTTGGACCTGCCTTAAGTGTCAAAGTAATGATGGGTGAAGGTGGGACATCCGAAGGTTTTGGATTTGTAAGCTTCAAAAGGCATTACGATACACAAAAAGCTGTGGATGAGATGAAAGGAAAGGAGCTCAATGGAAAACAAATCTACATTAGCCGAGCTCTAAAAAAGTGGAATGGCAGGTGGAACTTAGGTGCAAATTTGAACACATGAACCAGGAAAGGACCACCAGATACCAGGATGTTAATCTTTATGTGAAAAATCTTGATGACGGTATTGATGACAGACGTCTCCAGAAAGAGTTTTCTCCATCTGATGCAATCACTGGTGCAAAGGCTATGATGGAGGATGGTCCCAGCAAAGGGTTTGGTTTTGTATGTTTCTCCTCCAGAAGAAGCCACTAAAGCAGTTACAGAAATCAATGGTAGAATTGTGGCTATCAAGCCATTGTACGTAGCTTTAGCTCAGTGCAAGGAAGAGCACCAAACTCATCTCACTAACCAGTATATGCAAAGAATGGCAAGTGTAAGAGCTGTGTCCAACCAGTAATCTTACCCCTTACCAGCCAGCACCTCCTTCAGGTTACTTCCTAGCAGCTATTTCACAGACTCAACCGTGCTGCATACTATCCTCCTAGTCAAATTGCTCAACTAAGACCAAGGGCTCAGGGTGCCAGACCTCATCCATTCCCAAATCTGCCCAGCTGCTCCTGAACCATTTAGTACCGTGAGACCAGCTTCTTCACAGGATCCACATGTCACGTCCACACAGCATGCTGCTAACACATCAACACAGGCCATGGGTCCACATCCTGCAGCTATTCCTCCTGTCCCCACCCTCCACAGTATAAAAATGCTATAGGAATTTGCAATTCTCCACAACATCTTAGCACACAGCCACCAGTTACCATGTAGCAGCAGCCTGCTGTTCATGTATAAGGTCAGGAGCCTTTGACTGCTTCTGTATTGGCATCTGCCCCTCCTCAAGGGCAAAAGCAAATGTTGGGTGAATGGTTATTTCCTCTAATTCAAGCCAGGAACCTATTCTTGCTGGTAAAGTCACTGGCCTGTTGTTGGAGATGGATAATTCAGAACTTCTTCATATGCTGGGGTCTCTCAGTTCTAAAGCTGATGGAAGTTGTCACTATTTTTCAAGCCCGTTGAGCTAGAGAGGCTGCCCAGAAAGCAGTCAACAGTGCCACTGGCCTGCCAACTGTTTGAAACTAATCAGGGACCACGAAAAGAAACTCGTGCTTCACTGGAGGAAAAGATCTAAACATCAACAAACTTAAATATTAAGGGGAAAAAACATTGCAAAATATAAAATAAAATTTAAAAAGAAAGGAAACTAAACTTTGGACTCTATGTACCAAGTAAACACCAGTTCTAGCAAACATAATGCTAGTCCTAGATTACTTATTGATTTAAAAACAAACACACACACACACACACACACACACACACACACACACGGTGAAATATAAAAATTAATGTTTTGTAGACACTGGGAAAAAGAATTTTCAGCAACATACAAAAACTTAAAACATTTCTTTCTTTAATTTTGTAATTCTTTACAGTGGGATAACTCAGAATGTCACTTTTATCTATACTAATAAAAGCCTAGGTGTCCTCGCACCCTCACACGATGCCCTCATGTCATCACAAGATGGCTGCCACAAGATGGCCACCTTCATGTCATCATAAGATAGCCACCACAAGATGGCCACCACAAGATGGCCGGTAGGGAAGGGCAGTTGGGGGCAAACAGGCAAGCAGAGGAGGGCATTTGGGGTCAAACTGGTCAACAGGGGAGGGCAGTTAGGAGCAACCAGGTCTGCAGGGGAAGGCAGTTGGGGGCGATCAGGCCAGCAAGGGAGCAATTAGGCATCAATCAGGCTGGCAGGAGTGTGTTAGGGGGCGATCAGGCTGGTTGACTGAGCAGTAAGGAGCCAGCAGTCCTGGATTGTGAGAGGGATGTCCAACTGCTGGTTTAGACCCAATCCCACAGGGCAGTTGAATATCTCCCAAAGGGTCCCAGATTAGAGAGGATGCAGGCTGGGTTAAGGGACACACACCCCCATGCATGAATTTTGTGCACTGAGCCTCTAGTTTTAAATAATAGAACTGATAACTGAGCAAGGAAACAATTTGGATTGTAAAATTCTTGCCATAATAAAAATTCTTTACATGGTATAATTGGTAACATTTCTAGAGTTCACATTAAGGATGTCAGAGTAACCAATGTCATTCTTTGGCCTTATATAAAGGCAAGAAGACAAGATCAAGATCATAAGTTTGAATGATGCAAACATAGTAACAATAATATTTTATATGCTCCTCCTCCCAAAAAATATCTTAGAGAGAGAAATTTCTTTTCATTAAATACCAAAAAAAGTCTCTCCTAAAGGATATTAGGATACAAACTAGATTATAGCTTAAATTAAGGTTTTGCAAATGACCTAAAAAATGTTCTTCATATAGCAAGCTTCTATAAAAGTTGAGAGAATAATTATTATATCTCTAAAAGCTATTTCCTTGTTTAATTTTATTTTTCAATTACAGTTTACATTCAATATTATTTTGTATTAGTTTCAAGTGTATAACAATGGTTAGACTAAAAAAGCTATTTCTGCGGGGGGTGGGAGAGGTGGCGGGGAGGTTAAAATGACATAATCTAGGTATATTGTTTCCTGGAAATACAATTTTCCTCAGGGATAGAGAGAGTCATGTTTCTTTGATTATTTCTCTCAACAAACTTTTCCAATAAAGTGGTGGTAATAGTGAAATATAGTTAATTAATAGTTAATTCTGACCAATGACTATAATTTTAGTATTTTGGTGAACACTGCTATGTACACAGGAGGTAGAATTTGATCCATAACCAAATCCATGCTTCCAGTGCATTTCAAATAGATTTTCTGAAATCTTATACTCCTATTTAAGGATTCTTCACAAGCTAAGTGAGTTATCATTAAATGACTGTTAATGTTTATCTTAAATTGAGACTCAGATTATTAATTCAAGTGCCTGTATGCTAGAGAAGTCTTCTAAGTACAAGTCCTAAAATTCAGACTTAACAGATGTAACAAGAGGTATCCCTTCTTTGGCCCCACTGCTATTCAGCGTTTAGTTTATCCTACTAATAAGATTATATGAGTAATAATAGCTCCCACCCTAATGCTAACGGTCAAGTTCTGATCTTGGTAGTAAAATAATTATCAATTATAAGTTTAAAAGCAATATAAATTCTTATTACTCTAAATTCTATAGGGAAGATTACTTAATGCTTTGTGTGTTTTTTTAAAATATATTTTTATTAATTTCAGAGAACAAGGGAGAGATAGAAACATCAGTGATGAGAGAGAATCATTGATTGGCTGCCTCCTGCATGCCTCCTACTGAGTATTGAGCCCACAACCCAGGCATGTGCCCTTGGCTAGAATTGAACCTGGGACCCTTTAGTCAGCAGGCCGACATTCTATCCACCGAGCCAAACTGGCTAGGGCTGCATTTTGTGTTTTATTAACAGGTTCTCTAATGACTTTTTCCTCTCCATGAAATTAGAGAGTTAAATAAAGGATAATTATTGCTGAGGCAAAAAATGAGCAGTATAACCTGTACAGCCACTATGAAAAGCAATATGGAGGCTCCTCAAAAAATTAAGAACTAAGTTACCATATGATCCAACAACCCATCTTCTGGGTATCTGCCTGAAAAAAAGTGAAAACATTTCTTTCCAAAGATACATGCATCCCTATATTCATTGCAGCATTATTCACAGTGGCCCCAAGACATGGAAACAACTGAACTGTCCTTTGGTAGATGATTGGATAAAGAAGATGTGGTAAATATATACTAGCAATTTTCAATCTGTTTAATCTCATGGCACACATAAACTAATTACCAAAATTCTGCAGCACACCAAAAAAGTATTTTTTTGGTCAGTCTAACAAAACAAATAGGTATATGCTAGTGTGGCTCATTTGGTTGGAGCACTATCCTGCACACCCAAAGGTCGCTGGTTCAATTCCAGGTCAGAGGGTATACCCAGGCTTTGGGTTCAATCCCTAGTCAGAAGTATATGGAAGGCAATCAGTTGATATCTCTCTCTCTCTCTCTCTCTCTCTCTCTCTCTCTCTCTCTCTCTCTCCCCACTTCCTCTCTCTAAAAATCAATAAACTTATCCTTGAGTGAGGAGTAAAAATAAAAAATAATAATATTTATTCCTATATTTTCTAAAATTAAACATTCAACAAACTAGATATGTTTAATAAACTGTGTTACAGCTATTGAATTGAATATTAATCATTATAAATTATACTGAAATGTTTCACAGTTGTTAAATTATAAAATGTATATATGGGAGGAGGAGGCAATAAAGGTCCACCTTTTCATTCCCCGAAAAAAAAAATTGGTACAATTTTTATTCATTTACACTGATGGCTATTGCTATGTTGGCTATTGTCATTTTCATAATTGACAATCTAAAAGAAAAGGCGTCAGTGCCCCCTAATTACTCAAGTATTGCATGTTTTTTAATATGTTTTTATTGATTTTTAGAGAGAGGAAAGGAAAGGGATAGAGAAACAATCATCAATTGGCTGTCTTCTGTATGTCCCATGCTGGGGATCAAGTCTGCAATGCAGGCATGTGCTCTGACTGGGAATCAAATCAGGGACCTCTTGGTTCATAGGTAGATGCTCAACTACTGAGCCGCAAGGCCAGGCAGTATTTCATGTCTTAAAAATTCTCTCAGGCCCTAACTGGTTTTGCTCAGTAGATAGAGCATTGACCTGTGGATTAGATTCTGGTCAAGGGTACATGCCCAGGTTGCAGGCTCCCCAGTAGGGGGTGTGCAGGAGGCAGCCAATCAATGATTCTGTCTCATCATTGATGTTTCTATCTCTCCCTCTCCTTTCCCCTCTGAAATCAATAAAAATATATTTAATTAATTAAATAAATAAAAATTCTCTCAGCACACCAGTTGAAAATTGCTGATATATACAATGATATACTACTCAGCATGGAGAAAAGATGAAATTCTGCCATCTGTAACATGAATGGATCTTGAGAATATTATTCTAAGCAAAATAAGTTAGACAGAAAATAGAACCATATTACTTCACTCATCTGTGTGATATAAAACTGAAAGCAACAAATGAGCAAACAAGAAAAACAAATAAAAACTCATAGACACAACAACAGGATAATAGTTACCAGAGGGTAGGGGGGGTGAAGGAGTAGTAAAGGGTAAAGAGGGTCCAATATATGGTGATGAAAGAAGCTTTGATTGTAGGTGGTGAACACACAATGCAATATACAGATGATGTGTTATAGAATTGTATACTTAAAGCCTATATAATCTTATTAACCAACATCACTTTGATAAATTTAATTTTTTTTAATGTTCCAAGAAAAAAAAAGTGAGCATTCCTTCTCCACAAGAAGGTAAGCCCTCCACAAGCTGAAGTCTCCAAGAAAAGCTCGAACTCTTGGAGAAGCTCAACTAGCAATGCAAGTCGGACAGATGATGACAGAGGTGCTGGCTGAAATGCTGAGCTCAGCCCATCCCAAGTTCGGATTTTTAAGTCTCCCTATTTTGAAAAGGAACTTCTTTTCTTTACTTCATTTTTTTAAAAAAATCATCAACTATGAACATAAACTTGGCAAACCAGTGAATTATAAATATGAAGGAAATTCTAAAGCCCATCTAGCCTATTTCTCTGCTTCTGAGTAAAATCAAATTTGAAATGTAGGTCTATCTTTTAAAATTTATCTCTAGGGGGGGCATTTCTTTACCACCAAAGCATCCCCTAGACTAGGTTAGGTCTCTTAGTATACACTTTCACATTGTTTGCTATTTCTTCTTCAAAGCACTTACTACAAATGGACCCAAATCTTTACCGCAGGTCCTTGAGTAACGTCATTTTGTTATAATGTTGACCAGGAAAAAAAAAATCGATTTCTAGTGGGACCACAGTCTGTGTGGAATTTGCACCTTCTCTCCTTGTCTGCCTGGGTTTTCTCTGGGGACTCCGGTTTCCTCCCACATCCCAGAGTCCTGGACGTGAGGCGAACTGGCCTGATTACAGAGTTCTGATCTGAGTGGGGGTTGGGGAGTGGCCCCTCAATGGAAGGGCATCCTGTCCAGGTTGAGGTCGGCCTTTCTCCCTGAACTGCTGGGAGAGGCTCCAGTCACCATGGCCCTGAACTGAAATCAGCAGGTTGAAAAGTCACTACCTTACTTGTTTTTACTCATTTTTTTAAATATGTTTTATTGATTTTTCACAGAGAGGAAGAGAGAGGGATAGAAAGTCAGAAACATCGATGAGAGAGAGACATCGATCAGCCGCCTCCTGCACGCCCCCGCAACCAATGTACATGCCCCCGACCGGAATCGAACCAGGGACCTTTCAGTCCACAGGCCTACGCTCTATCCACTGAGCCAAACCGGTTTCGGCTGTTTTTACTCATCTTTTAGAAATGTATGGATAGCTCCCATTTGTTTCAATCTTTGATATTAGAAGTGTTTTGGGTCTTTAGAAGTTTGGAGATGTTTTTGTGACCAGAAATATGCTGTAGGGACTTAACTCTTGTTTACATCAATCAGCCTGTGGTAAAAATTGGTTTCATTATACTGCCAGGAGATCAAATATCTTCAAATATCTTCAATTAAAGTCCCAGTTTCTAAGAATTTACTGACAATGTGAGCACTTACTATACTTGGGCTTTCAGTTTAAGATTCCAGAATAACCTCACACACTTACCCCGCTTCCCCACCAAAGTCCTACTGAGATAATGAAAGAAATACAGCAATATAAATAAACCCATAACAGGAAAGATACCAACAGACCAGAAGAGAATGGAACCTCTATATGTATACTTGGAGATTTCATCCTAGGAGATTTAATCCTGGTTGGAGAAAATGAATGGAGGCAGGGAACCAGAAACCCACATCTGTGAAAGAAGAGACCTCTAAACAAATTTCCCTACTAGAGAAGGGGAATAAGCCCTGAGAGAAGTAGTTGGGGCCTGGAGAAAGCAGCCTGAGAGCAGCTGGCATGTAATTAAGGGTCTGGGGAATACCTGTGTCAGCTTGCCACTTACTGAGCCTCCCTCTGCCCTGGGGTAAAACCATGACCACATTTTTAAATAGCCAAATAAAATTAGAGTTCTGAGGAGTAAGGCTCCCTGTGAGCACTGGGACTAGAGAAGATAGGCAGCTCCTCTAACTGACAACCACCTGAGGGACACAGAGCCCCCGCACAGAAGAGAGAGTACCCAGCCACACTAAAAATAAAGAGCCTATTTGGCCACACTAAGTCCCCCTGACCTGCCCCTGTACTCACTGCCAGGAGATCAAATATCTTCAAATATACATCAGCAAGCCTAGATCTTTTCTACAATTATAAACAGACAACATAAAACTGCCAACCACTGGAATAAAACCAAATTGTTTCATTTTGTTATATTTTTTTCATTGTATTAGATTAACCAATGACAAACTAGTTAATACAGGAAATGGAGACAATTTTAAAAGCATATGATTATTGTCTTAAGAGAAGTTAAGAGAATTTTGCACCCATTAAAACAAAATAGGCTGCTGTGAAAAAAACAAACAATCAATTACAGTTCTTGGAAATTAAAAAAATGTGGTTGTCTAACTTTAAAATATTTCCATTCTTAACATTAAAAATAAGATTTTTCTGTGACTACTAAAGATGTTGAGCAACTTTTCATGGTTTTTGGACCACTGACTAGTATAGTTCCATTGCTGTGAATTGCCTGTTTATATTTTTTTGCCCATTTTTTCCTCCTGGGTCATGTGCAGTTTTTCTTACTGATTTGTGAGGGTGCTTTATATAGTCTATATATTGATGTGTTGCTTGATATATATTTTTCTCTCAGCCTAGCACTTGTCCTTTAAATGTCTCTAAGCATCTTTCAACCTTCCGAATTTAAAAATGTGCCTAGCTGGCATAGCTTAGCAGTTGAGCATCGACCTATGAACCAAGAGGTCATGGTTCTATTCCCAGACAGGGCACCTACCCAGTTGGGGATATGCAGGGAGGCAGCCAATCAATGATTCTCTCTCATCATTGATGTCATTGATGTCATTGATGTTTCTCTCTCTCTCTCTCTCTCTCTCTCTCTTCCTCTCTCCCTTCCTCTCTGAAATAAATAAAAATATAGTTTTAAGAAAATAAAGTAAAAAAATAACAATTTTATAGTCACCTATAGTTGTTTTTCTAAAAGCTTGTGGGCTTTAATTTTGCTTAGGAATGTCTTTTCCAACCCTAACATTATGATAGAACGTCTTTTGGTATAACTACAAATACTAAAGCCATCTAATCTCTCTAAACACTTTACAGTTTCCTAACCTATAAAATGAAAATAATATCTTCTGCACAGAGGTGTTACGAGAATGAATGAGCAAACGCATGTAAAATACCTGGCACACAGAGGCAATCAACAGGCTTAGCTGTGTTAGTCTTATTGTGGAGAGCAATGAAGTAACAGGCACTGGCCAAGACCAAATACACACCATAACCCAACCTCCAAAGTTATTGGTTCAGAGCAACCAGACTAAATAGCCTCTCTTAGCCCCCATTATGGACTGGAAAGTAGGCTTTTGTTTTCCGTGACTTTATGAGAAACAAGTACACAGACACCCTGAAAATAGCTTATCCATCCACCCATTCAGGAAGATTGCTCATGTGTTTGGGATTACACTGTCATTCCCACGTCCTGCTTGACCTGTCATGGGGTATCTATGGCTTTGTCTTCCCCTCTCCCCACCTTGTCATTTGCACCCCTGCTCTTGCTTTAAATCTGTCAGTCTACATGCCATGTCCTAAAACAAGAGACACTGATGGACGTGTCACCAGTGAAGGATCCAGGATTGCCAGACTCCCCGGGAAGAAGAAACACTTTTGACTCTTCCCTGTCCCCTAATTCCTAAGTGTCTCATCTTATTTTCTTTCATATAAGTTGCTTCAACAGCCTCCTTGCCTCTCAGCCTTCCTGTCTGCCTCTGCTACCCACCCACACACATATGCTCCCTTCTGTTGTCTTAAGGATATTTCTAAAGCAAAATCTGGTCATGTCATTGTTTACTTAAAACCCTTCAGTGCTCTGCCACTCAACAGTTGTTTGGCACTAGAAAAATATTTACCTTCACTGGTCACTTTCTCCATTTGAAGAATAGGCATCATAATAGTGAGCCACCACTTTTACTTTTTTTTTATATGATATATGTAGGAACTTTGATCACTGCATTTTCTACATTGGCCAAAGACAGAAGTATAGGTCATTATTTTTTATTACAAATCCGAATTCTAACATAAAATTTATTGATCAAGTGTGGAGAGTTCATTCATACCAATGGCTTATTTTACCAAAGGAAATAAATATAAATACTTTTTGCCTGAACCACATATAAAAATCATCTCAGAGGTAAAATGTTAGCTTATTAACACAAAATATCCGAATCTAGACAGGCGACTGACTGTGGACCTGTGAATATCTAGCAAGAATAATATTATGGATTGTCCAAAGTACTTCACCCTATGCTTTATAAATGTGGGAACAGGAGATGAGATAGGCTAGAAAATTACAGGCAGTTGTTGATAGCAAAAAAAAGGCAAGAACTGTTAAAAAAAAAAAAAAAAAACCTTTACAGCCCAGCTGGCATGGTTCAGTGGTTGAGTTCAGACCAATGAACCAGGAGGTCATGTTCGATTCCCAGGCTATGGACAGTTCCCCAGTGTGGGGTATGCAGGAGGCAGCCGATCAATGATTCTCTCTCATCGACATTTTTATCTCTCTCTACCTCTCCCTCCCTCTCTGAAATCAATAAAAAACATACATTTTAAAAGTCTTGACAAAATTTTGTCCTGATTTTAAGGATTTCTACATTACACCCAAAGAAGCAAGGGAATAGCAAATTACATGAAAGAATGCCTTTCACATAGTATTTTGCCAATCTCAAACGTGTTGGAAATAATTTTTTATCACCCCATTTACCAATGAAACTGATGTAGGCTTCAGTTCAGCCTTTTACTAAATTATAAATTAGCTTCTTAGGGCATGAAGTTGTGCGATAAGAAGGACTCAACACAGGCTCTCCCACAATAGATGTCCCACATTTTAGAAAAGAGTATCAATGTCATTCTTACTTATTTACATACTTTCTTTCCTTTTTTTTTTTGTCTTTTTCGATATTTTTGTCTTTATTTATTTATTTATTTATTTAAATTAAATCTTATTTATTCAGATTATTACATTTGTTTCCCTTTTTTCCCCTCCATAGCACCCCTCCACCCAGCTCCCACCCTGCCCTCTACCCTTACCTCCCTCCCATTGATCTCATCAATAGGTATATGATTTTTGTCCAGTCTCTCCCTGTACACCCCTCACCCGTTTCCCCCTAAGAATGATCAGTCCACTCCCTTTCTGTGCTCCTGATTCTATTATATTTACCTGTTTATTCTGTTGATCAAATGTTTAATTCACTGGGAATCCAAGATGGCGGGATAGGTAAACACCTACACTGCTGCCTCGCACAACAATTTCAAAACTACAACTAAAAGACAGAA
>JAAGEH010000293.1:25588175-25600841 GCA_011751065.1 Lasiurus cinereus | reverse complement strand
TCCCCCCGTATGAGTTTCCGCTAGATCTGGGGTTTAGTGTCGTAAGATAAGGGGTTCAATGCCGTTGGGAGTCTCCATTTCCCTCCCGCCAGAGAAAGCCAGCCAGGTACTCTGGCACCCGCTCTCTCAGTGTGCGCGTCTCCATACCTCAGCTTTTTGTAGCTCCTCTGGGTTTCTGTGAGCCCCTCTCTTTCCTTCTAGCTATAGAACTTACACTCAGCCAGCTTTCTTGTGGTTCTGGATGATGTCTGTTCTGTCTTATTATGAATAAATATTTAGTTGTAGTTTTGAAATTGTTGTGCGAGGCAGCAGTGTAGGTGTTTACCTATGCCGCCATTGCTTTTAATATAAAATGTAAAGACCTTAGCCTGAGCTATTAAAATCTAGCTTCATCCTAGCCATTCCTTGTCTTGCCTTTTTTTTTTTTTTGTCTAGTCATCCCAGTTCCTTTTTCATCCCTAGAACACGACACACTCACTCATACCCTATAATTTTGCACCACTGTTCTGTTTGAAGACTACTCCTCTCCCTCTTCCCAGGATCCTTCTAGCCACCTTCGTTGACAAATTCTTTTTTATACTGAAGGTTCAGCTTCCTCCTGAACTAAATTTCTGACACATATTATGTTCTGAATAAATATTTGTTAAATGAGTAATTACCAAATATTGAGTGCACATTCTCTCATTTAATGCATTACATTCTCTCATTTATGCTCACATTCTCTCATTTAATGCTCACAAAATTCCTGTGAGGTCGATATTATTATTCCCATTATTATGGATGTTAAAAGCAAGGTTCAGAAAGGTTGAGCAGCATGTCCAAGTTTATACAGTTATAAGTGGCAGAAGTAATATCCAAATCCAGGTCTGTGTGACTCTAAAGACCAACTTTGGAGTGAAATAAAGATTTGGGCATGACACGAAGGAGGAAGTGATAATAAAACCAAGTATTAAACATAGAACTCTCAAGAATAAGGCTTTCCCAAGCACAGTCTGCATGGGTTTTCAGAAGCAGCACAAGGTACTTAAAGCCCAGCTTTTTCACCAGCTCCCAGAGAGAGATGCTTAGTGCCCACACAGCAGTGGGTTCCCTTTGCAAAAAGAGACGTGGTGACATTCCTAACAATCCTCCCCCAAGGATCATTCTCATCCCACAGCATCCTTAGTGTGAGGAATTAAAATGTGCTTTACAGACTACCAGATCTCTTTCTTTCTGTGACATAGAGTGTAGACCTAAAATATATTTTTTAAATGCCTCTTCTAAAAAAAAAAATGCTTCCACCTGATATATAAGTTCACACACACAAAAAAATCATACTATTAGAGTAGACACAATTTAAATATAAAGGATATGCCACTTAAGCATGCATTTCTAGACCTCAGGCTAGTCTAATTTGTATCATAGCACATTAAAAGACATTATTTCAATGTACTATTCATGGTCATAAATTATAGGTACAGAAATAAAATCATGGAACCAACATAGAACTTTATCTCTTCAAAATATTTTAATGCCTTATTCTCTGCTCATCATAAGGAAATACTTCACAAGGAATTAAGCTCACTGGTGGCTTTTTCAATGGTATATATCTAATGGTGCTGTTAATGGTTTATCTTCAGACAATGCTGCTGACTTGAAATAGAAAAGAAGGTAACTTCCTCTGAAGATGCTTGTAATGATGGATAGAGGGCTAAAGAGAAGGTTAGGAGCAACAATTAGATGTGTAGTGATGATGGAATGATTTGATCACAAGGAATGGGAGTGAGGCACTCAAAACATAATGGAGAGATATATTGTAAAGTGAAAAGGGAAGGTGGGTGTATGTGTGTGTGAGAGAGAGAGATAAATATTTCTAGAAGGACTCACAGGAAATTATAAGAATGATTGCCTCTGAGAAATGGGATTGGAAATATTGAGTTGAGGAGGAAAGTCAAGGGTGAAGAGTATTTTGCTAAATATGTGTGTGTGCATACTTTAACCATGTTTATCTATTTTCATTTCAAAACGTAACGGGAATGTATGAGGTTGCCCCGCAGTGCATGGCTCAGGCATCTGGGTCACACTCAAGCTCAGCCAAGCTACCCTGGGTTCAGTCTTTCAGAAGCAGGTTGGAATAGATATACAACATTTTGAAAATTAAGGCTTAAACAGCTCCACTGTGTCCTACCTGGAGAGAGCCTGCTGACCAATATACGAACCAAGGAAAGAATGATATGAGAAAACTGACAGAGAGATGGGCATAATGGAGTCAAGAAAAGTACAAGTTGGAAGTCAAGAATTTATCCTCATTCAGAGGCCAGCTACCAAGGTCAGTGTAAGTCTCGGTCTCTGGTCTCTCCTGAGGAGTGGTAGAAGGCATTTCAGACCATCATAGTGAGTCAATATCCCTCACTTCTATCTACTTGCTTTGTTCTTTTTATTTTTAAGTTTTTTTAAATTTAATAGAACTTTATTGTTCAGATTACAATTGTTGCTCTTTTTCCCCCCATAGCTCGCCTTCACTCGGTACCCACCCTATCCTCTGCCCTTACCTGCCCACCATTGTCTTCACCCATAGATGTACAATTTTTGTCCAGTCTCTTTCCACACTCTCACACCCCTTTCCCCCTGAGAATTGTCAGTTAACTCCCTTTCTATGCCCCTGATTCTATTATATTCACCAGTTTATTCTGTTCATCAGATTTTTAAGTCACTTGATATTTAGATTCACTTGTTGATAGATATGTATTTGTTCATAATTTTTATCTTTACCTTTTTCTTCTTCTTCCTCTTCTTAAAGAGTACCTTTCAGCATGTCATATAATACTGGTTTGGAATTGATGGACTCCTTTAGCTTTTTCTTATCTGTGAAGCTCTTTATCTGACCTTCAATTTGAATGATAGCTTTGCTGGGTAGAGTAATCTTGGTTCTTGCTATTCATCACTTTGAATATTTCTTGCCACTCCCTTCTGGCCTGCATAGTTTCTGTTGACAAATCAGTTGACAGTCATCTGGGTGCTCCCTTGTAGGTAAATAACTGTTTTTCTCTTGCTGCTTTTAATATTCTCTCTTTGTCTTTTGCTCTTGGCATTTTAATTATGATGTGTCTTGGTGTGGTTCTCTTTGGATTCCTTTTTTTGGGGGTTCTGTGCGCTTCCTGGACTTGTAAGTCTATTTCTTTCACCAGGTGGGAGAAGTTTTCAGTCATTATTTCTTCAAGTAGGTTTTCAGTATCTTGCTCTCTCTCTTCTCCTGGCACCCCCATAATTCTGATGTTGGTGTGCTTGAAGTTGTCCCAGGGGGTCCTTACACTATCTTCATATTTTTGGAATCTTCTTTCTTTTTTCTTTTTCAGTTGAGTGTTTTTGCTTCTTTATATTTTATATCTTTGACTTGATTCTTGCCTTCCTCTAGTCTGCTATTAGGGCTCTGTATAATATTTTTTATTTCAGTCAGTGTATGTTTAATTTCTAATTGGTCTTTTTTCATCTCCTCTTGGGTCTCACTAAATTTATCAATCTTTTCTAGGAGATTGTTGAAAAACCTTATAACCATGGTTTTGAATTCTATATCCAGTCGTTGGTTTTCCTCCATTTCTTTTGTTGGTGATCTGTTCCTTTGTCTCCACATTTTCACTGCTTTCCTTAGTTGGTAGAGTAGCTTTGTGTGCTAGGTGTCCTATAGGTTCAGTGGTTCAGTCTCCCCAGTTACCTGAGGTGGACTTTCTTGCTGCACCCCTTTGTGGATTGTGTTCACAGTCTTGTTGTAGTTAAGTCTTGATTGTTTTTGGTATTACTGGGGGGAATTGACCTCCAGGCCAATTGGCTGTGAGGATCAGCTGTGTCTACCCAGGGAGAACTTCTGTGCTGGAGAAACCTTTATGAGACAAGACTTGCAAAATTGCAAAAGCCTCTGTGCTCGGCTTAGATGAGGCAGAGCCTTGGCTTTCTGTCAGCCCTGCCCTATGAGGATCCTGGGTCTCAGTGTCCCTCAGTAATCACTGTAGTCCTCTCTGTGCACACTCACACACACACACCTCCAGGCTTCACCTTTCACAGCTCTCCTGGGTTTCCATGCACTCCTCCCTTTTCCTGACAGTCCAGACTCCCCTCTTATGAGTCTCACCCAGAACTGGGATTCAGTGCAGTTGGGAGTTTCCTTCTCCCTCCCACTAAGGAAGCCAGCCAGGCACTCCGCTGCCCGTCCTCTCCTTGTGCATGTCTCCGTACCTCAGCTTTTTGCAGCTCTCCTGAGTCTCTGTGAGCCCCTCTCTTTCCTTCTAGTTGTAGAATTTCCACTCAGCCAGCTTTCCTGTGGTTCTAGATGATGTCTGTTCTGTCTTTTAGCTGTAGTTTTGAAACTGTTGTATGAGGCAGCAGTTTAGGTGTCACCATCAAACTTGCTTTGATAGCAAGTTTCTAATGATCACTTGGCTTCCCATGTATCTTTTCACAGAGAAAATATGCCAAATCAACAGAGGATGGCAGAGTGTAGAATCAGTCCACCTTGTAGCTATATTTTGTACTGTTTAAACAAATAAAAAATAAAGTAATTTGTATACAGACAAGGTAATAGTTCTGAAGGAGTTGTTATTGGTTTCCTAGCATTTCCTTTTCTCTGTTAAGGCAGTTAAACCATTAGGATTCATTGGCTCAGGAAGATATGCAATAGTAGAAAAAAGAGAAAAAGTGGAAATGTTTAGCTTTGGTTTCAAAAGTTAGCTCCTTAGAATTTTTCAGTGTGCTTATTTGTTTGTTTTAAGGGACATGACAATGTTTGAGAGCAGCAAGAGCAGGTTTTCCCCATCCACCTTCCCTACCAACTAGAAAAATATTCTCTACACCTAGTAAAAGAAAAGAACTAAATAATGAGAATATGATATCAGTGTGACCCTAAAAAAGGGCGTCTATGTCATGCTCTCCAGGCTGACTACTGGGAAGTGAGCAAGGGGTCAAACCCCCAGGCAGGATTATGGAATCTGATAGCAAAAGAGACATACTGAGCAACTGGATAGAATTCTGGGTAGAAATCAAGTGAGTAATCCCAGAGAAGAAATATTTCTTTGATCTGTATGGGCAGACAAACATATAACCTTCAAGCAAATTTGGTGGAGGGGACAGGGGGGAAAGAAGAACAGAATGAGTCCCATGCATCTGTAGAAAGCAAAGCAATCATTGAGAAGAGCTGGCTAAATTTGAAGGGTTGCACAGATGGGGACAAAGAAGTCTTGATGACAGCTTGCATGGACCAATTCTGAAGAGATAGATGTACTCTTAATTAACCCCCACCCTCACCCCCATGAAGACCAGATTTACTCCTACCCTGCACTACTATCACCAATGCTTTAGAGCCATATAATCCATATACTGTAACTATATAAACTTATATAAACATTATAAAGTCAGAACTTAGATATAACTACATACAAGAGAAAAGACAGGAATCCAGTTAGCAGAGATTAAGTTTCTGCCATTCTAATGGAATGGCAAGTTAGAATATATATTTAGCTGAGTTACATAAGAGCAAAAGTTGACACATTTCTTGTACACCTAAATTTGTGGCCTTAGATTCATACTCACAATACGTATTATATACTTCAGGTTCCTGTGAGCTTGAGAAGTTAATCCAGAGCCACTTACATGCTAGGTACCTTTTAATTTCCCCGTCAGTTGAATAAGGATTTTCATGTCCATTGTACAGTGTTAATTTGAGGCTCTGATGTGATCATATATATAAACAGCCAGGCCCAACATAGATGTTTTATAAATACTATTTTTCTCATGCCGATATCATCACTTCAATTGACATTCATCGAATATTACAATTTCCAAGTGCATAACTGGTTAGACATTAATTATACCTTAGGTAGGCTGCTTCATGATGGCATCCTAGTATCTTAATCTCATCAGTAAAATGTCCTCAAAGCACATGGATAACTTCTGGGAAGGGTTTCTGTGGCCAGTTAGTCCCACCCACAGTTATGTAGTTTCCAGTAAGCTTCAATCAAAGAGAGTGTCCCCTCCCTGACCTGAGCATGCTGTCACTTCCCAGCCCTTTTGCCACAGTCATCTTGGAAGCCATCTTTTGGCATTTAACTGTCTGTCCCTTATGCATAAGCTAAGCCATGACCTGCTTGTTCCAGATCCAGGAAACATGTGCTGCAACACTGTAGGAGCTCTTCCTGTGGCCAGGTAAGGAAAAGGAGGGGGATCCATGCAGGTTCTTCAGGTATAGTATTTCACACCATCTTTGCAATTAACACCATTTCATTGACAAAAACTAAGGCTCAGAGAGACTAAGTAATTTTCCTGGCACCCGATACCTAGTAAATGACAAAGTAATACTTGAAGCTAAATCTGAAGGTTAAGCTAAATCTGGAGGGCTCCAAAGCTCATGCTCTTTCCGCCACATAACCACCCATGGAGGAAAGGATGTGACAGGCAAGTATGAATTGTACCAAAATGATAGCTGATTGAGTACATGGCCAGTAATTAGAGGTATTTGCAGTTGTCACCAAAATACACACATGTGTTTAGATAGGAGAGAGAGAGAGAGAGAGAGAGAGAGAGAGAGAGAGAGAGAGAGAGAGAGAGATTTAAATGTCTTTCATTGGGCGGCAGCCATAGCCTGGGTTGATGTTTAGCTCTGTAATAGTAACAATAATGATAGCAGTGCTTTGTGTGAGTCTAGGACTCAGCTTTTCTAAGTACTTTTACAACCACTGCATGATTTGTCTTACAACATTCCTGGCAAGATATGCAGGAAAAGCATCATTCTTCCCATTCTTATGAAAAGGAAAAGAGGTACAGACTTGTTCCACATCCCCTAGCAATCTCAGAACACAGAGCTGAAGACTCGAATGCTATTTGAAGCATGTTTGGGCACTCTGAGTGATGGCTGGAAGATATGCAGAGGTGATCTCCTTTCCTTGGTGAAGTAGAGAATGAGGTGTACTAGTTAGGGCTTCAGCAGGAAACAGGTGACATGGTCAAACTGGACAATTTTAGGAGATTTTAACAAAGGACTATTTGCAAAAGGATGCTCAGGATGTAGGAAAACCACAAGACATAGTACAGTCTCTAATTTGCATCAGTGAGGAATTATTGCCCCGCATAGGACTAAAAGGCAAGAGAAAGGAGTAGTTATTAGAACAGGGAGAAAGTCTGTACAGAGAGGTCACCTGACAGGAGATCTGGACTTTGGCCTAGGGACATAGACAGCCTGCAGTAACTTCCACAAGGAAGGGTCCAGGGAAAGCAATACCCTGATTTTACTCCAGTCCTTTCTTCCCTCTGATCACCTTCTAGTGCTTCCTGTTAGTAAAATCTGTCTTGAGTCAAAGACAAAGAATATATTATTGTGGTCAAAACAGTTCAGCCTCATGAGGCATAGAACAGGGAACAAAGGGGTGGAGAAGATCTGGAGGAGCAAACAAAGATATTCTGTATGTGAGGTTTTCTACTAAGAGTTAGAGGTCACACTAGAACAGTGTATTAATACTTAAGCTCACTTGAAATGATTAAACAATAAAAAGGAGTTATTGGACAAGCTTCAAGTGCAGTCAAATCAGGAGGCTGGCTGGCTGGGAGAGTTTGAGATGTGTGTGCCAATTCAGTACTCCAGCTGCTTTACCACATGGTAGCAAAGTGGCTGCAGTAGTTCCTGGTGTTCATCTACATACCACATTGACTGGAGAAAGAAAGAGAGAGACCATGTCTTAGAATTATCAGTAAATGTCCCAAGACTCATTCTGATTGGACTATCTTGGATTATATACTCAATTGTAAACCAAAGATTATGGGTAGAATATGGAATGCACCAATTGGCCTAGCTGAGGTCAAGTGCTTCGCCCTTAGATAAAGGAATAGAATGGCTTTCCAGAAATCACATAGTTTCTGAAACAGAAATTGGAACTTTATGGCTGAAGTGGCCATCAAGAAGTACTCAAGTAGAATTGCAGACCTGTCACCGTTAGGAAAGGGAGGAGACATATGGGACTAAGGAGTGCTTCAGTCCAAAGTATAATCAAACAACAGAAACTTAACATGGAATAAATGGACAGAGGCTTATTTATGTCACTCAATGAAGCAACAATGGCCATCGAAGGTTGGTATAGTAGCTAAATGATGCCCTTTGAAACCCAGATTCTCATAATTATTACCTCTTGGTCAAATGATGTCTGGTGCACTTCCAGGCTTCCTTCCAAGTTCAAGGCAGGAAAAAGGAAAAGAGGCAAATGATGGTCTAAAGGGGAAAATGTTTGCCTAGAGTGCTACTGCTTTTCTATTTGCAAAAGAAAGCCTTTTACTTTACTAACCAGAACTGTGCTATGTGGCCATCTCTTAGCTACAAAGGAGGCTGGGAAGTAGGGAATTTTCTTTTCTAGCTCAAGTTGTAGATGAAGATAAGGGAGAGGGGGGTTGGGGATTGTTTTGGAGAACTCATCCATGGTCTCTGCCACAGGAATGATTGCCTAATGGCACTGAAGACCCAGCAGAGGCTGGAAATCATAAATCTGTGGTGGAACTAATCAGCAGAGAATCACTCACTGGACAATAATACTGGTTAACTAGGGGAAAATGACAGCTTTATACTAAATTTCACTGATTTAGCTAACTCAGGAGGACTACAGGCCAAAGTTTCCTAGCAAAGAGGGCAGTGAAGCCAACTACACAGACAATTCAGGAAAATTACTGGGAAAATGCTGCTATCTCGCTTCCAGAAAAATTAAGGGCCTTTTTATATAAGCTTATAAACTAAAGTCCAGAGTCTGTAACATATGCCGACATTAATACTGGTTATTTTTCCAGAGAAGTTTACTCATCTAGGAAGGGCCTTTCCATCTAGTTTTTGTTGTTGGTGGTGGTGGTGGTGTTTTGTAATTGATTTCTTTTGTAATGCAATTGTCAGTTTTCTGTTTGTTTGCTTGTTTATTTGATTCTTTAAAATTTTGTCAATTACAGTCTATATTCAATAGTTTCCAATATACAGCATGGTGGTTAAACATCCATGTACTTTACAAAGTGTTCCCCCTGATATTTCCAGTACCCACCTGGCACCACACATAGTTATTACAATATTATTGACTGTATTCCCTACTGTATGTTACATCCCCATGACTATTCTGTAACTACCAATTTGTTTATTTCACCTCTCTCCCTCAGTCCCCTAACACACCTCCACCCTGGCAACCAGACATCTGTTCTGTGTATCTATGAGTCTGTTTCTATTTTGTTTGTTTGTTTATATTGTTCTTTTGATTGTACATACAAGTAAAATAAGTCAGTCAGAGAAAGACAAATTCCATCTAGTTCTCAAGACTACTAACAAAGTTTTTGTGCATGTCTAGATAAGTAAAATAAAATAAGTTTATACTCTAATAAGCAGGCTTTAAAAGGATTCCTTTAGTGTGCAGATTCTCAACTTTTTTACATTATCATCAAGACCCAAATATTTTTTTCTTATATAAGCATCTAGGACAGGGCCATACACAATGTATATTTAATTAAAAATACCTTAATTAAATAAGTT
This sequence comes from Lasiurus cinereus, assembly GCA_011751065.1. Classification (NCBI taxonomy): domain Eukaryota; kingdom Metazoa; phylum Chordata; class Mammalia; order Chiroptera; family Vespertilionidae; genus Lasiurus; species Lasiurus cinereus. The sequence goes on along the minus strand of JAAGEH010000293.1, from coordinate 25,591,330 downwards.
TTGTTTATACAGTTGTATAATCCAAATATAGCATTGCTCTGATCTTGGGACCCACAGTGACACAGCTGAAAAATTTACAAATTCAACTCCAAGAGCCTTAAGGGAAAGTGTAGATTTTTATAGGTATTCTCAGGAGCAACTAAGTTTACCCCCACACAACACACCACAATCACTTGGCAGCTGCTGGCCCCACAATTTTCTCCCTGTCTTTCTTGCCTAGTCCAGAAGAGACACCACATGTCTTTCTTTATTTATGTAGAACCATTCATCTCTTTTTCAGGTCGCCCTTAGTCCAAGCTTGGCACATTTTCCCACCAGTATATCAAAGGCTTCGTCCATCTTCCCAAGCACGAAAGGACCTTCCTTCTTAAATATAAGAATAGAGGGGAAAACTGACAAAGGTCACATCATAGCAATGCCAAACTCTAGGCAAGTGTTTAATATGGCTTCATAGAAAATGCCAGCAACTTCCCATCTTTAATAAGTAGTAAAAGTACTGAAGCAAAAACATATTAATAATTTACATGCCACCATATGGCAAAAATAATAAACATCACAGATTTCACAGATCTGCAATGTAAAATGGAAGAGGGAATGAGGAAGAGGAAGATAGTGACTGAAAAGATATGAAGTGCGAGCCATAGTTACATTTTCTTTAGCAGACCATGGATACCTGGAAATAGGACTGCTGGGAATAGGGATGTTAGACTCTTGAATAAAAAAGTATGTGTTCTATTTAAAAATGAAATGGCCCTGGCCCTGCCAGTGTGGCTCAGTGATTAAGCTTTGAAGGTCCCGGTCAGGGCATATACCCAGTTGCAGGCTCAATCCCATGTGTGGGGCATGCAGGAGGTAGCAATCAATGATTCTCTCTCATCAATGATGTTTCCATCTCTCTCCCTTTCCCTTCCTCTCTGAAAGCAATAAAATTAAAAAAAAACTAATATTATTGTACCTGTTTTAGCCCCATCAATTAATAAAAAGAAAATGAAGTGGTTTCCACTGTAAATGTATAAGAAAAATTATGGGGAGAATCTGAGATGGCGGCATAAGTAAACACCTACACTGCTGCCTCGCACAACAATTTCAAAACTACAACTAAAAGACAGAATGGACATCATCAAGAACCACGGGAAAGCTGGCTAAATGGAAACTCTACAACTAGAAGGAAAGAGAGGGGTTCACGGAGACCCAGAGGAGCTGCAAAAAGCTGAGGTATGGAGACGCGCGTGTGGAGAGAATGGGTGCAGGATTTCCTGGCTGGCTTCTTCTGGCAGGAGGAAGATGGGACTGAACTGCACTGAACCCCAACTGCACTAAACCCCTTATCCTATGTCACTGAACCCCAGGTCTGGCCAAAACTCATATTGGGGGAGTTTGGACTGTGAAAAGGGAGAAGTGCATGGAAATTTAGGGGAGTTGAGAAAGGGCAGAGAAGTCTGGTGGCACGCACAGCACTGTGCGCAGAAGACAGACTGCTGATTGTACCGCTGGCTTTCACAAGTGAGCGGGAGACAGAGCCTCCCAACTGGGCCACTTCTAACTCCACTAAACCCCAGTTTTGGGCGAGACCCTAGGCACTCAGACACATATGGTCCTGGAGCGCAGGGGAGCCAGAAAGGCAGTGGTCAAGAGGCACTGCGCACGTGCACAGGGACCACTCTAACAATTAGAGTGTCCAGAGACACGTGAGACCCAGGGGCCATGTAGGGTGGAATCGAGTGGAAGTCAAGGCATTCAGTTAAGCCCTGAGACTCCACCCCTCCCAAGCCCAACAGAGAGGCTTTTGCACTTTTGCAAGTCTTGTATCATAAGGCTGAATACAACACCAAGTTCTCCTGGAATAGTGAAAATGCAGAGACAAAGGAAGAGATCACACACAAAAGGAAGGAAGGAAAACAAATGACTGGATATAGAGTTCAAAAACACGCTTATAAGGTTTTTCAAGAATATCCTAGAAAAGATGGATAACTTTAGCAAGACCCAAGAAAAGATGAAAAAGGACCAACTACAGAATCCAAGATGGCGACATAGGTAAACACCTACACTGCTGCCTCACACAACAATTTCAAAACTACAACTAAAAGACATAACGGACACCATCCAGAACCACACGAAAGCTGGCTGAGTGTAAGTTCTACAGCTACAAGAAAAGAGAGGGGCTCACAGACTCCCAGAGGAGCTGCAAAAAGCTGAGGTATGGAGACACACACGCTGAGAGAGCGGGTGCCAGAGTACCTGGCTGACTTTCTCTGGCGGGAGGGAAATGGAGACTCCCAATGGCATTGAACCCCTTATCTTACGACACTAAACCCCAGATCCAGTGGAAACTCATAGGGGGGAGTTTGGACTGTGAAAAGGGAAAGGTGCACACAAATTTAGGGGAGTCGCAAAAGATCAGAGGCCTGGTGGCGCTCACGGCACTGCGAAGATGACAGATTGCTGATTGTGCCTGTGGCTTTTGTGAGTGGGCGGGAAACAGACCCTCCCAACTGTGCCACTTCTGACTCCACTAAGCCCCTGTTTTGGGAGAAACCCTGGGAACCTAGACTCATGTGGTCCTGGTGCACAGGGGAGCTGTAAAGGCAGCGGTCTAGAGGCACTGCGGGCACTCGGGCACAAGGATCGCTCCAGTGATTACCCAGTCACATGAGACTCAGGGGCCATGGAGGGCGGGGCCACTGGAAGGCAAGGCTGTCCCTTAAGCCCTGAGACTCCACCCATCCCAAGCTCAAAAGAGGCTTCTTCGGTTTTGCAAGTCTGGTATCATAAGGCTGAATTCAACACAGAAGTTTCCCTGGCATAGTGAAAATGCCGAGACAAGGGAAGGGATCACAAACAAAAGAAATGGAGGGAAAAAAAAACGACTGGATATAGAGTTCAAAACCATGCTTATAAGGTTTTCAAGAATATGCTAGAAAAGATGGATAAATTTATCAAGTCCCAAGAGAAGATGCAAAAGAACCAACTAGAGATGCAAAAGATCCAACTAGAGATGATGGATAAATTTAGCGAGTCCCAAGAGGAGATGAAAAAGGAGCAACTAGAGACACTGACTGAAATAAAAATATTATACAGAGTCCTAACAGCAGACTAGAGGAAGGCCAGAATCAAGTCAAAAATTTGAAATATAAAGAAGCAGAAAACACTCAACT